>VXBW01002845.1:825421-1129897 GCA_013400375.1 Thinocorus orbignyianus | reverse complement strand
TAAATCCAAAGCCATGCCTGAGCTTTTAGCACTTAAATTCTTTTCCTT
Source organism: Thinocorus orbignyianus (assembly GCA_013400375.1). Classification (NCBI taxonomy): domain Eukaryota; kingdom Metazoa; phylum Chordata; class Aves; order Ciconiiformes; family Thinocoridae; genus Thinocorus; species Thinocorus orbignyianus. Next base: position 1,129,849 of record VXBW01002845.1, on the reverse strand, counting down.
CTGAATGTTGCTGATAGTGGTCTCATTGGTTCTTTCCGTATTGTTTAACTGTAATTGGTGTTACTAGAAGGCTGCTTTCATGATCTTGTCCAGGCCCTCGGGCAATGGAAATGAGTAGGTAGTTCCAATAAGCATGTCAGTTTATGAGAATAAGCATTTGGCCTCCAGTTGTTGTTCTACAAATTATTGTCTAAATAGTACTTTTCAAATGTAGGTGCATTTCTGCAATCACTTCAGGCGTAGGCATGTTTAATTATTTAAGTCTAGCAGTAAGCACTACAAGAAGCAGTGGAGGAAAGGTCACTGGAGGATGTTTTCCACAAAAACTGATGTTGCATTTGATTTTAGTAGGAGAACACAAACACTGGGAAGCATTAAGAATTTAACGTTACACAGGCTTTATACTACTGTTAGTAATGGGACTGGAAATTGCCCTCTGTTAGTGTAATACTCTGTTTGAATTTTTAATATTGCAAAGGAAGGAAAATGCCTTAATTATTTCAGTTTCTAAAACAAATGATGAGTATGCTCCTACTTTTTATTGAAACTATCACATTAGGAGGTAACGCCACTTAAAAAGATAAAATATTTAAAAAAAAAAAAAAAACAACAAAAAACCCCCTATCATAGCTAAACTAAAAATCATAGAATTGTCTATGGACAATTGGAAGGGACCTTTTAAGATCATCTAGTCCAACGGTCAACCTAACTCCGATAAAAAAATCCATCACTAAACCATGTCACTAAGCACTATGTCAACTCGTCTTTTGAATACCTCCAGGGATGGTGCCTCAACCACTTTCCTGGGCAGCCCATGCCAGTGCTTAATAACCCTTTCAATGTACAAATTGTTCCTAGTATCCAATCTAAACCTCCCTTGGTGCAACTTGAGTCCATTTCCCCTTGTCCTGTTGCCTTTGCTTTGGAGAAGAGACAAACGTTCACCTCTCTACCACCTCCTTTCACATAGTTGTAGAAAGCAAGAAGGTCTCCCTTTGGCCTCTTTTTCTCTAGGCTGAACACCTCCAGCTCCCTCAGCCCCTCCTCATAAGGCTTACTCTCCAAACTCCTCACTGCTGTGTTGACCTTCTCTGGACCCACTCCAGCACCTCAATGTCTTTCTTGTGGTAAGAGGTGCAAAACTGGACACAGTACTTGAGATGGGGCCTCACCAGTGCCAAGTAGAGGGGGACAACACCTCCTGAGTCCTACTGACCATGCTGTTCCTGGTACAGACCAGGATGCTTTGCCCTCCTTGGCCACTTGGGCACACTGCTGGCTCATATTCAGCTGACAGTCGACCAACACCACTAGGTCCTTTTCTTCTCGGCAGCTCCAGACACTCTTCCCCAAGTCTATACTGCTGCCTGAGGTTGTTGTGACCCAAGTGCAGGACCCAGCACTCAGCCTTGTTGAACCTCATCTCATTGGCCTTGGCCCATAACCATATACAGATACTCTGTGATGTGTCTTGCTTTTGCTTCCTCTGTGACCTGTAGGGTAAAGAATGTATAAATCTATATACTGTATGTACTGCTCAAACTGTTTTGAGCTATTGCATTAAGGTGGTAAATTGTTCTCTGGGTGCATGGCTACTACCCCTCAGGACAGAAATGAGAAGCTTTGCTGCCACCACCTTGTGTACTCCTGATGCTTGTGCTATTTCTGATTAACTAGCTTTCTCTATATTGCAGTAACAAATATTTTTAATGGCATTTAATTATACATACAATGTCCTGAGTTTCATAAGACAAAGAAATGCTTTTAGTTGCCTGGGCTTTCAATCTCAACTCACTGGCACTTGGCAAGCAGAAATCATTCTTTTGCATTTATTGTTGAATGGCTATTAAAATTCAGTCATTTCGTGAGACAAAGCAACACCTCCCTTCTGAGATCATACTATTTAACTTGGCAGAACTGGAACAGAACGGGTTGCATAACCAATGTAATGCAGTAAGGGTTAAGGCTGTGGTTTAGGTATGTGATCTTTTATTACCTGTAACTTTTAAAGCCAAAATTATACTTTTAAGCTGTTCTTCCTCAGGCAGGAGTTGGGATCAGAATGCTAGTGTTGCCTTGCTGCTGCCTTCTGCATTACTTCCAGTGGCCAAATAGGCTTAATATTATACTGCAGTAGTACATGACAGAGATGATGGAGAAATGGATCCCAATGGATCTGAATGACCTGCACTGAGCCCTGCCTAGAACTGCTGCATCCCCAGCAGTGTGGCCAGCAGGGCGAGGAAGATGATTCTATCCCTCTGCTCTTCTCTGGTGAGACCCCTATCTGGAGCACTGCATCCAGCTCTGGAGTCTTCAGCAAAGGAAGGACATGGACCTGTTGGAACAGGTCCAGAGGAGGCCACCAAGATGCTCCAAGGGCTGGAGCCCCTCTGCTATGAGGACAGGCTGAGAGAGTTTGGGTTGTTCAGCCTGGAGAAGAAAAGGCTCCCTGGAGACCTTAGAGCCCCTTCCAGTCCCTGAAGGTTTAATTTTAAAACCTGGTTTTAAAATGAAAGAGATTTAGATAAGATATTAGGAAGAAATTCTTTGCTGTGAGGCTGGTGAAACACTGGAACAAGTTGCCCAGAGAAGCTGTGGCTGCCCCATCCCTGGAGGGGTTCAAGGTCAGGTTGGATGGGGCTCTGAGCAACCTGATCCAGTGAAAGGGTTGGAACTGGGTGGTTAAGTTCCCTTCCAACCTAAAATGTTCTATGATGTTCTGTTCATGTTGGATGAGAGGGCCGTAAAAGCGAGTTACCACGTAAAGACAGTAAGCAATCTTCATGTCATTTTAGGGTGGAAGGAGGAGCTAGACTATTAGAAAGGTTAGTTCTGGTTTTGTTTCTAAATATTGCCATTGTTAATTTGTTCTTTTTTTTTATTATTATTTTTGGCTCGCTTGCTTGCCCTGTGCTGGTAAGGATGGAGATTAAACATGCAAGCAATGTCTGACTCATTCTCTTGCACACCAGCTAGGCCAAGAATAATTGGGGAAGAATTAGGCAAGAGTTGAGTCATTCTATCAATCATAAAGTTCTGCGTGGCTGTATTGGAGGTGATGTCTTGATTTGCATCGTTTTGCATAGCCCCTGGTCCTCAGGGGGTGTGAAGCTCCAGCCATGGTCTGTGCTGCAGGCTCTGCAATTGCAAGGTTGCTTGTGTTTCCCTCGGGTAGAAACAACAAAAGCAGAACTATGGGAATCAGTTTGAAAAACAGAGACGAATATTACAGAATCTCATGCATTTAATTTATTTTTACTTTAATTGCTCTGTAGCTGCGTAGGGAAACTGGAGGAGTGATGCTGCTCTTGAAGGACACTGATGGGTGAAATTCAGGACAGCTGGACCTTGCAGAGCGTTGGGGCTTGGAGACCCCACAGCAGTCCAGCCAGCTAGTCCCAGCAAGGGATCCACTTGGGAAAATAACCCCTGTAGTGTGAAAGTAAGGCTATGGTATGGGACTCTATAGCCCCAGATTTGGAGGAACCTCTGCCCCCTGAAGAAGATCTATATGGCATTTAATGGATATGAAGATTACAGGCTTCCATTGAAAAGGAATAGGACTACATGCTGATTACTCTTAAATTTATGGACTATCATAAAATATTAATATAGCACTTTCCTGTAGGCTTGTTGAACCGTCCCATAGCATTTAATGTTTGGGATGTAGTTTTCTATTGAAGTTGAGGGGAGGATCCAAAAACAGGAAACTGATTAAAAAGTAGATTTACCCACCCACCCCCCATTTCCCCTTAAGTGTATATTTCTTACAAAGCAAATAAGTTTATATTTAGGCCTTTACTTAGAGTTGAAATACAGAAGAGTTGAAATACTGAAGAACAGAATAACTTTTTACCCCACAAAATGTTAAGTAAACTTATTAAAACTACTTCTATATTTAAGGCTTCATCTACATTAGGTAAAATAAGTATCACAACATTTTAATCAGGAGAGGTTGCTTAGGAGTGCATGAAATGGGGAAGGAAGGTTCATAAAGATGGTGGTTTTGACTTCTATTTTTGGAAATTAATGCATTAAGAACTTGGAATGTGATAAGAGATGAGAAAAACTGGAGAGGGTTAAAGTTTTCAGTTCTCAGACAAGAGACAGAAGTGAAACAGAGTGTATACATTCAGTGAGGTGTGTACATATTCTTCTGCTATAATTTTTTTAAATAAAAAAATAAATAAATTCCAAATCAGAATAAGACAAAGAAGTACTGAATCCTTCAAGGTAGCCCCTATCATCCTCCACATAAATTCACCTACTATTTAATAATACAACTGGCCCTGTCAGAACAAGGTTGTGCCTGTATCAAAATACTTCGGGCTACTTTGCTTTATGAAATAACTTGAGATGACTTTACGTTCTCATCTCAAAGCTTCATAAATACAGACACGCTCTTGTCTCTGCTTTCTTCATTGTTCTCTTAACGCTGAACAACACTGACTTTTCCAGATGTTGGTCAGGGAGTAACACAATATTTATTTAAAAATGTATTTCTGATCTCATGTCTACAGCTAGAAACAATGCAGGCTTGTGCGTACGAGTACACACACTTATCTCTTTCTTCAGAAGGTTCGAGTGCTTCTGTCAGACTCCCTCCTGCTACAGCAGATGCAGGTTTTCAGTTCAAAACATTAAAACTTCTTGTATTTCAGAGGTTAATCAGCTCAGAGATGATTTTTTTTTTTTTTGAGATGACCTTTTCTTTTTTTCCTTTCCTGCAGCCTGTGGGAAGAAGGTCAAGTTCAACTAAGCTGGAACCAGCGTTTTCCCTTCCCTCTCCTTGCTCCCAAAAATTAGTTACAGGTTCTGCTTACAGTAGTCCTTTACCTCCTCTCCCAAAGGAGCAGATCTGGGTGGGATTTCCTCTGGCCAGTCTTCTATCTGGAGCCAAGTGTTAAATGACAGCATTTCAGCAAGCCTTATCTCTATTTTAAATCCTTCATGCTTTGCCCTTGGCTAGGCTTTGTGGTGTTTTCTTGTTGTTTTTTTTTCTTGTTGGTGTTTTTTGTTGTTGTTGTTGGTGGTGGTGGTGGTTTTGTGTTTTTTTTTTTGTTGTTGTTGGTTTTGTTTCTGTTTTGTTTTTGTGGGTATTTTTGTTGTTGGCTTTGGTTTTGTTTTGTCTTTGTGGGGTTTTTCTGTTGTTGGTTTTGGTTTGGTTATTTTTGTTTTTTTTTTGTTGTTGGCTTTATTTTTGTTTTGGTTTTGTGAAGCTTTTTGGTTGTTATTCTGCTTGGTTTTGGTTTTGTTTTGGTTTTGGGTTTTTTTTTTTGTGGTGGTGGCTTTGGTTATGGTTTTGTGGATATTTTTTGTTGGTGGTTTTGGTTTTTTTTGTGGATTTTTTGTTGTTGGGGGTTTTGGTTTTGTTTTTGTGGGGTTTTTTGGTGATTGGTTTTGTTTTTGTTTTATTCATGTGGGTTTTTTTTGTTGGCGGTGGTGGTTTTGTTTTTGTTTTGNGGGGGGATGGATAAGAAGCCCCCACTAGGGGCTGCTGTGGGGCTACCGCAGCTGCGGAGCGCTCCACGCCTACGCGGAGCCGCTGGGCTTTGCTTTGTTCAACGCCTTAGAACCCAGTTCCCCTGAGCGAGCCTTCTAACAGCTAATTAATTCATTAGCTGCACGTTTTGGCCTGGCTGAATGGGTTTATACAGACAAGTAGATCAAGCCGATAAAAATCAGGTAAAATACGTTCATCCCCCCCCCCTCCCTTTTCTCCTTATAAATTTTCNGTGGCTTTGGTTATGGTTTTGTGGATATTTTTTGTTGGTGGTTTTGGTTTTTTTTGTGGATTTTTTGTTGTTGGGGGTTTTGGTTTTGTTTTTGTGGGGTTTTTTGGTGATTGGTTTTGTTTTTGTTTTATTCATGTGGGTTTTTTTTGTTGGCGGTGGTGGTTTTGTTTTTGTTTTGTGGGGGTTTTGTTGTTTTTGTTTTGGTTTGGTTTTTATTTTATTGTGGGTTTGGGGGTTTTTGTTTTTTTTGTTGTTGTTTTGGGGGGGTTTGTGGGTTTTTTTTGTGGTTGGTTTTGGGTTCTGTTTTGTGGGTTTTCTGTTGTGGTTGGGTTTGTTTTTGCTTTGTTTTGTTTTTGTGGTTGTTTTTTTTGTTGTTGTTTTGGTTTTGTGGTTGGTTTTGTTTATTTATTTTGTTTTCCCTGGACTACTTATTTAGTTTCACCACGACTGAAAGCAGGCAGTTTAAAAAATAAGATTTTATTGGTGACCTGGAGCCTCTCTTATGCATAGCTCGGAAAGAAGCCAGANCTTCTCTAATACATAAATTTAATTCTATTGTTATCTACTTTTGACCTAAAAAGCCAACTGATGTTTAAATTAAATACTCTGGTAGGTAAAGATGTTGATGGAAGTGTCTTGACTTTGCTGGATCCGTCCACTGAGTAGGGAAGGAGTTGAGCAGCAGAACAAGCATCTGGGTTTACTTAAGATGCTGATCAGTCAAAAAAAGGTNCCAGGCTGGATGGGGCTTGGAGCAACCTGCTCTAGGGAGAGGTGTCCCTGCCCATGGAACGGGGGTTGGAACTTGACGATCTTTAAGGTCCCTTTCAACTCTAACCATTCTATGAACTTTTAGGGAAGGAGTTGGGAGGCTTTTTTTGGCAGTGTATTAATGTTTTGATCACTTCCTCTGTTTGCTCCACCATAGTTTGTTGGTTTTTTTTTTGTTTGTTTATTTGTTTGTTTGTTTGTTTGTTGGTTTTTTTTTGCGAGGATGGATTTGGTTGGTGTGGATTGTCAGAGAGTAAATGGTACTTTGGATTTACATGGTCTTTTTCAAAATCAGTGTCTTGTTTAGTTTCTAGATGCACAGTGAATATTTCACCTTGAGAGAGAAACTGACTCCCTGGCTGATTCTGCTGGAATAGCTATTAGGGTTATTCTTTTAGGAAGAAGAGTAAAATCCCATTGAGACAAATACAACTCTTGTTTTGTGATTCACATAGGCTTTGTTGTCTATAATTGCATTACTTTTACCTGTGTCATGTTTTAAAGTGGTTTTTAAGTTGTAAGATCTTAAAGTTGGAAGACTCAAAACCGTCATTCTATCCTAAGTGGAAGATTTTCACCAAAGTGCTCTGGTGAAGGACCAAACTTTGTGGAGATTCCACAGATGTAAAATATTGAAATTGTCTTTAATTATCTCAATTTAAAAATGGCCCAAGTAGAAGTTCTGACAATAAAAATGAAACCTAAATCTCTACCAGGAATCCGTTGATGTCTAGTCACTAATGATTTGGAAAATGATGACCTATCAGTAGTTTACCTTACTAGTGGTATAGCAGAGTATTAAATTTGAATAACTGCTATCTTCATTTTTCTGTTAATCACCTTGACTCTTGGAAGTATGATATCTTATTTTTCTTGCCTGCCATGAAGAACAACTCTTGCAGTCAGAAATTCAATGGCTTGATTTAGAGATGGACTAATTGATTTCATGGGTTATTAATAGCTATGAATCCAGCAGTATGAAAAAACCCCCCACTATTCTACCTGTTGTAGTATAAGCATGTTTAATTTTTGACTCAATCTGGAATACAATGTGTTCTCTTTCTTGTCCCCTATTTAAAAACAATAACCTGGATCTGTAAAATGGAAATGTCTGTGAAGTTTTATAAGCATAGAAGGAGAAAATAGTCCTTGAACTCTTTCAGGGCTCTCTTGAAATGTCTAATGGAAATGGAACTATTTTCCTTCTGGATTCCTTTAAACTGTCAAAATATCTCTGAGAACCACCAGCCTTTGCTTTTCTGAAAACAGATTACTCCTTGAGGCAGCTGATCTGTGATGTGTATGGCTTCATGTTTATATGAAAGGCCATGGCACAAATTAAAACCATATGCAAGGAGGACTGTAATTCATGTTACTGGTAATGAGATAAGTTGACGTGATGGAATTGATCCTAATTCTAATATATACATGGGAAAGGGGGAAGATGGGTGCTCATTGTAAGGCATACTAGATGTTTATCTCTTCAAAGCACTTTATAACCATAAAAAAATGGGTTTTTTTCAGCATCCTCCTGAGAAAGCTAGTAAATGTTCACTTTCCAGACAGAAAGTAGTGTTGAGATATTGGCAGTTTAAGAACTCCTTGCTTCTGAGCTAAGCTACGTTGTCATGAGGGTAAGCATCTTGGATATACGGGGCATTCTATGAGCTAGAAATCTAGTGCAACGTTAAGTATTTCTATTAAGTGAATATTATAAATGCCCCTTCAGAAGAATCCTTCTTCTTATCTAAATTGGTCATATAAAATAAACTTGTAATGAAACACATCATGGTTTACCTCTGTGCTGCAAGTTAGTTATCTTCCTTCTTTTTTTTTTTTTTTTTCCCTAGAATGTTTAAGAATTAAGAAATAGGTTATCATATGGCACTCTACTTCCATATAAGACTTTAGAGGACTAGAACAGAGGCACATATTGGGGAAAAAAATCAGAATATCTTCTCAGTTTTTTCTTCAGCTGGAAGGAAAGTAGGATCAGTGTCCAAAAGATGCAGTTTGTGGCACTATAATTGAGCTTTCTCCTGCTGAGCATTGAGCCCTTATTAAAAGTTTATGTAGTTGGCAGTAATTTTAGAGGCTTTCTGAAAACAGTTATTTGCTTCCACTCCTGTCTCACTTTCTTTTCTTATCTGCATAAACTTCATACTTTTCTGGGAAAAAAGGCATTTTTCTCTCTCCCTCTAGAAATCTCACTTGACATTTAGCAAGGGACGTTTGTAAGAATGTCAGATTGATGAGAGCTGTTTGCTGAAGCCTCACCGTGTTCATTCAGCTGAACAATATCTGTTGTTAACAGCCATAATTATTATGAACAGGTTTAAAAGGACAGCCTTATTGCTGTACTTTGACAATCTGCGTTTGAGCTGGTGGTTATGTAGTAGTAATACTTGGCACATTACTTTGCTTTTTGTCTTCAAAGTGCTTACAGATACTGACTAATGAAATGCATTAGAGGCTGCTGTCTGTAGGTCCCTTGGTTGAGGGGCAGTAAATAACTGCTTCTTCATTTCTGTTGTAGAATTTGTGCTTAGGGTCATAATGACAAGCAACAGGTAAGAGACACGACCCTGGTAGTTAAGGTGTGACACGTAAGTTTTGCTGAAGGAGCCTTGGGATAATTAAATCAATGAGTTTTGGAGTTCCAAATATGACCTATTTGCACTACAAGCAACCTGACCCACAAGTTGCATTACTGAATCTTATAGTCCTTTAGGATCTCTTGCATCAGGGGAGTTTCAAGTGATGGCTATTCTGCAAATAAGAATGAAGCAAAGACAGTTTCCTGGGCATAACAGAATTGTTGGTGTTTTCAAAATTTTCTTAGTTAGCAAAGCATGGGATGTTTGAGAAATAAGAGTTTCTTGTGTTAGACTGAGTATATTTTACCATGCAGACAGCTCTGGGCAGATACGTAACCAAACAGGTACTTGAGCCCTGGCTTTAGTGACTGTGCTAATTGATAAAAAGATTGGTGCATAGTAGCCTAAGTGGTAATTGGGTCCTATGTTAGGGAGAAAAAAAGCACGTTTCTGCAGCTGGCTGTTAATATTGAATGCACTTGACAGAGAATGGGACAACAGGTCTTACCTGTGTATTTCATGTGTATGGTGATATTCATGCTACAAATCAGATGCAGCTAAACAGCTACTGCATATGCAAAGCTCTTTTCCCTGTGTTTTTGAGAGAACATGATGTTTGTAGAAGTATCTTTGCATTAGTCATCCTTTCAATTTTGTGGCAAGGGGAGACGTATCTACTTTTCTTAAATTTCTTTTAAGGTTGGGGGAAGGTGATTGCAAATGAGTTGTAATAAATGAATTCAGAATCACCATAACCTGTGTAATTTGCTTTTTGGGCATTTCTATACATCACTGCCAAGAAGTATGAAATACTGGTTGGCAGATTGCTATTCCTAGCTCACTGGGCAGCTGTACTGAGCTTGAAACCATTTGATACGTTTGAGTCTTTTAGACTTGAGAACAAATATCAAGAGATGGCAAAGCTGGATTTTCTTAGACTTTGTGTGGCCTTTTTGCATAATCAAGCAAAAGTCACTTTGAAAAGTTCTCCATACTTATTAATTCTTATTGTGGCATTAATAGCTATATTAGTTTCAAAAGACTTCTGAATAGTAGTGGAGTGAATAGTAGTTGACTCTTCATAATCTGATCTTTACTGGACATGAATTGGAACCGAGCTTTTAAACCTTCATGCCTTTGTTCCTTCTGGCATTGTTTAGATTAAGTTATAGTGTAGCTTTACACCCTTCCCTTCCCTGCTTTATATATCTGCAGTTTTGGACAAAATATTGCTTGTGATCACGAGACACTGACATAGCTGGGAAATCCTAGTCCCTGTCTCTCTGGGTTGAGATTTTAGCCGGCCAGGTGTTGCTTTTCCTTCAGCTCTTGAGGTGCTGATAAATAATTAACAAGATCATCCACCTTTCTGTTAGCTTGTGAGCTTCCAGTGAGCCTTTGTTCCTACTTTACAACCCTTCTTTTGGTGAAATTGTCTGAACTCTGACCCTGAATAACACTGTTGGCTTTCTGTCTCTGAGTTAAAGATATCCAAGTTGGAGAAGGGGGGTTATTCACGATCCTTAAATATATGAAGCTACGGGGGGTGTTTTTTTTAATGATTCCTTCTAGTGGTCTCATTATCAGGGATTATATTCATTCTGGGAATGGTTTCTGGTGAAATGCAACTTGTGGAGGGAAAGACCAACCCACTTTGAGCTAAAAAGTAGGCAGATCAAAAGACAGCATCATACAGCTGTGGGCTTGGAAGGATGTCAGAACGGTGTCTTCCTGTATGTCTGTCCACAGAAGGATCGGCTACGCTCATGTTCCTTTTGGCAGATGTCTAATTTCTTTTTAAAGACCTTCAATGATGAAGACTACAGAGACTTCCTAAGCACATTTGTCCTTTCCACTAAGATAGTGAGCTCTCATTGAGAAGTTGCCTGTGCGGCTTGAATATTTGTTGTGGTTTTAGCTTCAAATGGCAACGAAGAAAGAACCCTGTGGCAGCCCTGTTGGCTCTGACACCCCACAGCCGTGGGGAGAGGATTGGAAGATAAAGGCAAAACTCGTGGGTTGGGACAAAACTGGTTAAACAGAACAAGTAGAACAAGGAAAACAGTAGCAGTAACATGGATGGAGAAGGATACAAACACGATTATGATACTGACCGCTTGACTGACCACAGCACGGACACTTTCCAACTGCCACCCCACACTTCTTATCCCCCCCCATTCCTTCCAGCTCCCTGCTACCCCCTGAGCATGGCTCACCTGGGGTGGAATACCTGTGCCCCTGCTAGAGCCAGGGGAGAATTAACTCTATCCCTCCCGGAAACCAGGACAATATTATAAATACAATAATAATGCTGTCAGTTCCATCATCTGTGCAGCAACACACTCATCCTCATTCCCATCAGTATGTGTCTGATGGTTCTGCAGATTATGGTCCTATAATTAGAGCATGGCAAATCCTACCAAAGATTGAGATTCCTGGGGCCCTGGCAGGGGCTCTGAGGTCTCCCTGGAGCCCTCTGTTCTCCAGGATGAACACCCTTGATTCTTGTGGCTGTCTCCTGGAACTTTCCTCCTCTGGAGCTCATCTACCCTTTCTAGGCTGTTCCACCAGCAAGATTCTCTGTAAAATGAATCAGTTCAATGTTGAAACTTTACACCTTTTCTCTGGGCTGTGGAGAGCAGTGCTATCCAGTGGTCTTGGCTTGGGGCTAGAAATGGCAATTTCTGCCTGTTGTTTCTTGACTTGTGAGTGGGTTTTTGTCACACACACCACAATCCCAACAACAAAATCCCAAACCCGAATCAAATTTTTGTAAAATTGGGTCAGGGAATGTAGTGTTTACTTGTCTTTGGCTGTCTGGAGAAATGTTTGCTGGTTATAAAGTGCATCGAGACCTCAGTACTCACCTACAGTGCAAAATATTTTTATATCTACTTTGCATGTCAGTCTTCTCATTTTTTATTTTATTTTTTTTAAAAATTTATTTCTGATTATCATCTGGCTGTGAATTTTTTTTCTGTTGTGGATCCTTGCTTACAGAAATATTCCACTAGACTTTTTGGTTTGAATTTAAAAACTGTAATTGGAAGTGTTGCTTTTTCCTCTCCTTGAATCCTCATTTTTGTTCTGTTGCTGTTGATTTGTCGGTTTCATCTATCATGTAATTTTGTTCCATTACTTCTTAGACTCTCAAGAATGTAATCCTGTTGTGCTGTATGCTGTGCAGACATAGGAGAAAGATGATCTCTCCCTGCAAGACTCTGTGCTTTCATGTGTGAGGTGGGGCCAAAGATTGTTCAGGCACACAGATAAGAAATTGTAGTGTGTGAAGGGAGCTAATAATATATTGCAGAGGATGTAGACCCCAAAAAATAATATCTATTTTAGGAATATTGTCTATTTATAGTGCTTTGTATCTCTTGGAAAGGTATGCATTAAAACTGCATCACCTGATCAGATCCAGCTATCAGCTCTCTGAGAAAATGCTCTTTGCTCTTTGAAGGCAAAGGGAAGGAGAGCCTCTGAAAGATGAAAGAGCCAGTTCCTCGGTGGCTCCTTATTGTGCTAATTAGCTGAGACAAAACCCTTTTCCGCCTCCCTATTCTGCTTGCAAAAGCAGAACCGAGCTGTCTAATGTGGGGATGTGTGCTCCCCTCCTCTCTTCTCTCTCCGGGGCTGGCAAGTGGCAAGATGTTCTGGAGTCCCTAGTGAAGCAGCTTGCTCTTCCTTCTTTATCCCCAGCAAAGAATAAGGCAGATAGAGCAGCTCCACCATGGTGAATGTTAACCAGCGGATGCTGTTTTCTGACTTTTTCTCTTGTGGACATCCTGCATTTACTGCTTTAAACTTGTTTCTGCTGTTTTGTGTACTCTTGCAGTAAGTCCTCGGCGGGGCTTCTCCCCTTCCCTCCTCAATTCTCTGGTGTAACTGTAAAGAAGTGTCTTCATCTTGAGGGAACTGGTGGAACTGAAGAACAGTGGGAGTTAGTAAGTCGGTTCCCATGGCTTGTTTGTTTTCCTTGTGCCTTCAGGTCAAGTTCATAATAGTGTAAACCTGGAAAATGTTCCTCTCTACTCTGACAGAATCTGTGAGCACTCACTATTTATGCTAATTTTTGCAATACTAGTACTACCTGTGGTAGTACTTCTTTGTTACTCTCAACCTGGTACCTTCTGGGAAGAAGTGCCTGGGAAATGTGGTGGCTGTGCTGGAATAGTCACAGTAAAGCTGAGGATGTGAATCACTGATACCGGTGGTACTGTGGGATACTGCCAGCTACCACATCTCCTCAGTTGGTCCACCTCTTCAGCTCAAGTACCTTGTCTCTTAGCCAGTTCTCGCTTTGTCCTGATGTTTTCATGGAATTTGGTGTGGTTCTGTAGGTGTTTGTCTGTCATTTTTGATCTGAAATACAATTCTCCTGACCCCTCTCTGGAGACTTTATGCAGAGCAAAGAATAGTTCTGCAATCTGGTGTAGGCCAGTGCCTTGATTTATGTTGGGTAACGAACGATACAAGTGTTTTACCAAGCCTGAAGTAGGACATCACAGACCAACAGAGTCTGCAGTGAAGGACAAATGTAACCTTAAGTGGGATTTATATCCGTGAATCCAGGTCGCTTTCCATCATCTTGTAACCAAGGGCTCAGCATCACATGTCCCTTTCTGCAGTGCTCGTGGTGTAAATGGCTGTGTATAAAACCTCACTACAGGTATAATTTAACTATTCTCTTTTCACTTGTGGAAGAGTGAAGAGCACTGTCTCTGTACCTTGTCATCTTGTATGTGCTGCAGGAGATTTTTCTGTCCCATCTATACCCACATGTATTTCCATCCTCTTGCATAATTCATCACCGAAGAATTTGCATTTCCCTGAAGCTGAAAGTTCCAAGAGTGTGTGGTAACGATGAGAGAAACGGGGGCAGAAGGCGCTGACTAGGTTTGTTTTTTTTGACCTAGCACTTTTGCAAATTTATTTATTGTACAAAAACCTCTTAACTAAGAGACAGCTGAACCGGTGCCAGTGGAATATTTCAGACTTTAAAAGTGACACGACCCATTTATGTTTTGACTTGAAAAAGCATTTTCGGAGCTGTCTCAGCACAAGGTGGCCATCTGTCTGTGTCCCCTGCTGAACTGACAGTGCAGGGAAGCTACGCCTTTGACTGTCCCTATGTACAGACACCCCCGCACCCCTTTTTTTCCAAATTCAGTAGTTTACTGCATCTTTAATATGGGAAAACGTTATGGGCAAGAAGGCAGTTGTCATGGGCAAATAGCTAACAGGGAGGTTTTTGGGGTGGGACCCGTTTTGGAGCTGTTGTCACAGGTAATGATGTATGACATATCCTGAGGATCAGTCTCTAGTAGATGTGGGTCTGAGAAAATGCAAAGAGGGTAGATTTGGGGTAGTTACAGGGATTTGAAAGCAAATTTCACTGTTCTTGCCTAATACTGTAAGAGGCAAGTATGTATTCTAAAGCCCACACATAGCTTCAGCGTGTGTCTTTTATGTGGGAATCTTTCATTTTGAAGGAGATCAGCAAAGGATGCTTCCAAGAAACTCTGGCTGCCTCTTTTTAGTAACTGGGTTTATTATTTTTTTAAAATGGATGTAATGAAGTGCACAGCAAGGAGGCTTTAAAGCACTTAACAGAAGGAACGTGAGAGCCCAGTTGGCCCTAACTGGCGAGTGCTCTTTGCATTATGTATCAGGTCATGGGAATTTCATACTGCTTCTGCCCAGAACCGTATCTTCCTTTCCAGAGTGTCACTTTGAAGCTTCAGCCTTTAGCGCCACAGAATGTAGGGTTGGAGGCTGCACCCAGTTGGGATGTGGCTTGTCTCAATCTCAATAACGTTGTTGATGCCATATATGCTGCTGCTTGAAGGAATCATGCAAACCTAAAAGACAAGGTAATCAATTGTAGCTGAAAAGCACTTAGCTGGGAGCGAGGGCATGCTGAAAGGCTGCTGTGACCTTTCCAGATCATCACTCTATTAAGTATAATTAATGAAAAGCTCTCTGCTGGACTGAAATGTCTAGGTACCTTTTTTTTTTGGGAGGGACAGGAACTTAGGAAAAGATGGAGATAGAGTTTTTTGAAGTGCCCACAGGGCAAAATCTTGTTGGGCAAGAAGATCATAAAGAATGAGGCAGCTCACGTATGCACCGTTCCACTGTCAGATTATTGAAATTAATCTCTGTGTCACTGTTTACATGACTGCAACATGTCTTCTGACACCTCTGGCAATTTCCCTCTTGACTGAGAAACATTTTTCATCTTCATGAAGCACCAGGAATCTTTTATCACTGCTGCAGAAGTGCTGTATGTGTATTCGTAGCTTGGCTTCGAAGAAGAGGTTTTACAACAGGTTGAGAGCTCAGCCAGCCATAGTTTCCCTTTTGGCAAGGCTCTGTTTCATCCTCTTTCACAGATCAAATAAAGGAACAGAGTGTCAAGGGGAGTGGTGAGTGTAAAAAACAAAAACCCCAAACACCTCCTGACACAGCCTACCCCCACCCCACCCCCTGCCCTCCCACTTGTGAAGTCTTGTATTTACACAATACTGCCACTGGTTCCTTGTTTAAAAACAAACATTCCTTCAAGTTTCTGCCAACAACCAAAGCTGTCCAATTTGTATTTAATCAGTTATTTGTCACTGTCTGGCATGTTTTGCCCAAACAGTTATACATTTATTAGTCTTCGTTTCCCTCCCATGTTTTGCTGAAGCAAGAATAGCATGAGACATTTGCCTTGCAGAAAAGGAATCTCAGTGAATCATTCGAACCTCTTTCCTTGGCTTTGTCAGAGTAAATTTATGTGACCGTGTGGGCAGTAAAATGGACTGGTCATTTGTTGTATCTCCCTCTTCTGCTGCTTCCCTGTGTCTAGTTACAGTCTCTAATTGCTTCCTCTGAGAAATGCAAGCAGTTGTATGATATTTAGTCCTTTAACAACCAGAAACAAGAAGAATGAATGTTTAAATATAAGTTAAAAATATTCTGCTGTGGTTGCGTTGTGAATTGATTGTTCTTGTAAAGCCCAACTGATTTTAAATTTTAGGAAGAAGTAGATGGGAGGGTTTTAGCAGGGGTTATTTGCTTGTTTGTTTGGATATTGCGAAGGTTGTAGAACTATATATATATATATATATATTTGTAAATTTATTTTTTAAAACTCCATCTAGAACACTGGGCACTGCAGAGTTACTATAAAGCCAGACACTCAGTAAAGCAGAATGATCATGAAGTGAATTTCTCATCGCAAAGAAAACTGCTTTTCAGTCCTCCAGGGCTGCAGTCAACACATCCTCACTTCAAGACTGAGTTAAGTGCTCGGAACAACTGTCAGCAGGTCTTCCTCTGCACATGGCAGAGAGAGGGTGTTCTGGCAGTAATTGCTTTGAAATCTGGAGTTACATTTATTATGAATTGTGCTGTAAGTGCATAGGGCTTCCTGTGTACCTACTGAAGTAGGGCTTTCTGGAAAACTGGAAGGTATTCAGAGATGGCTCACTTGCTTACTTCTAAAATTTGTAGTTACTTGCACATCTTATGATGAAGACAGATCTGGATTCAAACTGCCAGGGAGTGGTCAGTTTCCCAGGGTTGTGTCCCATCAGTGTCCTGCTAGAAAAGCTCCACAGCATTTAGAGACTTTGGAAGGCAGCAGACAGGGAGATAGATGAATGTGTTTTAAGAAAATGCTGGACTACTTTCAGCAAAATAAGCAATTCGTGAATGACTGGCTTTTTTCCAGACCCTTGCATAAGCAATAAACAGAGACCAATATAGATACAAGATTTTATGGGTGTCTCTTTTTTTTGATAGCTGTGGATATGAAAGCTGATGACTTCTTGTGCAGAAAAATAATCTTATGTCATTCTGAATCTTTATTCGTGTACATAAAGGCAGGACTGATGACTCTGTGAAGCCTTGGTGAAGTTTTGAAGAAAGACATAGTGAGGACTTTTGGAAGAGGAATGTTAACAGTAGTCATCTTGCACAATATTTTTAGTCTTAAGCTCCAGTACTTCCATGGTTTCTCATAATTCATGAAAACTGGTGGAAATGCAACGCTGCAACTTCTTGTGCCTAATGGGAATCCCGTAACATTCTGTGAGCCTTTAACTGCATGAAGAACTGAGATTGAGGATAGAGCCTTACCTTGTTTTGGGGAAGATCTGTGACCTCCTTTAGCCTTTTCACCTCTAAGGATAACAAGATGTCTAAAGTGTGGTTTTTAATATAGAGGTGATGTTGTGGTCCATTTCCACCAGTTACTGCTTGCCTGTGTTGTTCTGTCCAATTTCAAGATGGAAATCTGCCTTTTATATTTGGCAATATATACTTTCAAGCTCAGCTACTGTGGCCAGTGGTGGAGTAGACATAACAACATTTTGGATCTTAATAGAGAACTCATTTATTTAATTGTCACTGATATTTCACTCTGATCTGCCCAGTGGGATGCTTTAAAAGGAGCAGCGTTCTTTTGCATAGTTTGTATCAAACAGTGAAGGTTTGCTTGATGGAAAAATGATTCACTGTCTGTCAGCCATCTGCTCTTCCAGTCTTTGAATGCTGTATTTGATCAGTAGAGCCTCTCAAATTTCTGAGTGAAAAAACCTTGAGTGAGGAAATGACGTTCAAGTTTTGTGTCACCTCTACTTTTGGCTCAATAAACTATACTGAAGTATACAAAGGATTAATAGATCCTTCCAGCAGGGCCTCGGCTATATTATCTAGAGGAATTTTGTCTGCTAAAATATGAGCCTTACAGTACCTCTGCAGGCATAAATTATTTCACTTTTCCTCTTGAAGGATAGCCTGTCACCCTAAAGGCAATTTTTCTTTCTCATTTACAATGGACTGTAATTTTCTTGTGCTTGTTCCAGTACACACCCCCATATGCAGCATGTTACTTCCTGATGTACATTAGCATTGGTACCTTAACAAAGAACCAAATCTCTGCTTTTGTGTAGATGACTGAATACTGCTATTGCATAGAGCTGACCAACAGAAAAATCTGAGACACAGCAATTTCGAACAAAGCCAAAGCTCGCTGTGAAATATTTGTGCCTTTCTCCTGCTCTCCATGTGGGATTAAGGTGTTGCTCTAAGAGTGTGTGAGCTTCAGATTGAGGACCCTGTTTTGCTTCCTGCAGAGTGATTTGGCAGATGAAATCTCCTGGCCTCGATTAGGTAATGCGAGGACCCCAAACTGAATGTTGTGCCACTAATCTCACAGGTGGCCTCTTGCTGAGATGACTGTACCTTTGTGTTTTCCTTTTTCCAACAGTCAGAATTGCTTACCAAAGTTTATCTAATGTCTCTGAAATGTAATTGTGTCTGAAATTGCAGAGGTCAGAGTACATATTGAAATTTTCTTCTCCTGCTTTTAGACATCATGAAAATAATGTGAAAAGCTTCACTTCTGACACTTTGAGAATGGAATTTAGTTTTGTGTGTGGTCAATTTAATCCCCCTTGAGTACTGTGAGCGTGTGTATGTCTGAGCACATCTTTGCAGGGCTTTCTTCTGATCAAGACCTAAGTGAACCTAATGCAGGCTTGATGCTGTCTTGCTCCATAGGATTCTGCTTCACTGCATTTAAAATCCAAAGTGCAGAAGTGCGTAGAAGTTTCAGTCAAGTTAGATAAAGCTCCATGAACCTCGAAACAGCATCTGTGTTTGTGGCATTTTATATCCTAATGGGAAATTGCAAAGGCAATGCTTTGCTAGGCAGTTGTCTGTTCCTTCAGTATGATGAAGAATTTGTAGCTTCTTGCTCAAACCAAAGCTTGGAGCAGGAACTGCTGTGGTGTCACTCTTGTCCATTGTCTTGGCTCATTGTTTTTGCCAGGTCTTCATATGATCTGTGTTAGCACCTCTGGGTTTTATTCCATGGATTTACGAAGCCTCTGACGTGTTAGTGTGGATAATATTGTTAAAGCTTCTACAGGCAATTTCATACTATCTTCTATTCTCACCTTTGTAAAAATTTCAGTTCTTACTATTTTCTGTCCCTTAGTCTTCTTTTTGGTGGTGGTGGCGTGATTCCTTATCTCTAAATATTAAAATATGACTTTTGTCATATTTGTGCACTTAAGATCAGCAAAGTTTGCAGGAGTTTCCTTTAGGAAAACAGAAAAACAAAGCACAATGGTTTTGTTACTCGGAGAGCACTGTTACATTCCTGACTACTGTCACCTTTTGTAAACCTTTGGGCAATGTAAAGAAGCTGTTGCATTATTCCATATGATCCTAATCATCCAGTGTGGTGTGTATCAAGAAAAATGTTTCAGCAAGTTTATTATGTTTCTATCGGAGTCAATACAGTAAAGAAAACAGAACTGGGGATTATACTCTGGGCTAAACTTCTTTACAGTATGCTTTCTCTAAAGACTTATTAGGGAGAGTTAATTACTCTCACATTGAAGGAGAAGATTGTTGAGAGACAGTTTTCCATAAACAAAAAAGAGCTCCTGGCAGCATCTTGTCTCGGAGTGGTATAGTACAGTGAGGCATACTGTTGAATATGTTTATTGGTGTTATTTCTATTTTTCTCACTTACAAATATCTGAGAATAGGGGAAAAAAATGAAAACTGAAACTTTCCTTTTCCGTAAAAGAAGTGACAAAACCAGGAAAATAAAACTAAACTCTTTCCGTGTTTTTTCCTTAAGATTATTCTGATTGAGAATAATGGAAGAAAGGACAAAGGTGACAGAGAGTATCTGAAGTGGCAAAGATTTGAAGAATGCTAAAATGGCTAGGTTTGAGGTTCAAAGGGGCTTCTAAAGAGCTTTATGAACTTTTTACCAAGCTAATGAACTTTAGAAAGAGCAGTTTGAAATACTGAAACTCATTGATGGGTTCTATATGGAATGGTCTTCTCACATTGACTTGGGCTTCGTTGTTATTGGCTTACTGAAAATAGCTGTTTAGTGGTCAGCTGGGGTCAAAATTATTTAATAAAAATGCCACTTCACATTGAGAATTGAGAATGTACTAGGAATATGCTGTTGCTGTTTCAGCTGAGGATCTATACAATATTTGCTTGGGGTTTTTTTAGTTATTTTTCTTCATTTCCAAGATGAAAGACCAGAGAGGGAGTTAGAAAGCAATAAAAAAGTGGCTTTTTCTCTGGTCTTAGTGGTAAAGCTTCTGTTGACTTTGGGAATACATAGCCAAGGCTGTTACGGGGAAATAGTGAGAAGCCTCTTAAATGGGGAAGAATAAAGATAACAAGGGCACTGGGCTTGTAAGGGATTATAAGATGTTACAAGATGGAGAAAAAGATAACAAAAATATAGACTATGTCAGCTGGATGTACTGATCAGACATGTAGAGGTAACATGCTTATTTAATAAGAGTGGAAAACAAAAAAAAAACATTTTCAAGTAACTCTTATGGAGAAATTAATTTTATTTCCTGTTGAAACAGAAAAAGTTTCTCCTGTTTCCTTCTCTCTGAATCTGTTCCTAATGACAACAAAAAGAAAATCAAGGAAATGGGTAGGAAAGAGTGTTTCCCTGTCATCCCTCCCTTCTGAAAAAAGGAGACTAAGCCAGTTCTCAAAATGAGAGAAAATCAAGAGATTTATATGTATGATTTTTTTCCATTCCATGTGTTGTGACTATGTTTGGTAGACTTTTAAAGCAGTAACTAACAGCACTAAAAGAAGATGAAATAGCTTTGATTTAAAACACAAGAAACTGCAACAGGATTTGATTGAAGAAAGTGTATTTCATTAAAGAAAAACTGTATCCCCAGGTGAATTTTGTGATGATGATAGGACTGTGAACAGGCTGTGGTATACCAATTTTTGTGATTTCAAATATACACCAACTGCTGACCACTAGGTTTAGGAAGCTATTTTCCTCGTAGGCCTGATATTACTTAGTTATCATTAAAATTCCTCAGAGAGGAATTGTGTATCTGGGAGACAATGTTATACATTACAAAGACAGGGAATTGTGGCTTTAATGGGTTAACCTTTTATCTGAAATGCCTGTTGGGCAGGGTGCTCTTTCTAGTATGAAAGGTGAGACTGCTGGCTTATTTTCCCTGGTTGGTCATGGGATGCCTTCAGCTCTGCAGCTCATCTCTGCTTGGATCTAAAGGCCCTGCCACTCGAGGATTAGGTCAGTCATAGAATCATAGAATGTTAAGAGTTGGAAGGGAATTTAAAGGTTACGAAGTTCCAATCCCCCCTGCCTTATGCAGAGTCACCTCCCACTAGACCAAGTTCCTCAAAGCCCTATCCAGCCTGGCCTTGAACACCTCCAGGGATGCGGCAGCCACAGCTGCTCTGGGCATCCAGGACCAGTGTCTCACCACCCTCAGAGCAAAGAATTTCTTCCTAGTATCTCATCTGGATCTCCCCTCTTTCAGTTTGAAATCGTTACCCCTTGTCCTATGGCTCCCCTCCCTGACCAGGAGTCCCTCCTCATCTCTCCTAGAGCCCCTTTAGGGATTGGAAAGGGCACTAAGGTCTCCCCAGAACGTTCTCTTCTTCAGGCTGAAGAACCCCAACTCTCTCAACCTGTCTTTATAGCAGAGGTGCTTCAGCCCTCGGATAATTTTTGTGGCCTCCTTTGGACTCACTCCAACAGATCCATGTCCATCCTGTGCTGAGGATTCCAGAGCTGGACAGAATAATCCAAGTCCTGGAGTCAATAGCCATGTCTTG
This sequence comes from Thinocorus orbignyianus, assembly GCA_013400375.1. Lineage (NCBI taxonomy): Eukaryota > Metazoa > Chordata > Aves > Ciconiiformes > Thinocoridae > Thinocorus > Thinocorus orbignyianus. The sequence continues at coordinate 1,108,086 of VXBW01002845.1, read as the reverse complement.
CAGGTCAGCAATTTGCTGGTGTTTGCTGATGTTGCATATCTGATTTGGCTGGTTTGAATCATATAATTATAGAATCATCCAGGCTGGAAGGGACCTCCAAAGGTCATCTAGTCCAACCTCCCTGCAGTTGCAGGGACACCCCCGACTAGACCAAGTTGCCCAGGGCCTCAATAGAAATCAGTTTGTATTAACTGTTGTGTCATGACTTGACAAAAAGGACCATCTTGTACATAAAACGCAGAAGAAAATATACAAAATATAGTAAAGAGAACCTACTGGGATATCTTAGAACTGCAGTGTTTTGTAAATGATCATAGGGTAAAAAGACAGGCTCCTGAAATGTGTTACTTTTGCAGTCTTAAAATATGCATAAATTGTGGCTTCTCTGGGACTGAGTTCTTTAGTTCAGTGCTGGGATGGAAAATACTCTTCTGTTCAGACTGCTGATGGTGACGGTAGATCTTTGCATAGGAACAGGGTACATTTAGTCTTTTGTTTTTAACACTGGACACAAACTACGTAGAGAGTCTTAAGAAGAAGTCAGCAGAAAGGATTATGTTTGCAAGAAGACTGTCACTTTCATTAGAATAGCCGATGTCCTTGGTCTCCCTTCTCCCTCAATTCTTTTTCTCTGAGAATGAGAGAATATTCCTTGCCCAAAGAAATTGTGCAAAGCTGATGTAATAATCTTAGTAGAGATATGTGAATTGTTAGATTCCTGGGAAATATTTTGGTAACTTAACACCTTGCTTTTTTTTTAGAATGTGTTGATGGTCACACGTCACTTTTTGATACCTTTTTTTTGTGTGTCCGTGTCCAATGATTAACATAGATCTAAGACAAATAAAGGAATAAAGGATGGCAGTCTGTCTTTGGTGCTTTTATACATGGCTATTTCTAGTCTCAGTAATTCAGTAACATGGAAGTAGGTGTAGACCATGCATGTAGGTGCCAGCCAAAGGAAAATCCTAAACTAGGAAAAGAGATGAATGTACAATGCAAACCGAAAGTGCATTATATAGAAAGGAGTTCTGTGTGGCACTGCTATAATCCTTTCTCATTCTTTCCCACTGTATTACTTTTTCTACCATAATTGTCAAGTGTTTACTATTACCTATGAAAATTTAGAGGCGTTTTCACTTTATTTTACTCATAGCTGGGCAGGACTGGGAAATTCAGGGGGAGCACAAAAGATCAGAGTACTAAAAGAGGTCTGATGGAGTAGGAAGATGAAATTTTTCTACATGTTGCCTTGTTTTCTCTGAATAAGATCATTATTGGGCAATTTACCTGTACAGCCTTGAGCAATATAAAAATGGCAATTCTGTGTAGCTCGCTAGTAACATGTTCAAAAAATGCAATTTCAAAATACTTCATTTCTTGACCGTGCAGAAAAGCAAGCAAGCTTCACTCTTCGTGATTGCTGCACACCTGCATAACGTGGTAGTACATGAGCCCCTGCTGAAGTCTTTCTGGGGCTGAATGTAATAGAACATATAACACTTACCCATGTTGACTTATATTTTATCTGACTAAAGTATTTATGTCAGGACTTGGCACAGTTAGAGTGCTCTCCACAGGCACTTTATCCACCCAATATTTTTATTTACCTAAATGTGCTAGAAATCCACATTCTTTCCACTGAATGCTTTATTAAAGAGAACCGTCTCAGTAAATGCTCCAAATTAGCCTGAAATTAACACAGATAAAGGGAAATACTGTTTACATTTAATAAATTATTTTAAATTACAGCCCCTAACTGGGTTATGTGAAGGCAATGCCACAACTTAAGAAGCAAAGATCACATAGGAATGTAGCTATCTGGGTTGTTTTTTTAAATGTTTCTTTAACCTTCAGATTCACTGACCCATATGTAGTGCCATGTTCCCTCTGTGTACTTTTGCTTAAACATATTTGGTTTAACTCTGAAACAAAGTGTAAGATGAACTATAAAAAGGCATTTTTTTAACTTACTGAACAAGCATTTGTCTGACATGCTGTCGTTTTCAGTATCAATTTAGATGAAAACGAGCGTGAGTCTCTTTAGTTATGGATATGATCATTTAATTGAGAGATTAAGGTTAGAAAATACTCATTATAGAAGCAGAACTATTCTGGAATTTTTCTGTTAGCGTGCAGTATCCTGGAACCTAACCCAAAAGGAAACTGGAAGTAGGATGAATCTACAATTTCTCCATGACTCTGGCCAGAAAACTTCTTATTTATAATGTTTGTGTCAGGATGATGATGATTTACTTGTTACAAGTCCTGAGAAGCAGCTTTACTTCACATTGTATGTATGTATTGTATGTATTTTTTTTCCTATTCTGTATTTACCTCCTCACGACAGTGTATGAATTACAAGTGTTCCTTGTGTTTTCTAGTTCAGTGAGAGTATGTAGCCCAAATGTTCTTTCAGCAGAACCAAGTCTGTGGAGTAAAGTGATGAACCAAGGATTTAATGATGGTAGATGAATGGAATATATACTGAATATAGTAAAAAACCTGCATTTTGCTGCAAATATTTGTATTACTGGAGAAGTCAACTTCCCAGAATGAAATTACTGAAAACAGGCAAGTCCAGCTGAGGTGGTCAGCTCAGGACCTCTAACCTATTCTGTTCTTTGAAGTTTCTATAGATTTTATTTTATTTTATTTTATTTTATTTTGTGGGGAGGACAAGTAACGGAAAGTAATCTATGAATTGGAAAGTCTCATGTACCTATTTAGAGGAAAGTTATAACAATGAAATGCAGCCATCGTGCAGCTTGGGGGTAGTGATTTAAACTGTGATACATGCAAACCATTTTTATTTTTTTTAAGAGTTCTCTTTATGGACCTTTGTACTTCCTTAGTATTTTCACTAAATTCCTGACATAGCTAACTGGAATTCCTTATACTTTCTTTGTTAAAATCAGATATATCTTGCACCCTCAACGACAATGCTGAGCATAGCATTGATTTGTGTGCCAACAATAGTCATATACAGCTCTTTTTCCATCACCATGTCCTTAATTTTTTCCCTCCTTTTTCTTTTTCCTTCTTTTTTCTGAAATCTATTCCCACTAAAAACATCACTGAAAGAGTTACTGTTCCCTTTCCCACATCGATCAGGTGGTTTTCCTTATGAGAAAAGTGGAACAAAGAATGGATTGCTCTGTTTTCTCCTTGTGCTTTCGTGAACTTTTGCTGCCATCAGGCCATAGTAGAGTTGGATTGCTGAAGCTGTGGTTCAGCTTGATTTCAATTAACTCTTCAAAATAGAATGCATTATAATTTTCTTTTAAGCATTCCTTCCTCTATCTGCATGTCTCTGCTTATCAGTCTTTCAGTTAGTCATCACTGGTGTCAACTGAATTTTGAAGAGCTGAGAGCTCAAAGGTATGGAGACTCAGTTCCTGCAGGAGAACGGACCAGTTAATTACCAGTTAATAGGGTTTTTGTGAAAAGAAGTGGGATGTATGTACAAGTAAAACCCATACTGAAGAAAAACTTGAGTATCGATGGAAGTATAACATATCTGGTAGAAGACAGCCCATTACAAAAATGTACATCTGTTTATATATTTCTGGGAGAGGAAGATTTGATCAAAGCTTGGAAGTTTTTAGACGTCTTGATATTCTGTGTTTGGGTTTTTTGTGTGTGTATTAAACTGTTTTGCATCTATAGGAGTGCTCTGCCACAGAATATTTAGTTAAATCCATTAATGTGTCAGTTTGCTTGCCTTGGTGGCTTCAGTCTCCTCTGTTCTCTAGTCAGGATGTCTCATTTCATTGATAAGCTGTGTACCTGCAGTGCTGCAGGTAATGCTTCAAAACTGGTTTTTAGACTTGTGCTTGCCTTGTGACTTCCCTCCTACAAAGGTATCCTCCTGTTTGGTGACCCAGTAGCTGAGAAAGAGAAATGAAAGGTGACTTCTGTCTTCATGCTGTACCCTGCTGGAATGGAGGAAGCCCAGCTGCTCTGAGACAGCAAGACTGAGGAGAGAACCAGATTACACACTGAGAATAATTAGAACAACATGGACTTAATATCATTATTGCCAGACATTTTTCTAGTCAGTGCATTGCAACTGCTGTGCTCCTTGTTTCCATAAATAACATGAGGTTCAGGGCAACCAGAGAAAACAAATTCAATTATTGCCTGTGTTGCTCTTCACCTTTTCTATTGCTTCCTAAATATAACCTTTGACCTAGGTAATTTCTCCTTTGCCTCCCTGAACATAATGAACAACAGAAATGTTGAGAATTTCCTCCTTTTTTTGATGGCTTTGAGGACCCTTTCATTGATCCTTTATCGTTATACCTTTCGTTTGTATTTTAAGAGCATTTTAGCGTGTGTGATACTTCTTTCTGAATGAGGAAAAATAGAAAAAAAAACAGAACAAGCATGGGGGAAAGGAAAAAGAGACTGCATGCTTATAAAATCAGAGATTATGTTAGTGGCCCCAGTAACTCTGAAGGTCAGCTCTGTATAGAGGCAAAATTCCAGCTTTTGTGAGACATAAAGAGTGGAAAAATTTGGAAGACTAATGTCTGGCATTCACTGATAAGCCATAGAGCTGTTGGCACAGAGTAGTGCAGGTACCTTCTGGAAAACAGAATAGTGGACTTAAAGGTGTATAATGACGAAGTCCAGAATGGAAAATTGGAACATAGTTTTCTAGAAAAAAATACTATGCTAGTAAAAGGTTTCCTGGTCATATTGTTGCCTTGATGAGGTTTTTCCATGGGAAGCTAACAGTCTAAAAGCAGTTTCACGGTGGAAATGGTCACTACATGTATCGGCACTGCTGAGTCAGATTTATTTTGCATTTATTTCTAAACCAGATCATACCCGTGTCGTTTGATATTCCACAGTGGATGAGGAGCGTGAAATACTTCTGGTAACTTGCATTTGAAACTGACCATTTCATGATGCTCTGCCTTTCAACCCAGTTATGCACAAGCCAGGCCTGGTTGTATACATTTACTGCAAGGGATGTGGTTACACTAGGGAGCTGATTTCCATCAGGAGTGTGCTTTCAATTTTGATGCTTTAACTGTTATCACCTGCCTTGTTTAGGCTTATCTCATAGATGGCTCATGGAGCACAAAACCTGACTTTTAGATGAACCCACCCAAGGTGAGCATGCCTCCAGCTCTGACCAAGTGCTCAACTCATGGGATCAGACTGGGACCAGTCAGAATTACATGGTTGGCAGGTGTCATCATCCCAAATCCTGGGCTGTAGCTCCTACAGATTCTGGTACCAAAGCCTGGTTACTGCCTCCTGTGGCAACAAATGCAATGATCACTAGGAATGAGTTAGATTTGGATGGGCAACCCTTTAATAGAGTGTCTATCTGGCTTGGAGAGCTCAACCTAATAATGACTTCACATCTCGTTTTGTAATGTGTGGATGGAAGGTGTTTTTCTCTGATCTGTGTAATAGTTTGGATTTATTTGTTTGTTTATTTTTAAGGTGTCAATGATCTGATTTTTCACTTCTGTTTTCTTTTTACTGTAAATTCCTGATTGCTGAATTGCAGTGTATGTTTTCGTTTGTCCCACAACAATCTTCCTGTTGTTTTTAGTGGTTTTTTTGGCAATTTTAATTGACTGCTTCCCTCTTAATTAAATATATCGCTGTAAAATAGGAGGAAGAATCCTAGCAGTTGTGTTCCCTCCCTAAATTCATGTTTTGAGTCTTTTTAACAATGATACAGTGCTGTTAAACCATAGCAGAGAACCTTAATATCAGCATAGCTTACATAGGTGATTTTAAGATGGCAATTGTTTCTGCTCTCTAATACTCCGGTTAATGGGTAGAATAATCCCCCAAGACCATCTGCTTCTAATCTTTGAGTGAAAATAGACCTGGGTTTACATATAATTTGCAGATGGATAATCCTTGATGGTTGCTGTATTCTGTTAGGGTATCATCACCAGAAAAAGAAGTCATAAAACCAGCTGAGCTAGCAAGGTTAAGGAAGCAGCTACTCTGCATTTGTGCAGTAATCCCATGGAAGTGAGACTGCTTGGGAATCAAAAACCTTTAGGGGGAGGGAATCAAATGGAATAATCTTTTCTCTTTTGAAAGAATACTTCTATTTCAGCAGCCACACTGTTGTGCAGTATTTCCTTACATTCCCGCAAGCTAAGCAGGAACTGGTAAAGTTAGTGTAAAATACAGAATCACCTAGGTTGGAAGGGACCTTTTGAGATCATCTTTTTCAGACAAGACCTGATGCACAGGATGGTGCAGAGGGTTGAGCAGTGTGGTGTTACTCTGGAAATTAAACTTTATTAAACTGATGGGGGGATGGGAAAACAAAGTGTTATGCAGCAGGCAGGGAGCTTGAAAATGAGATTATTTTTTCCCTTTTTCTCCTTATGTGAAGGAGAATTGATGAATCAAAGAGATCCTGGGAAATTAATGTGGGCAGGAGGTGGCAAGGTGCTGTGGTTACTCTTCTGCACATGAGAGAGGCTGGTAATAGATAAAAAGGGAATAAGATGAAGTGGTCATATTTAGTGCATGGGTGAAATTTTTTTTGTACCAGTTTAAATAGAACAACACCACCAACTTCAGGGAATTTCCTTTTCATGGTATTCTGAACATCATGCTAGAAAAAAATCCCCCCCAAACCAGTTCTTGTTACAGTGGGACTTCATTTGAATAGTTTTCAAGCATCAACTGGTGTACCTTTATATAAAGAACACACATATAGCTGCATCACACTTTTCAGCTCTCCTGAAACAAATGACTTATGCCTTGGAGCAACATCTCTGGTTAAATGTATTTTAAACCTTCCAGGAAGGATGTGCATGCTTATGTAAGTAATATTAACTTTCTCTGACACTTCTGTTGCACAGCAGTGAAATCATAATGATTCTTGTAGCTTTCTGGACCTCTTGAGCTGAGAAACACGGCACAACCTGTGTTAATGTGGTGTAAGTCTCATAGGGTCTTTGGAAGGCGATACACGCTCATGCTAGACTTTGATATGCTTTTCTGTTGTCATAAATATGATTCATGGTTGAGCAGCTGAGAAATGTCTTTCCAAACAAGCCCTTTGGCTTTATCAGTGCAGCCTGATGGAAATTTCCTTCTGCATTGTTAAAGGCAGAGAAAAACCCCAGAGCACAGGCTGTGGAGCTCTGAGCCATAGTCACCTGCATCAGCAGCAAACTTGCTCTCCTGAAATATGAGAAGTGAGAGGAGGTCAACATTCCTAATGGGCTGAATTAACTCAATGTTCCTGGTACGAAAAAATCTCTAATCTCCATCCTGCCAATCATTGTTTAATCTTTAAGGAATTTAAACTTAAGAAATACCAATACCACAAATTGGAATAGCAGGTCTTGACCGTGCTCATTCCTTTTCATCTGCACAAAAGTATGTTCTATTTTTCTCCCATGTTATGCTGCTGGGAAGAAAATATAGGGGTGCATATGNATATATATATATATATTTCTGTTCTGAGGAATGTAGTGAATGGCTGGGGAATCCAGAGCCTGGCAACAGTGATCAAGCAGTAGAAGTTGTTATAATAAATTAAGGGAAACTAAGGACGGGAACTTAGTTTAGGATTATACAGTACTTGCAGGATTGTATTTGAAGGCTATCTAGCTATCTTTAGGGTTTTAAGCATATCTGATTATTGTAGGCTCTAAAAATAATAGCAAAAGTGGTATAAGCTCCCAGGGGCTCTCACTCCAAGGAAATGAGACTATTTAGGACATGGTTAGAGGACTTCCATAACTCCTAGCTCTTGTTCTTTTTCCTTTTCCTAACAAGGACCCACTATCTGTTGGAAGTTAATGAGTTTTGAATGCTTTCCTGTTTGCAGTAACTTGAACTGAGTTCTCTCTGATTAAATGTGGTGTTCAGACGTGGTAGATGCCCCCTGGGTGCCGGAGCACTAGCGAGAGAAGGAGAGGTAGGAGCAGCTGGAGATATTAGGCTTTAGCTGAAGGTTTTGCAGATGTGGGAAGAGAGCCTGGATGTAAGTGAGCAAGCGGGCGCCCTCCCCTCTGGCAAACTGTCAGCATCCATTTGGCAGCCTGCCGCTCAGGTCAAGCTTGCCCCAGAGAAGCCCGGTTGAGGCAGGTGCTTGGGTACTTGCAGCAGTTCAGGCTCTGGGCTTTGTTGTCCTGGCTAGGAGGGGTCTGCTGGAAGCTGATAAATCGCTGTGACAAAGAGGTTCTTGTTCCTGATGACAACGTGATGCAGCAGCTACACCGTAAAGGACTGATTTAAGTGTGTGTTCGGCACAGCTGCTACTGCATTGCAGGGGGGTTCTGAAGTACTTACAGGAGAAGATGTGTTAATGTCTTTTTGTCTGTCGTCTTAGTGCAGTTAGGAATAAATCTTTGAAATAAGTGCCAGGTATTCAAGCTGTTTACTTCAGTTCATTTCAAATCTGCTCTTTCTTGGTTATGACTGAACTAGTTTAACCATCCAGAGGGGTATAATATGGTTGTTATGATACGGCAGACCTGGAGAGGGAAACTGCCAATTGGTAGAAAAATCATTACTGTATGGGATGTGGTTTATGCCATCTAAATGCATCCAGCTCGAAGTTTAGCATCTGATCTAAACCGTAGTGCCTTCCTTTTCCCTACGTTGACTTTATAGGAATACGAGATCACTTCTGGCAAATGATTTATGCTACCTAGATTTTGGCGTATGGTGAATCATATTTTTGGCAGTAGATACTTCCAGATATTGATTTCTTTAAAGTACCTTGGAAAATTTAGTTGCATAGCCTAATGAAATGAGTTGAATTCTTAATTGATTTTTATATGCAGGCCAACCACTGTCTTGCAACTGGTAAGCAACTAGTTTCTTAAAGATGAGAGTGTAAGTACCTAGTATGGAGTCCCCTTTTCCTCCCTCACCCCTCTATTTCCTTCTAAAATGCATCATGAAAATAATTTCTAAATTCAGTTTTCCCTTGGTGATTTCAAAAGCCATAACATATCAGAAAAGGTGAAAGAAGAAAAAAGAATCCCACTCTCTATGTCCATTTATTGTAATTGTAGCCTAGACAACTGAAGAATAAAAAGATTTTTGATAAAAATAGTCCTCTCAAATATTGAGTTTTTCCAGACAGGTAGAACAGAAATAGTAAGTGCTCTTCTCTGATATTTTTAATACTGCTTTTACCAGCAGAAACTTTTGCCCAATAATTTCCTGTTACTGAGAACTGCTTATATAGTGTACTTAAATATTACTGAAAGGGTACTCTTATGGTTAAAAACAAAACAAAAGAGGGGAAAAAAAGCAGGAACAAGTGCCTGTGAGCTGTGGATATTTTGCTTCAGCAAATTGGTTATGTTTTGTTCAAGCTCTCGTTAGATGATATTAGCTACAGAATATTTTCCCTATTTTTCACAAATAGCTTGCAGTGTCTTTTGGCCTATGACAATACAAAATATAAAACTTCCATGTGGAGTGAAATCTCTCTTAGACAACACTTGTTTGCATAAATTCTGCTTTGGATTTTGCCAGTTGAGTGATGTGGCTGTAATCATTTTGCTTGCTTAAGCGTGCGTGGTGTAAAAATAGTGATTGTAATGTGGATTGTCACATTGATCAAAAAGCATGAGCAGCTCAGGGCCTCCGTTGCTGCCATCTGTGGAGGAGACTGCCTGGGTTCTCAACATTGGTTAAGGTTTTTCCAGCAGATTTAATGTTGAGGAACTTTGACAACGTTCAGGGAAGCCTGAACTCCGTCCCTATGGTTTTGATTTTCCAAATGGCCAGGAAGGAACCATCAGCTTGGTACGTTTAGATGGTGTGGGGGAATGGAAAGCTCGTTGAGTCCACTAATGTGATAGCGTGGCAATGGGATTAGTGTTGATCACTGTTCAGGAGAGAGACTTGACTGAGGGAGATGCCTGGTAATATTATGTTATGTTTCTGTGTAATCAACTCCATGACAGCTGCTGTCAGGTTTGACTTTGGACATTGATCACAGTTTGTCCTCCACTTGTATGTAGCAGGGGTTGAACATGGTTAACCTTCCCTGTGTTGGTGCCTGTGATTCAGTGTGAAATCCTAGGCACAGTTTGTCCCCCTCTAGATCAACAGTCAGGCTACATCAGACTGTCTTCAATCACAGCTCAGTGTGGAGCTGGGAAGGACCTCTATGCTATACCCAGTTTCAAACACTTTTCCAACTCTTAACCTTGACCCAGATTTGTCTAGCCCCCCTGAGAACATGTTGTTCATTCAGGAACAACATCTTATACACAAACATTCCTCATGTGCACGCGCCGTATCTGAATTGAATGGCAAATGAGACTCTCACTTTTGAAGGATTATCTTTCTATATATTAATTTACTGCTGATCAATTATAATCATCTGGAAATTTGACATATCGATGATTTTTTTTTTTTTTTTTTTTAATGTGAAACCAGTTTATTTCTAAAAGCGGTCATGTTCCTTGTAACTTGCTCTAATAATCAATCCTAATCAGCTGCATTAACTACACCTGACACCTCTTCTACCAAGTTCAATGTATCTTCATCACAGCTTCCCATTTGCCCAATTAAGTTAGTTACGTTGTGTCTCATTATGGTAGACTGTCTGAGGAGCTAGGTCTACTTACGCACCAGCTCTTCCCTTTTCCCAAAAATTATTAGCGGGAAGGAAAGACAATGACAACATTGAAGATGAATGGTCTAATCTGCTGTAGTGAATTTTCTCATTTTTGTGCATTATTCATATTTTTGGGCTGGGTGCAGGAAGCTGATGCCAGCACTGCCTGCTGTTCCACAGAATCATAAAATGGATCAGGTTGAAAGGGACCTTAAAGATCATCCAGTTCTACCTCCCTGCATTGGGCAGGGACACCTCCCACTGAACCAAATTGCGTACAACCAGGCCTTGAACACCTCCAGGGATGGGGCAACCACAGCTTCTCTGGGCAACTTGGGCTATTGTCTCACCACCCTCACAGGAAAGAATTTCTTCCTAATATCTCGTCTCCCCTCTTTCAGTTTAAAACTGTTCCCACTTGTCCTATCACTTCACTCCCTGATCAAGGATCCCTCCCCATCTCTCCTGTAGTCCCTTTAGGTACTGGAAAGGGCTCTAAGGTTTCCCCAGAGCCTTCTCTTCTCCAGGCTGAACAACCCAAACTCTCTCAACCTGTCTTTATAGCAGGGGTACTCCAGCCCTCGCGGCATCTTTATGGTCCTCCTCTGGACCTGTTCCAACAGGTCCATGTCCTTTTCATGTTGGTGGCCCCAGAGCTGCTTGCAGGGCTCCAGGTGAGGTCTTTCCAGAGCAAAGCAGCGGGTCAGAATCTGCCCCCTTGCCCTGCTGGGGATGCAGCCCATCATGCAGTTGGCTTTCTGGCCTGCCATGCTCATATTGAGCTTCTCATCCACCAACACCTCCAAGTCCTTCTGTTCAGGGTGGCTGTCTGGTTCTTTTCAGGAGAGTATCTCCATGAGCACCTGTTCGCCAGGTTGTGATTTCGGGCCGACCCAATTCTGATGCTCTGTTATCTTTGAATTGTCACCACACTACATGCCTTTTAAAGCTTCTGCAAAGCATAAAAGTTTTCTGCCTCAGAATGAACGCAGGCAGCACTATTCCCTGTAAAGCCCGGGGAACCTGGTGAGTTTTGTGGCCTTTGCCTATGAAGTAACCATTTTTCTGTCACCTCTTGCCTGTTTATGCTAATACACTCCTGCTTGGCAAAATAATTTTCACACACCCCCACCTCCCCTCCAGCTCTACTGAAAAGAAACTCCCTTCTTAGCATTTGAAACGGCGATTTTTTTCTCTCGTTGCCCCTTCTGACCTGGTAGCCCTTCAGACTTTTGTCTGTCTCAGCTTCTCTGGTCAAAGATTCACTCTTTGACTGTTGGGACTGGGGATAAGAAGGACAAGCCCAATTAAGAGACTACTTCACATCAACAGTGGCCACAGCAAAGGGTCTTTATGGCCTCTAAGTTGCTAATAAAGACTGGGATTCAGCACAAGGACACAGTAATGAAAATCTGAAGCCAGCAATTTGGGGACCTGATAAAGTTGTCTCTGATAGTACCTCAGTGATTGGAGTTGATAGAACTTTTACTCCTGACTCCACAAAGTGAGGGGTTTTTTTTTTGTAAATAAAAAATGGAATTACTTCAAGTCATGTTACAACCATTGTTTTGCTCTTTATGTTGTTTTCTTTCAAAAGGAATTATTTTCGAAACAAAACGCACTTCTGTAATATGCATAAAAGCACCCAACGTTGTTTTGGGATATATTCTCTTATTTTTACTGAATAGAGGTCAGAGTTTAAATACATTTGTGAGATGAAATTCCTTCTGGAAGAATACTTCAAGTACGAAATAGCATAATGATGCTCTGGAGCATTCAATAGAAAGGTTAATGGAACAACCGGCTTGGTGGTTAGTGCTCTTTCATACAACTTACAGTTTTATTGTATGACCAGGAAAATGTATGACAAAAAATAAAATAAGGATCTCCATTGCTTAATTTCTAACGACCTTTATGTATTTAATTTTTTAGCTACCTTTGTTAGTTTCACTAATAGCTCTGATAGCTTCCTAACTGTCTGGAAACATGCTGTGAATTCTGGTTTGTGCCGTGCTAGAAGATGTTTTTGCTTAGGAAACAAATTAATTGCCATTTAGACTGTCTGCACTTAGGATGTCTTTTTTCAGTCTTTAACTGTTTGAGATCTGTGTGATCCCCTGAGAAACTGGACGGGGTTTGGGAAGGCTTTCGAGCAGAGGAAGTTTCTGGGATAAACTGTAATTCTACATGATGAAACCTCAGTCGTTCCCAAATCTTCCCACTGCAGAAGGTGTCAGAGACAGAGAGAAGGATGTCCAGCAGGCAGATAAGGACCTACAGCTCCAATCTCATTATTTTCCCAGAGAGGTAAAAGGTAGATGGGAAGAGCTAAACTGTGGCTGAAAACTGGCCATGGTATCTTAAAAGTCATTTGAATTAACCGTAGACTGGGAGATAGAGTTAAGCAGGTATGAAACCAGCGCAGCTGAGTTTCTGGGCAGTGTCAGGCAGTCAGAAAGGTCAAGTTGTTTAAAATAGCAGTGCAGGAATAATGGTATAGGGGCAAAGGCACAGAGTTTTTCTATGGAAAGGGGGGTTGGCAGAGAGGTGATGATCAATAGCCCTTGTTCAGTGCTCAGAGGCTACATTGGATCTGTAGTTGCAATCTGAAAGTGCGACTGTATTTGCATGACTGTCACTCTGCCAGGCCTTAGAGGATTCCCAAAACTGGCTGCAACGAGCAGGGAAGATACAAAATGCTGATTTAAGGAAGTGACCTACTTGTATATGCTCTCAGTTTTGAAAATTAATCTGGACCAGTGTGATTATCCTTATCTGTCAGCCCCTGAGTTGTGACCATGCTGCTCCTGCTGTCCTAATCACTAGACAAATATTGTGAGTTTGTGTTAGTGCTGTTTGTGTTGATGCTGTAAAAGCTCTGCCAGCTTCTGGACACTTACTTTTCCCTGTGTTTTAATTCTGTCTCCTTGTGGTAGCAGTTTTCCTGGGCTAGGATATGGACATTTCAGAGTTGTCATGTTCACTGACTTCTTCACACCAACAACTGATTGTTTTGGGTGTTTTCCATATGATACTTCACGAGGAGTTTCAAATTCTGCTCTACTTTGGTAATAAGTTAATTTCTCCTTTATGCTGTTTGTTATCTCCTGGGACCAATTTTAGCTGCTTATTTCTGCTTGCTCATGGGGTCTTTCAATTTTGTTTTGGAGGGGTTTTTTGTTTGTTTGTTTGTTGGTTGTTTTTTTTTTACTTTAGGGCTTTTTTTAGTGGTTAGTTTAATGTTTTGTTGTGTTTTGTTTTTTAAGAAAGCCACCTGTTTGTGTGGAATCAGTTTGCTTAATGAAAAGAATTTTGTGGAGTCAAGTTTTGAATGATCTTTCCCATCCCTCCCCTGCCCTGACAGCAATGAAGAGCATTGCTGTTAGTAGTCCATTAAATATTAATGACTCTCATTGCAGTTTCTCTCTAATGTGCTTTATTTTGGTACCAGTCCAAGCTGTGGAAATGAAAACCCCCTCGGGACCTTATGTAGAATGTAATTTGCTCAGCAGTTTTGGCTGTAAACATGATAATAAATTAGAGGATGTAATGAATATTCATTGAAGCACAAAAGGTTTTTTTTTCTTCATCCAGGTCTGCCTTTCATTTTCCCTCCAAACTCTACCTTGACAGGAGATGTGCGTGGATCTTGGCAGCCCCGTGGTTTGATGTATTCACTGTGTTAATTATGGTTTTGCCATAGACAAATGGTCACTAACAAGTGGCCAAAAGGGTGTTGTCCTTGTGAAATTCATAGGAGAAAAAAAAATAAAAAAATCTTGTGGTCTTCCAGTTTATTTTATGTGGGTTAATAGGTTAAGGTGTCTTTGTATGTGGATGGAGTTTCACTGCTTTTGTTATATTCGTGTTGGATTCAGGTCAGCTCCTTCACTGGTGGTTTGACAATATTCACGGGCTCTTCTGTAGAGTCCTACTGCTTAGCAGGGTTAGGCCAGAGCAGTTCATAAAATTCAGTTAATAGCAAAAAAATTGAGTGGTTTTGCATGTTTCAGTGTTTTTTTAATCCTTTACAAAAAAAAACCAAAACCCAACAACCCAACAACAACAAAAACTTGTACTACTTTCAGCAGTAATTCCCACTTTATTCCTTTGCTAAGAAATTCTGATTCTACTATTTTGGACTATTTGGAAACTTGTTATTTTATATGGAAAGCATAAGAAAGGCTTTGTAACATTTAAGTCACTTAATTTGTGGAGTTGTAGTGAGAGATTGTTCTAAATTAAAATGAAAAGTAGAATGAACTGGTCACCTAATTCTCTCTCTTTCAATGTATAACTATTTATAGAATATACAATAAGTTTCAAGCATGATGCTTTTATACTATATATGCTACACAGGTTCTGGATTAGGAAGGCTTCAGTTTAGGAAAACTCGTTTTGTAATTTGCCTGAAGCTTTTTCTCTCTACCCAACAGCACTGAGAAACTGTTAGAAATCACTTACCACTTTCTTTAGTAGTCAGTACCTAATGCTGCTGCTTTCATTAAGAAATTGTATGAACTTTAGCTATTAACCTTTCTGGTTAAGTAAAAGTTTTAATTGAGATCTATTTATTTACTTATTTACTTTCATCTTTGTCCGCAGCTTTGACAGGAATACAAAGTCTTCATTTTCATAGTCTGCTGGGTAGTTTGTTGGCTTGGGATTTCTGAGAGAGCCCAAGGAGTCTGTGCTTGATTGAGACAAAGCAGCATTTTCAATCTGGATCTGTCACAACCTGGCCATGGTCTTTAACATCTGTCAGGTGGTAAAGTGTGTATTTTCCCTTCTGCTGCAGCATTTTGGAACACAGATGAAGATGAATGTTTTTCTATCCAGAATAACTTATTTCTTAACTCTTCTTGTTCACTTGACTATTTATCGTTGAATTTGATACTTTTTGTTGCTGTTTGTATTTTTTCCTCAGGAAGTTCAAACTTTATCAGAAGTTAATATTTCTGCTTTAAAAAATTTCTAGTACTCGGAATATCCGTGCCACGGGGAATCAGTGTTGAGGTGGGAATGATTAGGAAAACCAATACATTAGATTCAACCTCAGAAACACTACTTCCTTTACTTAATTGAAGTTCATTGACAATGCACATTAGTCTTTATCACTTTATATTCATCCAGTTAGTCCAAAACACTCTGTTGTAACTCAGCTGTGAGTATGCAGTCCAGTTGGCATTGGTAGCTGCAAGTCCTTGAAGATCTGATTTGAAGGTGGAAGCAGTCGTGTTTAGGTGCTCTTTTGAAGGAGGAAGAGTGAATGGAAGCTAACATCACATTGTCTTTCTTCCCGTTCTTTCATGTTTGTTACTGGTGTCTTATTTTTCTCTTCCCAAAATAAGAGTATGGTCTCAATGGCTCGTTTCACCCAGCTGTTTATATGGTGAATCCAATATAATCCAGCAGAACATCTTTCCTGTCTGTTTCATATCCTTTGCTACCTTGCAGATTTTATTACTTGCACTTTTTACTCTATCCCATTTCTGCAGCTTTGTCATCATTCTCTCTTTTTCCCCTTTGCAATTCATGTTATTTCCATTTAGCTGGGTTAGAAATATGTGTTGCTGGTTATCTGATTAGTGGTGTAACAGTGTCACCCAGTACTTAACCTGCTTTTGCTGGTTGTACTATTTCAGTTTGCTTATGCCTGTGCTTAAGGCATGTGAATATTAATTATATCTTGCTGAGTACGATTTTACTTTGAGTGCAGCAACCCTCTGCTTCAGAAGCACCAAAAGTTCTCTTGAACAGTCTTCTGAAGCTCTTATGTTTCTTGGTGACACAAAAGTCAAAGTGGCTCATTTGTTCTTCTGTCTCACGTGGTGATGTAAACAGGTCTGGCAGAGTATTGTGGGATTCCTCACTTGGTATGTTGACATATTTAAGACATTTAGAAATACTCAGGAAGCCTTCATTAGGGAATCTAACTGTTGCCTTCTTAAAAAAGTTTATCCAATTATTTTTAATATATGTTGACGTAGTTAAGTAGCTCATCTTGCCATTCTTCCTCTCACCAGTACTTTATGTAAGTGGTCACTGCTGCTACCTTGTGGGTAACTGACCTGTTTCCATACAAAATGATGTAAAACATGAACAGTATCAGCCTGCAGGTTCTGAAATGGAGATTCCCCAACAGCAATGGCTTAGGCAGCGTGTCTGGGTAAAACCTGACTTCCAGGAGTACTGGCCAGAGTCCCACAGGGCTGGCAACTTCAACCACTATTCTGGGTGTCAGTGATTCTCTCAGTAATGATTTCTTGAAGTTTAAACTGTATCAGTCCATGGCTAAATTATCTTCAAAGCAGCTATGTCACTAAATACAGATCTTGGTAGTCTCTATCATCTAGTTAGATCATCTTCCTTAATTTCTGTAGTTGATCTATAACTATTTGCCACTTTGAGTATCTCTCACCCTAATACCTGTGCTGTCGTATTTCTTTTTAATATTGGCTGTTGTGGCATATGCTTTGTTTAAAATAAGTAGTTTTCTTCAACGTCGTATTTAATTTAATAAAAGTAAATTGATACTAGTATTCATAGATTAAATAAACATACAAACTTGTTTTTCTAATATCCTGCCTTGTAGAGAATGAAGACCCTGGAATTAAACTAAAACAGAAGAATAGTGAAACAGAAAAGAGTGACTTCTGCGGAGATGTGAGGGAAGCAATGTATATTGGCCCTCATATATACAGTTTTGTTGCCATTGTAAGAACTTTTCTAGTGCCTCTGGGTGTTTCTTATCAACTAAGCCATAAAATGTAGCTTCTAATTTGGTGTATTAGAGTGGGTGCTTTGTCTAATTAGTCTGCATCAAACAGAAGGAATTTATTAAGACCCAAGAGGAACATGTTACCTACACAGAAAATTATGTGTAATGGCAATAATAATAAAAAAAACCCAGATCCATAACCCCCAAAATATGAATTGCAGATTCCTGATTCAGTTCATATTCCTTGCATGAAGGTATATGGTGTCATATCTATATGTATATATAAAAAATATGAAACTTTTGAAAGATTAATTAGAAATATATTTGGATCCAATATTTTCACTTATGTCAGTTGTGAGATGTAGCTTTTAGGTTAAACTATTCTCTATCTCAGTGAGAGTCTGTGTCACTTGGAACTGACTGCAAAAAGGTGATAAGGAATATGTGACTCTTTTGGCTGGTCTTTCATCTCTCTGATTGTTGTTGTTAATTTGTGGCTAATTAGCAGATGACTTTAATGTCTATGTATAGACTGGGTTGTAAAAGGATTACTCTCTTAATATGTTAAATATATGATTTTGAGATATTAAGTCCCCTTATTACCACAAACTATATTTGATGTTCAGCTAATGTTCTGGAGGGAATTAATTAAATAAATGAAGCAACCTGTCTCTTACAGAAATTATTTCAAATTTCCATGGATTTTTTGATTTGACATTTACTTGTGTTTAGGAAAGGGTGGTAAGATTAATCTGGGAAGATGCGTCCAGAGATTTTATGTTGGGATACCTCTTAAGTTCTCTGTGGATTAATTTGTTTTCATAACAGTTCTGCTTTAGTGTAGGCACCTTAATTTGGAAGATGGCAGAACTCAAACTAAAAGAAGTGAAATGTTTTACTTTTGCAAAACTTCATCAGCAATTTCATTGGAAGAATCAACATTTAGGAAGTATTCTTACTTTTTTGGGTTTGTTTGTTTTTTCCCCCCCCCCCACTGTTGCAACTTATCATTAAAAATAAAATTCTTTAATAGCTGACTTTAATTAACGATCTCCTTGAGGACACACAGATTTTGGAACTGGCTTTGAGTTAAATGCTGTGGTGAACCTCTTCTTTTAAAAAAAAATAATATTGATAATTCTGGAAATTTGAGAACTCTAGAGTTTTTAATCATCTAATTTTCCTGAGCAGTATTGGAAATAACAGCATGCCAGAGATTGTAGATATCTTGATCGAAATTTATTTAAAGATATGTCAGATACACTTGGACTAATTTATTTTCATATAAAATGGTGTGCACATTTGCCCACTAATTATTTTCCTACTGTTTTTTGGTTAAGACATTCAGGAACGGGCATTAAAAAGTTATCAAAACCCATGATATTATGGGTAGTGTTAATATTATTGCTCACTTACTTGAAAAAAATTACAGACTTTTTTCACCAGAAATATATTTATAGCTTGCTTGTGATCACAAATGGACAATGAAAGTTTCCAGTTAGAATTTAAAAGTAGTTTTCCAATACTCACTCCAGGAATGTAAGTGAAAACTGATTTGTAAAAACAAATTATGGTGTAAACATGAATAAATTGTTGCCTTTTTACTTTTGGTTGATCAAGAACTAAGACCTTTCTATAGCGTTTCAGAGAATGAATGCAACGTACCTCTTCCAATACTGGCTTCCATTACTCTTCAATTATTGACATAATAGCTGCTCAATATACAAAGCAAGGGCCAACTATGGTGCCAAAAGAAATACCTGGGAAAGAGAATAGAAGCTAAATAGAAATATTAAAGAATAGTTCTGTGTTGTTGAGTGACAGTCACTCTGCAATACAGAATGACCTAGCAGTGCATCTTTGCTTTGAAAAGTGACAGTGAAACTATGTGTTTTTCTCTACCTTACAGACTGGTAAAATGGTTTTTACAAACCAGTGACCCTCTGTCTTCTGCAAAGTTATAACCACTGGAGGAGTATGATTCTATAAATGAAATTTAATTAGATGTGAAGCTGCATGACTCAGAACAGTCCAGCTGGCTCACTTGACTACAGAACTAACAGTGGCAAAACCAATAGAAGCTGTTGTCAACAAATTCATTAGGGGAGACTGTGATGTCTAAAGAACGTTCTTTTTAGTTTATTTTTTTTATTTTTTATTAAAACATTCTCTTGACCTTTGAATTAATGGGACAAATGCATTGTAATGGTAATGCTTGATGCAATATTGTTTAAAACATTATGAACCGTAATGGGCTGCTTGTTGACTTCTCATCACGTGTGTTTCTTGAGTGAGGACAGAAAAATGCTCATATTTTTCTCTCTTTTTTTTTTTTTTTTTTATAATTTCTGACTTATTTGGAAGGCTGGTTAGTTACTATAGCTGTTCCTTAGGGTGATAATTGTGAGTGATTGGAACATGTAGGTTAAAAGTCTTGCTGTTCTCTTTTTCAAGGTGGTTAATAAAAATAGAAACGCACTGTGGTATCAGTCTCTAGTAGAGATCTTAAAATGGAAGAGGCCAAATCAATGCCATGAATGTTCAGGAGAGGGAGAGAAGGGTAGGGGGCTGTCCTGTGGAGAAGTTTGGGTGAGGGAAGCTTTGCAGAATGGATTTCTTCTCCATGTGTTTATTGGGATGG
The DNA here is from genome assembly GCA_013400375.1 of Thinocorus orbignyianus. Lineage (NCBI taxonomy): Eukaryota > Metazoa > Chordata > Aves > Ciconiiformes > Thinocoridae > Thinocorus > Thinocorus orbignyianus. The sequence continues at coordinate 1,088,133 of VXBW01002845.1, read as the reverse complement.
GGAAAAATGTTAGGGAAAACCAAAAAGAGGATTTAAAGTAAGGCAGAAAACCTACAGTCCAGACATAAAACCTTGTGCTATGATGAAAAAGAGTATGACCTTGTTCCTGTCATGCATGGCTTACTTGCTGCAAGTTCAGCATCCTCCTCAGTTTTTCTTAGAAGCTATGAGAAACCTGCAGGATTTGTGGTAGTTGTCCTAAGTATTGCTCAGAAGCTGTGCTTTAATTTAATAGGTTGTTATTGTAACCTTCCCCCTCCCCTCTTTTTTCTTGGGAAAATGGGAAATGATTTGTGAATATGGAGAGGGGAAATGGTACACATCACTCTTCATTTGGATCCATGTGAGGGTCCCTCTCTTCTCCTAAGTAACAGGAGGAGAAGAGGAAATGGCCTCAGTTGTCCCAGGGAAGATGTAGGGTGGATATTGGGAAGAAATTCTTCACTGAAAGGGTTATCAAGCACTGAAACAGGCTGTCCAGGGATGTGTCAGAGCCACCATTCCTGGAAGGATTTAAAAGACATGTGTAGATATAGGGCTGAGGGACATGGTTTAGTGATGGACTTCTTCCAACCAAAGCTATTCTATGATTTGCTTGAAACTACTACAAAGAATGGAGCACAGGTAACTAAACAGAGGTAGGGTATATGCTGTATTTCGCTTTTAATAAAATGTTTGTACACTAGAGTTGGAATGGACAGGACTTACTGGGCCTCTTAAGGAGGATCAAAAACTAGGACAGTTGGGAGTACAAGAAAGGGAAAACTATATGGTCAGAAACATTATGCATGGGATAGAGGAATTGTGAAGAGATCGAGATTACATCCTATGAGCTCTCCTGTATTATTCTGTTTATTCTCAGCCAAATCTATGTTCAGATCCCTATTTTTATGACCACAAAATTTATGGTAAAACAGTGAAGCTAAAATACAACAACAATGGTGTTCCAGCTGTGAAAACAAGCGATTCTTTGAATTTCATTGTGGAGGTCTAGATGGACCCTACTGTTGTTGTTACTCTCTAGAGGATGAATTTTCAATAATAGGAAATTATTTTCCATGATCTGCACGTGCTATAGCAATGGAGTATATCTTGTCTATCATTTCTGAGTTTATCAGGTGCCATTCTTCCAACAGGTAGTAGATAGGAATGTTTGTAGGGTGCAGTTTGGTGGGGTTTTGATTTCTTCTGGGACATGGTGGGGACAGACATCTTCTGCAATGGAACTGCTGCCTTATCTGAAACACTTGGAAAGAACAGGCTGCCCAGGGAGGTTGTGGAGTCCCCTTCTGTGGAGATTTTCAAGACCTGCCTGGATGCAGTCCTGAGTAACATGCTCTAGACAATCCTGCTTTAGCAGGGGAGTTGGACTGGATAATCTCTAGAGGTTCCTTCCAACTTTGACAATTAGACTAACTTTTAAAAAATGAAATGTGTTTGGTTCATATACCATGAAGTATATAAAACCCCATTCCTCTAAGTGTGCTTTAGGTTGTGTGTTTTTTGGTGGGTGGGTTGTTGGGTTTTGGTTTTTTTTTTTTTGGTGTTTTTTTTTTTTTTTACTATTAACTCACTTTAAGGAATTTTCCAGTCTGCCATATTAGCAGCTGGAGTAAGCTTCCCTTGCTGCATTTGATAAATAACTGCTTTGACTTAGCATGACTCACGGTAGTTTGCATCAGTTGAGAGTATTGCTGAGGCTGAAAGCAGCAGTCCTAGGGATTGCTGTGCTTTCCCGTGTCTTCCTCTGCACAAGTGAAGCGCAAGCTTGTGTCTGTTCTTCTTCTGAAATCTTCTGAAATTCTGCTTACATTTTGCAAGAAAAATCTTCTGGAATGCTGATGGGGGCCACACCTGTTTGCTAAATTAAGAACACAGAATGTAGTTTATTTTCTGTTCATCAAAATCGGTGTTTCCCTCAGCTGAAAGCTTGTGCCAATGAAAGCCACCTGCGTATGCCATCAGCATAATGCGGTACTTGGTAATATGCTGCAGGATAGGAAAAGCACAGGAATTGCTCTACTTCAGGTGGAATAAAACCAAAAAAAGCAGTAGTGTTAATGAAACAGATGCCCCTTTGATGAATTTACCTTCTCCCACTTGGTGAAGCAAGGTAGGTCCTTCTGGATGTCACCTCTTCTGCTTAGTCACCAGTGAGTGCTGCAGAGTATCACAGCAAAGTGTTAAAATATTAGAACCTGCATCTCTTTTCTTACAACAGGAACTTTCTCTTTTAAATATAGTGATTTAAGTTGAATAGTTTTAGCATGGTGTTGTTGTTTTGATATTTCAGGATGAGTCACAAATGGCTCAACTTAAGCTGCATGTTGAAGTATGAAAACCTTGAGAAAAACCTAAAGAGGTCAAAAGCCACAGGCAAATAAATCTCAGCGTTCTTGTTCTCTGTGAGTGCTGGTAAAGTGGCCATTTCCATTAAGGAGAAGCTTTACAGCTTCTAGCACAAGAGTTGGATGTTGCAGATAACTTCATTCTCAAGAAAATTACTATGACTGGCTGGACAATCGATTGGTTCCAGTGCTATCAAGTGGTGTGTTTGTGGTGGTGAAGGTAAATGCTGTGTTGAAGAACTTAGAGGATCAGCTGCATTAAATCATTGACAAATAAGAATCAAAGCAAGATTCGGAGAAAAATAGGTCGTATTTGAAAAGTGGTTTTGTGGGTTTTTTTTGGTTTTTTTTTTTTCCAACTAATTTTTTTCATCTAATAGCTTTAGCTATTAAAATATTTTGAACTTTGTCAGTCAAGTGTAAAGAGTTATGTTGTATTTGCTTATGAATATGGATCTTTGTTTCAAAATATTATAAAAAACCCCTCACACCAAAATAAAGGGATGGATTTTTTTTTTTTTCCTGAAATCTAACTCAGTAATAATGCTGATAAAAAGTGTTTAGGAGAACTCACCTCAGTCTGTGTTTTTACGTGCAATACTGGTATGTAGCTCTGTTTTATCTCATTTTCATACTGGCAAGGACAAATTCTGATATGGGGTTTAAAACAAATGAAAAAAAAAATGATGGAAAAATTTTATACACGGTGACTGCTGTTTTTCAGATGTTAAAGTAACCTTCTATTATCATGAATAACAGCAGGGATCACTACCAAAAGCGATGTATAGTGGAAATGTAACCAAGGTTAATTATAGGGAAGTCATGGGCACTACAACAAATCAGTGTTTTTAACACTAAAAACATTCTTTTCAAAAGACAAATATGACCAGTGAATATTTTATAAATGTTTAGGAAAGAAGGTCATAAAAGAAGGCTTGTTAATCTTGTGTCTTTTTTTTTTTTTAAATTTTTAAAGTGTATTTATTTTTTGTAGCCATATATATGGCAATCCCAGTGCAGTGACTGCCCGTAGGAACCACCAAGACGGTTTGATGCTGGAGGTTTTCAGTCCTGTCCCAGGATTCTGATTTCTGTGTTCATGAGGTAAAGGAGCAGGAAGGAGACTCAACAAGTGGCAAATGGATGGATCCTTGTGAGCCCCTCTGCCAGCGAGTGAGGAGAGCTGCGTGTCCACATACTGAACAAGATTAGGAGAGAGATGTGGCAGGTTAAGAAGTTTGTTTTGCTTGGTTAAGTCTCAGGGGGATTTGTTCTGGAGTCTGAAAGATGCGCTGGATATGGTACAGCAGAGGCACGTGGTGATGAGTTGATTGTTTTTTGCCAGGTTTTACGCTAGTTTAAAGAGCCAAACAGCCATGGTACCTGAGTTCAGACTGATGTGCAGTTGAAGGGTGGGCTCTCCTTTTTTCTTTCTCTTCCAGCTGTTTCTACTGTTGCTTTTGTGTAAGTTTTGAGGGGTTACATTTTTATTATTATTATTATTATTATTCTTTTTAAGCTGTGTGGCAGCACAAATATTCAGACTACTTTACTAATCCAGTAGCAGAGTAACCTGGTAAAGAGTTTGCAGCAAAATGAATTTGGATGTCTCTATGTTGGTCAGGAATGAAATGCAGCACAGCACTGACCTACCAAACCTACTGTTCATTTGCTTAAGGTAGTCATGGACCTATTTTAAAGACAACTTGCATCCCACTCCTGTCTTTATTTTGAGATGCGATGACCTTTGACTGTGTATGTGATAGCTGTGCCAAGGTGTAGCTTTTGGCTTGTAGGCTGATGGAGAGCTGTGGTTTGAGGGTTGCCCAGCTGCACCCATCTCATACCAGTTACTTTAGCTCAGGGATGGACTGGTACCATCCATGTGAGTGCCTGGTATATTATTAACAGTCTAATAAGTTTCTCATTTAAACTTCTTCTCTATTTTTTTTTAATCTAAATGGCATATGATGGTGTAAAAGCAGATGGCAGACTTGGTAACAAAGTCCTTTCTATTTTCTGTCACTTACTGTCAAGTTTATGGGTTTCTGGGTGTCTCTTCCATTTGCTTATTATTAACTCCTCTTGCAGAGGAGCTCCAGGCTTCTGTTGGATCTTTACAGTTTAGTTTAGCTGCCTGTTAATCTGAGAGAGAGCTCGACATTTGATTTAACAATTCAATCTTTTTTTTTTTTTTTTTTTATTTCTGAGCTGTGATACTTTAAAGACCTTATGATATGTATATTAAAGATTTTAAGATAATTTTTGTTTTTTTATGCTCTGGACTATGCACAGTAATGAAACAGAACTTTTTATTTAAGCTGTAATATAAAACAAAAGCTTGGACGGAATTCTTGTTAACAGCTTAAGGGGTGTGTGTGTACCTGAGCTAGAGGAGTATAATATAATACATGGGTCTTCTTGGTCTGAAACAACACAATATTTCAATGGCAAGCAAAATAGGGCTATTTATGAGCTTCAAAACAAAGAGCTTAGGAGTTGTAATGTGTTTTCATGAAATTTAGCTTTGTTTTTTTTTTTTCCCCAGTGAATTTGTATCATAGATATTGCTTTGGATATTAAAATCCTGTATCTGGTTTGCCAAGTATTAAATATTTAGTCTTAGAAGATGAACCTTGCTGAAGACTGCATCTTGACTCCAGAAGCATTGGCTGAAAGTTGGTGGGCTGAAGTGTTGGTTTTGAACAGTTTGGAAAAAAACAAAACGATGACATGCTGGAGGAAGGCTGAATGGAAAGCTTAACAGCCAAGCAGCTTTTGGATGAACAAGATTTCCATGTAAGCTGGTCAACAGATGTTTGGGAGAAGTTTGAGAGGCTTGTTTAGGTGCAGGTCAGTCCTTGGTACGATTTTAGCATAAAGGTCATGGCTTCTGATTTGCAATTTGTGCCGTGTTTCTCGTTGTTTTTTGGGGAGGAGGGTAGTGGTGGCAGAGTTACTCTAATAATTGATGTACTGTGTGATAACATTGTATACAGGCTTCTAATTTCACACCTGTCATACAAGAGCATGTTCCCAGAAAATTTTCACCTGAAATTTTATATTTGGGTGAATAAAAGAGATCTTTTCCAATTTATGGCTTTTCCCACAATGGAGGGAAACTATTTTCGGAATGAGTCTTCTGGATACATCAGAATCTCTTTAAACTCATGATTGAAGTGCTGAGGGGGTATGGAATGGGGTAGATACATGTTTTATTTAGTACAGAGTCAAAATGGAGAAAGGCAATGATTGGGCTGCCAGAATATGAAAAGAAATCATGTAAAAGCCAAACTTGATCTTAGGAGCTTAATTATTATTCACATTATTTTTAAGATTAATTGAAATTGCTCATTTCCAAATTTAAACTTGATGAAGTGGTAACTAAAATAGGGCTATTTTGGTCCCTGGAATTGAAATGTTTAAATAAATATTTATGACCTTATTAAGAATGACTCAGTGGGTGAAAAGAGAAATGAAGTTGCACTCGTGTAAAATGATGTTACTTATTTCCAAATTCCTGGTAACTGGGAGCAAATGATCCGGAATACTTGCATGTTCATGTCATAAAACATAAGTGTAGTATTTATTATTCTCTTTTCAATTTCCAAATCACACAAAAAAACCCCCAGAATACTCAGTTCTTTGCCATCTATAAAATGATGGGTGAAAAATGCTCTAGCATAGATGGTTTCAGCTTGAACTGTGTATGCTGGAGATTAATTAGTGGTGTGTGGTGTCCCCTGTTCCCCCTCACCCCCAACACAAACAACTTCAGCACTTTTATAGAGTGCAAATTCCATGGTCAAAAACCTTACATAAAATACAGGGAGTTTTATATTGGGCATAAAACGTCACAAAGCTACAAATTATGTGATATAGTAGGATTATGATTTATGTGTTAAAAGAAAATTCCAAACCAACCAAAACCACGTGAGGTTTTCAGTACCGTTTAGGAACAGTTGAAAACAGATGAGATTTCCTAGACTAGGAGGTGGTATCTGGAGAGAAGATCAACTGATACCTGGGACCTGTTTTCACAATGGTTTATAATTATGATTTTGAAAATCGTGCTCCGTGGGTCAAAATAAATAGTTTATAAAAAAGGTGAAACTTAAAAAAAATAAAAGTGCTTTTTTAGGAGCTCGAGAAGATAATGTAAAATGACACAAAGAGGTATATCCAGGTAATAAACAGAAGGATGATATATAGAACTTGTGTTTCAAATGTATGTGATAAAACAGATTGCATATTGTAATAAATAAGCTTGTGTGTCTTAGGGACAAAAGTAAATATGAACAGATATAAATCTAACAACACGGAACCAGTAGTATTGCCAATAATTCAGGAAGATGAGTATATTTGATATTTTTGTTTTGGAAAAGTACTGATTTATATATTTAACTGACAATGAATTATTTTCCACTTTCCTAGGAGGTAGTGTATCTGTTGAAGTAAAACGTTTTTAACTTTTGAGTTCCAACAAGATATTTGGAAATTTGCAAGATTTTGCAAATTTCTTGCACCTGTTAAAAAACTCATCTGGACAAGTCATCTGTAACATTGATATATCATAAATCTTGGAGAATTAAGAGAAATGGTTGGATTGGAAGAGAACTTAAAGACCATCAAGTTCCAACCCCCCTGCCTTGGGCAGGGTTACCTCCCAGTAGACCAGGTTGCTCCAAGCCCCATCCAGCCTGGCCTTGGACACTTCCAGGGATGGGGAAGTCACAGCTTCTCTATTCAGCCTGGACCATGGTCTCATCACCTTTACAGGAAAGAATTTCTTCCTAATATCTAATCTAAATCTGCTGTCTTTCAGTTTAAAACCATTACCCCTGTCCTCCTGCTCCCCTTCCTGATCAAGAGTCCCTCCCTGTCTCTCCTGTAGCCCCCTTTAGGTACTTCCTTCCTTCAGTTTGGGGTTAGACTCTTGATTTCAAGGACTAGTTAGTTCTTCTAGTGGAAGTAAAAGGTCTGTAAAGCGATGAGCTGTCCTTGCAATGTGTGTTGTCTCACTGTAGTGATGCAGCAATGATGACACTATCTGTGCTGAGATGGCAGTAGCTCAGGTGACATGGTATTCCATGTATTGTGTGGCAGACTGGACATCCTTGGACTTCTATAAAGTGTTTCAGGGTGCTGCTGTTACTACGTTGAAAATAGAATAGTAAAAAAATAACATTCTGCAAGTTGACTCCACTAGAAAGGCACAGTCGTGTCAAAAAGTTCTTGCAGATGTGTTTCTACCACAGTTCCTGATCCCACACTGTTAATGTTATTAACCTGTAGGAAAAATGATAAGGCAGCTAAGATCTCTGGTAACCTGGAGGTTGAGGAGGATATTGAGTGTTTTTTAAGAATCAAGTGAATATAATGATTTTCTTAGGAAAGGGAATTACAGTTTGTAAGTTAAAAATTAGTAGAATTAAGCATTTTCATTGTAAATAGTAACACAGAGAGACTTGCAAAATTAAGTGTTGAGAGGTTAATAGTAGATGATACAGAAACAGTGCAAAAATACTGCCGAAGTGCATTCCGTTGCAGAACAAACACAGGAGGAAGAAAACAGAATGGCAAAGAAGTGTTTTCAAATTAGACTTGGAGCATTGCCTTTTCGGGGAGGAAACTGTGGGTAAAAGCTGCCACCAGACAACAGGAGAGAAAACTGATGAAGCAGCTGTGAGGAATATGGCGTGAGACTGTCTGAGACTATTTACAGAGAAAAAGGTTGTGACAGGAAGATAATATTTTCATGCATGTCATTGAAGCATCTATTGCTCCTGGGTTTGTTCTTGTTTGTTTAAGCTTTTGGCGTTAGGGCATGTTGTTGCATTCTGTTTTAGAGAAGAGAAAATGAAGATTAATGTTAATTAAAAGACTGGAGTTAAAAAATACCATATTTTAAGTCATTCTACTTGCATGCTGTTAGCAATTTATGCCTCAGTTTCCTCATATGAATGAAAGGCCATGAGGGTGTTTCTGTAAGAGATGGAATTTTGATATACTTGAATACTTTGAGATACTTGAAGGAAGAGTCTTTCTAGATCTTAATTAAGAGCATAATGACAAAAGAGAAGTGTGTATGATCTTTGAGATGTTTCACCATAGTGTATTTTTTCAGTTTAATTAATTTTTAAAGAGGAGAGTCGGAGGAAAATCCATCTTTTATTGGGTAAACTTCATTAAAGACATGCACATAGTCCATCAATAATGAGATTCTCCATCTCCGTGAGCTTCCTTGTCTATTCATTTTTCTTTCCCACCTGCACTCACAATGGTGACTGTTGGCTCCCACATAGATTGGACAATGCCTCATTTGTAAGCTGGCCCCCATTCATTTCATTCCTGTTTGAAAGGCCTGACAGAAGGGCCTGTGAAAAGCCTTTCAATGCAAATGCCAGTTTAATGACTTGCTTCATTCAGCAGAAGGGAATCTGAGATAACTTGACTTTTCCTGCGAAGACAAGAAAATGTTTTCATAAAGCCTTGGACGTGTGGTGTGTTTTAACAAGATGCTTTCAGTTTGCAAATAGAATCTGATGGTTTTAATTATGAGTTAAAGAAAACCTCAGGATTATTCTGCCACGTCAGGCTCCCACACCTCTCCCTGTGCACAAGCATTCGAGCTGCCCTTGCTGTGCAGCCGCAGAATCGCATCAACCTTTGAGAGCCCTGATTTGTTTCATCTCCTCAGCAGTTCTCCTTGAAGATAGACTCTTGTTTGACTGTCTCTTTCTGAATGTGTTTAAATACTAAAGTAATGGGGAATTACAAGTGTAGTTATTTTTGTTAAAGCCAAAGGACAAACATATTTAGTTTGTTCCGGCAGCCTGCATTGTGGTTTGTTCTTGGGATGTGTTTTCTTCTTAAATTAATTGTCTTTCGTTTCTAAACTGTTTGTATACTGGATTTTCTCACAGAAAGATGATATCAAAGCCATGATAATAAAATAATGGAACTCTCTAGGCAGTCTTCGGGTATTTGGTACAGAATTTGAAGGCAGTAATTGTAACATTGAAGATACAAATGGGTTTATTTTCTATTTATGTTCACAAACCCACATTAGAGTTACTGGAAACTTTTATTATTGTTATTGTGAGAAGCTGACCAGGGATAGAGCCAACAGGGCTTAAGCAGACATTGATAACATTTTATCATAATTAGTCTTGGCAGAGAAATTAAGAGAGTGAGTGACTTTTCTTTGGGTTTTGAATGTGTGATTTGAAATGTAGCAGTGGGATGGCTGTGGGTTGTAAGCAGTGCATGACAGTCTTCTGTGAAGCAAGATGCTAAATTTCTCATCTTGAGTTTTACCACCACTATTAGTGTTGCAAAAACAATTCCTTTATAGTATTCAGCTCAGTTGCCACTTCCACTTAATGGGCCACCAGGCAGATTGGCCTTCCACAAACAGTATTAAAATATTCTGAATGTTATGTTGTTTCAATACTATTTTCAAGAGAGGTTTAACGGGTGCTTTGGATTTGATGGATGCTGTCAAATCAGTAATGGAATATGCCATGCTAGTGAAATTCTTTCTCATCTTTCCAATAAAAATAGTTTCAGATCTTACTATTTCTGGTGTATAAGTCTAGAATTAATGGAACTTTCTACAGAAAGCTAGTGAGTGTACCAGTCTTTACTAGTGTAGAAGAGCTAAACCAGTTTCTGTGTGGTCCTGCAACAGCTGCCAGACTTTATATTTTCTAGTCCCTGCTGCCCAGCCTTAGGCACAAACGACTCATCCTGGCACTAGCGCCTCTGGCTGAGTGCTCAGAAATCAGACTGGTAAAGTAGAATGTAAGACTGTATATTCTAGAAAGGAGGAGGAGAAGAGGGAGGAAAAAGAAGCTACTCTTGTGTTCCTTGTTCCTTGGAACTGTCTCAACAACTCATTCCCTTTTGATAGTTCTTAAAGTCACAAAAGCCACAATAGTCCTAGCTGAATGGCACCTAAAATATTTCTTAGCATCATAATGCCCAGTAGTTTGGTAGTTATGTTTTTCATCTCATAGTGCTTAGCATGTGCTGGTTACAGAATGCTCCTAACAAGCTGATACTTGGTTTTACCCCTTTTACAGACAGGAAGGCTGAATTAAAGAGGTTAAGCCTTTGGCCTAAATCTCTAGAAAGGGTTGGGTTTGGAACCAGTAGTTGTTTGTGATTCTGTGACCAGAAAACTAAACCTGTCTGCTGAGACTGCCTGCCTTTAAAAGGAGGGGGCAGACCCCCATCTCTCCCAAGTGTAGGGACTTCAACCCCCGAAAGGTGCTCAGTTATGAGCCTCTCTTCTAGAAGATTCGGATATGAACCCCTTGAACAAGCCATTCACTGCTTTAAAAACCTGTTTAAAATTAGTACACAATGACATATCAGCTCAATTATGCTCAACCTTGTTAATTCTATTGTATGCTGTAGTAATTTTATTAGGATAAATCACAGAGCTTGTACCATCATAAATGCCCATGGATCATGCTGCGCTTTTGTGTGCTGTGTTTGGTTGCCCTTGAAATACACAGAAGCAAATGAAAAATGAAACAGTTTCACCTCAACTATTAAAAAAGGTAGAGGGAGAGGTATGTAGGTGACAATGTTCATGTGGCTACTTGCAGAAGGCTTTTACAAAATACCTTACACATAATGGAAAAAAGTACTGATGTTAAAAGTGACAGCATGTTAAACTTTCTTTGAGTCTAAACTTAATTGTTTCAATATGAGTATGTCTTCTAGTTTTGGGTGGTTTGGGTTTTTTTTTTTATTTTTTGTTTTTTAAATCATGCACACAGTTTCACTGTTTTTCCACTGAACCTAAGGAGGCCTTATGTGACTTTCATTAATAAATATAACCTCGTCCTTTATTGCTTCCTTCTTGCTGCCTCTTGGGCAGGACAGTGGTTTGAACCGGTTTCTCCAGGACTTCGTGGGTGTAGGTACATCTATATCCATGAATAGGAAGACAGGATTATTCCTTGTTTGGAACAAATGAGAGATGCCTGGGGTGGGTGTCACTGTCCTTGGTTTTTTGTTTTTGGAATAATGCCTGCTACTAAGAACAAAATAAGCTTAGATATTAATCTACATAAAATGGTGACAAAGGCAAAATATTCAGCAGGTTTTAGACTCCCCAGGAATGGGAGGATGACTCAAAAAGATTTAAAGAGCTTATCAATCTGTTGCTATTATCAATTAAATTTAAATGAAAAGTATATTTGATTCTAAAAACACCTAGTGCTGAGACACTTTGCATTTTCAGTGGTTTTTGCTTTACTGAGAGGATGCTACAATACTGTACCTCAGAAATATAAACCTGCCCTCATTGCAGGACTTCAGTCTGGACCATGAGTGACCTCATTGCTGGACCTCGCCAGTTTCTCTGATGTTCTGTTCCTGTGTGACAGCTCATATTATTATTTTTCTGTCCTCTTAGGGTACAGGTATATTTAATTCCTTAGGTTACTGTTTATAAAGATGGTGTACCAACAGTAGGACGTGTAAAGATGGTTTGTTGTTCCTTCCTAGGGGTCCTTAGCAAAATTGCTTGCGGGCCTTAGAAAAGGAATTGAATACCTACTGTATAAAAAAGGTTTGCATAAATTTTATGTGGGAAAAATAAAATAGAAGGCTTGTACACACCTAACATTGTCTGGCTAAATGAAGCTCAGAAAAAAAAACCCAACAATTAATGTCTAAGGAAAATAACATAACTGAAGAGGAAGAGAGCAGGCAGGTTAAACACCACCTGTTGAAATGCTTGAGTCCCCATACATGATTTAAATTATTTGTCCCCACTGACTGTAGTATGTGTTCACAACTTAAAAACAGACAGAAAGGCCCTGTGACAGAGCAAAGGGGTTCAAATCTGGTTAGTTATTAAATGGGCATGTTATATATATATATGTATATATATACACATGTGTTTTTATATTAAGCTAGGAAACGAAATGCAAAAGACTCTGATACTGATATAAACCACAAGAAAGTCCTTTTGTTTTGCAGAGGGAACTGTCACACCAAAGGCTGATGACAAACATTTTACTAGCTCAGAAGAGACTAGTGGAATGTCTAAAGGGAAAAAAACCCACAGATCTCAAGCTTGTTTTATTTTGTAGTACAAACTGAAATATGCTAGTATAAGAGACCCTGTTTTTAATACATGTATAACCCATTGCACTTTTGATTTTAATTCTAAAAGGCTTTCTTGCTACGGAGCTGTTTCAATTACAAGATATGTTGATCTTGTAAGCCACCAGTTAAGGGCTTAGAACAGTAATTGCAGTCTGAAAATCATGTAAATTGAACGAGACAGGAAAGGAAGAACAATCTGTTGAGCAATGAAACTGAGTGGAGGGGAGCAGGAATTCTAAATATCTCAATACATCCAAAAGGGAAGAGGAATTTTATTTTATTTTTTTATATCTAACGAAGAAACAAAAGTAAAGCATCGACAAAAACATAGTCGTACCATTTGTTGTATGCAGTTGCTTTAGCAATGTCTTAAACTGCAGAATGAAAAGAAATGTTTGAGAGTCAATTTATTTCTGGAAGACTTCTGAGTTGCCACTACCTGCTGTCTAATGATGGGAGGTACCATAAGGAAAGCAGAAAACTTCTGCATTTTTGTTTCCAAAACCCTGGTTTCTGCAAAGCACCTCTTTACAGGGAGCTATGCAATGCTTCATTAGACACAATACCTCTTACTATAGAAGGCTTTAAGAAATCATTTGCTGTGCAATAGAGAGGTTTGAGCTCTTCTATATTTTTCTCAACGAAAGTAATTATGTTTGAGAAGGTGCCAAAACCGATTTGGAGTATTTAGATGTCAGGCACAAAGCTGCTTCTCATGTGATTTAGTTTCCAGATGTTAGTGTGGCTGATTCTCAAGATGGTACGTGGAGTCTGAGTGCATTTAATCATGTCTTCTCACCTAAAACTGGTTTGTTTTTTTTAATGTGGTATAGGTGATGCAAATTTCTCAGGTCAATCTTGGGTTTGATTATTGCTCTAATAGGCTCAATAGTAAATTTGCCAAAGTTCTTATATAACTTAATGGAAAATGTCTAAAATATTTTCTTCAGCAATATTTTAAAAATGTTTCTTGCTATACTTAAAAAACAAGCAAACAGAACCCCGACCACTAACATAAAATGCCCAAACAAAATATTTTTTAAAATTAATCAGTCAAAATTCCTCCACCAGTCATGAACTTGAATTCTGTGTGTGAACGCTGTAATTACTGTGAGGCAGAGAACAAGATAACGAAGGGAGATCTTGAAAAGCTGAAATCCTGGAATCCAGACAAAAGAGAATTTTCAGTACCAGTTAAGTTAGGCAACTCAATCTGGTTTTATTTAGAGTGGGTGATAACTGTAGTAGTTACTTGAAGGAGACTCTTTTCCAGTTGTCAGGTCAGGCTGGAGGAAAGACTTTGTATTTGAAATTTTAACACCATCAAATCGAGATTAACATGAAAACACTGAAGTCTGATCACTGTATTGTCCATATATATTTACATTTCAAGTATCTGCATAAATGGGAGCTCTCTTGAAAAGCTCAAGATGTATCCTTTCTAACAATAAATACCTTCTAGTGGCATTTTCTAAAGTCAGATATTTATTATTTAGCCAATTTGTCACAGCTTAGTGGTAGCTGTTAAGATGCATAAGCAGACTTGTTGACATTATTCATCAGTATTCTATGGAAAACTGTGTATCTCCAGCTGTCTTACCACGTATGAATTTGCAGCTTCCCAGAATCTGATCCTGTGAAGTGTTTAGCAACTGTTAAGATTAGTAATGGTATTTACCTTCCCTGTGGGAGAAGACTACAGAGTTTAAGATTTTCAAGGGTACACATCAAAGTGTTTTTCTCCTTTTGTGTTTCTGTACATGAGTCTTTATTTTAGTCTTTGCTGATATGTCAAGTGTGTAATTTTCAAAACTTTTCCGCAGCATTATTTCATGTTTGATTCTTTCCTAACTAAGAAGAAAAGTTACATGGTCTGTTTCCAGATCTGATGTGGATATTTTTACATTGTCTGCATCTCTCTGAATTAGAGAGCAGCAAGGTGAATGAAAGTAGTGAATCAGAGTACAATGCGTATAATACTTGCAGAGATTTACTGTCAAATTTCTACTTAAGACCTAATGACTTAAAGGAGGAGGCAGTTCACATCCACTTCAGTCAGTTCTTTAATGCTCTGCAAAGCTGGAGGTTAAAGTTTTACCACTTTGGGGGACCTTTTGGTTTATTCCCAGACCAGTGTTTTAAACCCACGGGAATACTAATAAGTACAACTCTCTAATTCTGATTTTCAAGTTATTTTGTTCCAGTAGTGTAAGCTGTCCCCTCTGGCAGTAAATTCCACAGTTTCCAGAAGTTTGGTTTTTATTGTAGATATGTCTGGTACAGTTAAGCTTAGTGTAGAGCTTTCTAGAGTACAGTGCAACAAAGACCAAGTTATGTGTCTAACTCAGTAATTATAGCATTAGAATTAATTCAAACTCTTATCCTTGTTCTCTCTTACCTTGTTTTTGTCTAGCTCTGATTCCCTTTTACAGTTTTTTTTCTGCTTTTCCTCTACTGAGTGACTCATTGTGTCCTGCCTAAAGCTTAAAATCAAATTGATTTATCACAATTATGCATTTCTAAAAACTTGGTTCTGCTGATTAGTCAATAGCAGGAAGGCTAAAGCAAAAACGTTAATAATTGAGAACAGTTTTGTGTGATCATTCCTGCCTTTGAGAATCATCTTGCTATTGTGACTTTGATCTTTCTCTTCCTTTCTTGTTCTCTTTTCTTAATGATGCTCTGTTGTGTAATGTCAGATGGAGATATGTGATAATATGTCTTCTTTTTTCTTAATAACTTCTTGGAATGTTTTGCCGAATAATAAAAATGCTGATGAATAGCTTATATTAAAAATGTAGGGAGATCTCATAAGCTGTAGAAAAGCTACTCTGATAATGTTGCAATTGAACTTTAAATCATAGGTACTCCAAATATAATAAAGAAAACATTTTGAATGTAATATTATGTGTGAAAAACAGAGAGGGTCAGCGTTCAACACTTCAGCATGCCATGAAATGACAATGTGAAGACACAAAACTGAAGTACTGCATGAGAAAAACCTTGATTTACATCAGCTCTGAATCTTTTATGTTGACCTCCTGAATGAAGAAACACTGAACCTTAGAAGTAGAGTCAACCATGACCTAACCATTAATGGATCCTAAACAAGGGCACTAAATAGATTTCTTCCTCTCCAAGCCCATGATTGATTTTTTTTTTTTTTTAATGGTTTAATTCACTTGAGTAGTACATTTACCTTAGCTATTACTTTATTGAGTAGTATATGCTATGTCCAGAGAGTATATTCAAGAATAACACCTCTACGTGTCTTTCATCTTAATGTAACACTTCATTATTTGCGCAGTTGAAGAACTGGTATTTTCAAATCACTCTATCACAGTGTAGAAAACTTATTTACAAATTCCTTGTCTGTCTTCTGGTTTTTCCTTAAGAAAAAAAAGCTGGGTTATGGTGAGGATAAGTCTTTAACAGCAGCTTGGGGAATCCCATACATTATTACCATTAGGCACATAGTACCAGTAGTGGATTCTGCAGTTGGCCATTTGTGCTTCCTTTCACGCCGGATTCATCTTCTCAAGTTAAAGAACTTATTTTAAGCTGATGTAATGAATTTGCCATTCTACTTTATGGAGAGGGAGCAGAAAGATGAGGGAAGTATTGCAGAATCGAGGTAAACCAGGAATATAGTGTACTTTTAGAGAATATGTTCTTTACTCCACATGAAAGGCACGACTTAACATGCTGTCTCCCGAGGAAGCATTTTTGTGAGAAGCATGTAATTATTGAAAAAATTCTCTCTCAAAAACTATTTTGAGATTGTGTTCCAATATCACTGAGAGGTGTAACTTCTCTCCTAGTTTGGTATTGTCTTAGTTTGTAGCTTTCAAATGTTGTGGTCTTAGCAGGGAGTTTTCCTATTATGCAGACAAAAATCTGCAAAATGTTAATAGCTTATCTGGCAAATGAGCTGTGCTGCCTCTTACTACTGAGATTGGCAGAGAACTGAGTCAGGTTTTCTTTATCTGTGGACATTTTTTGTGTGTTTTTCACTATCACATCTGATAAATAATTATCAGAAATGGGGGAACAGTATTGTTGCTGATTTCATTCTGGAGGATAGAGGACCAAGATAGTTTAAAAAAGGTCTCCTGACTTTCACAGAAAGAGACATCTTTAAAAATCTGAAAAACTACTAGGATTAGATCAAATTTCAACATCTACTTTCCTGTTTCACTCTTCATGGTTGCTCTAAGATGAGTTCATTGGTTTCTTTTGTCTCTAGTCAGTCTCACCTGGTTTATGAGCTTATAGTAACGTAATAAAATTCTGTAGTAGCCTGTATGTGTTCATGGAAGATAGTTAAATGAAGGCTACTTAATATATTGCCATCACATTTATTTCAGGAGCTCTCTCAAGTGAAAATATTTGGAAATTGGGGAGAGCAGTAGCTGGAAATATGATCTATGCATTCGTTGAACTGATTTTTTTCCCTGAGCAAACATGCAGCTGCTGTGAGAGATCACAGCATTTGGCAGAGTAAAGGCTCTGCCAGATTTAGTGTGCTATCACTGTAGCCAATTTTCAGGGATGAGGAAGAATAGCTTCTCGATATAGTCAGGTAAACAAAAATGCCTGGAACTATGAAACTTCGGCTACGTGAATTACAACTGTTAAGTTTGAGTGAATAAATTTAATAAGATTTTACAGATGTTATTGTCTTGATACCTTTCACTGTTTGAATTAATTAGCTGAAAGATCCATGTTATACTAAAGATAAGTGTGACTAAACTCCTACAAACTAGGTAAGAATTCATACCAGACCTTTTTGGGTGTCCTGAAATTCTAAACTCTTTGGCTGCCTGCTGTGTTGAAGTTATTTAAGAAGGGCAATTTCTGTGGAACTGGGATTACCAGCACTGCTCCGACAGTGGCGCGGCGCTGGAAAAGTCTGCAGTATCAAATGTCAGAGAAAATTCTTCTTTTAAAAATAACTAGAAAAAATAACTTACTAGTTCTTGATGTTGCAGGGACTTTTGTCTTGCTTGAGACTTTTTGTCCTTTATTTTTATGTTCATATGTGTATGTCAGTTTACTGGGGGAAAGGAGAAAAGGGAGGTGTAATGGCAAACTCAGTTCTGATCAAAGAAAGGCAGGCAATCCTGGCATTGTGAATTCAGGAAGAACAAATGTGTTTTTCATGTAATAGTTAAGAAACGTGTGTTTTAGACAGAAGATTAAGATTGAAAATAGCACTGAATTTATGGTGTTTGAGGGTTTCTTCAGTGGGCTTTGGTTTTAGCCCAATTTCTTATCCTGTTCCGGTTTGAGGTAAAACGAAGCAATTTTCTGTTTTATGATTTTACTTTTTTAGCTGGGCCTCTTCTAACTAACTGAAATCTGAAATTAACAGCAGATTGTTCCAAAAACCATTCACTCTCACAGTGATAAGACCTTATTATAGCAGGGAATGGTATGCAGAGAGGCCCTTGCTTATATTTATTGCTGTAACAACCAAGGTCAGGTAATTTTTGTTATTTGCCCTGTTGGAGGGTCAGAAGCAGAAAAGCATAGAGGGACCCCCATGCCCTGCTGGCCGTGCTGCTGGGAATGCAGTCCAGGATGCAAGGGACTTTCTGGGCTGTGAGCAATCATTGCCAACTCATGTTGAGCTTCTCATCTACCAACCCCCTCTCCCCCAAGTCCTTGTCCTCAAGGATGCGCTCAATCCATTCTCTACCCAACCTGTATTTGTGTTTGGGATCACCATGATACAGGTGCAGGACCTTGCACTTGGCCTGGTTGAAGTTCATGAGGTTTGCATGGTCCCACCTCTCAGGCCTGTCCAGGTCCCTCTGAATGGCATTCCTTCACTCCAGTGTGTTGACTGTGCCACAAAACTTTGATGTCCTCAGCAAATTTGCTGAGAGTGCACTCAATGCCACTGTCTGTTCTTCCATATGATGTAGGAGATGCCCATGAATGCAGCTACTGCTGAAGCTTTATACTTTTTATTTTCTTTTCCCTTAAAAGAAAGTGCAGCTTTTCTGAGCATGTTTTAATTGCACATTTATGTGGCAGAACATAAGAGAAGAGCTAGTATATTTCTCTATATATGTTTTAAGTGTATCTGTAATCTGGCTTTTGTGTTCAAGCCAGCACAAGGCGTACCCAGGCGCTTTTGAGAGCAAGTTTAGGCCCATGTTACATGTGGTTAAAAACCACCAGACTTATTCTGGCTGAAATTTCAGAGAAATGGAGCTCTCTCCCTGTGGCTTCTGATAGAGAACTATGTTTTATATCTATAATTAGAATCACTAACAATATAAAGCAGATGCAGAGATTTTGTAAGAGATCCTCTCAAGGAAGGAATAAAAGGTTTAGATACAAGTGTAAGCAGTACCTGTTGGAGATATTTTTTCATTCTTATTTTTATTTTCTTTTTGCCTTTGTGGATAGAATATGTTTGGTTAATGCTTCTTCAGTGAATGCAGCTGCTTAGAGAAAAGCGAAGAGAGAAGACAATGACTTTTCATGCTGATATAAAATGCAGAGCATTGTGCCAAAAGAGGCTGGTTTTATTTCTCTACAAATGCTGTCAAGTTTCAGTAGCAGTTTTAAATTTAAAGAACTAGCAAGCAACATATCATTTCCAAGCCATCTGATGGGTACTACGGTTGGTGCCAGCCTTCATGCAGGTTACAGTTACATAGATTGACTTTACATACACGGTCTGTGGTTTTACCTGTTTTTTTTTTTAGAACAAGTACCTCAGAACATATGTCTGTGTTTTCTGAACAGACACACTGAGTGCTGGTTGAAGGATATAGTTCATACTGCAGTTGGGTAATTTTTACAAAGGACAAAGGTGGAGAGAAATGGAGCTCTGCCACCCACAGCACAAATTAAATTTATCTGCGTGAAACACAAACATCTTCACAAGGTATTTAAGGCTAATGGACTGCTATTTTTCTCTCTTTATTTTGTTTTTAGCAGAGTGATAGGTGATGAATTCACCTAATATTTTGAGGGTGTTTGGTTTAGAATAAAGCGAGGACTCATACTCAAAGACTCTTTTCCATTTGAGAAAGCCTTCTCCAGAAAGCCTATTTTTGAGTTGAAGATTGGAGGAACTTGTTTAATATCCTTAGTGTGAGAATTAACTGTGAGATTTCTAGTGCTTTGAGGGTTTCTGAATATCAGTCAGATCAGCCGGGTTGATTTTATGAGGAAGTTGCTTCCTGGAAAATATTTTGTCAGATACTTTTTCTTTCTTTTCTTTTTTTCCCTTTGAAACTTACTGCCAGGATGCAGTGAAGCTGAGATCTTCGTGGGACCAAGGGTCCATGGGGTCTCCCCAGTAGATGTAATTTCCTATTCTGGTCCTGTATCACACAGAAATGGCTGTCTCTTCCATTTTGCATAAATAAATGCTCATTTATCCTCTCAAATTCCCTCTCTCAATGGTCTTTGCAAGTTCACCACCAGTGCTTTGCTCTGCCTGCAGGTAATTGAGTATACATCATTATAGTCACTGACAAAAGTGATTGGTTTGAATGAATGGACTGAGAGATTTGTTCTTCGTCAATGTATTGCCTGTGTCTCCAGGAAAAAAAGACTCCCTGATGTCAGTCACTTGCACATTCTCAATTTCAGTGGGAAAGGAAAGGTGAATACACTTGTTTTCACAGATAGACAGAAGTTTTCATAAATTAATAAAGACTTTAGGTATACTCCTATTGTGCCGGCTAACAGCTTTTTCATACTTTGTGTGTAAGTGTCTAACTTTATCAATTAAATATGCTCTTAATGTTACTTTTGAATTTAAAAATAGGCTCTAATTCAGAGATTAATACTCATAATTGGATATGAAAGGAAACAACGTTTCTCTTAATGTAGGATTTTGTATAATATAGATATAATTTTGCATGTAAGAATCGTATGGGCTTGACCTATAAACCTACAAATAAGGAAAGTGTCGCTTTATTAGAAAAAGAACAGGAATGAAAATTAAAGGGAGTCAAAGTTGAGAACCTCAGTGCCACAACTGCAAGACTGGAATGATAATTCAGGATGTCCTGCTTTTTCAGAATGCCTTTCAGAATGACCATTCCTCCTTTCCTGCATTTTATGTTTTCATCTCCCATGGTTTTTACAAGTTTAATATTCTGGGATAAATACATACTAAAGTTTATAAGTGATTTATTAACCCAACGGAAACCCAAGGAGAAGATGTTTCTCTCTTCTGTCCTTAGTTTTATTCACCAAATACACTTCCAGTATGTTAATAATTACTTTTTCGGGAATTTAGCTTCTCCTGTTTTCTAGATATAACAATTACCCCTAGATATGACCATTACACCTAGATATAATCATTATCCCTAGCCTCTAATTTCCACAGATTAATGGTTTGCTACGTATAACTTTCAGGACCCAGTACCTGAACTCCTACTTAGCAATTTGCTCCTTGGTTAAACGGCATGATGCGGCTCATACGCAAAGCACGATGTGGCTTCACAGGCAAACTTCTGCTGAGGGAAGTCAAAGGCAAAATTAGCATTTGTAAATTGAGAATGCTGACATTAAATTAAACCAGCAGCAGAGAAAGTTTTTCATTTTGAAAAATCTTACAAAATGGAGCTGCCTATGATTACCATAGCTGAGAAGCAGCAGCTGTACTGACTTACTGTATGAATTTAAAGAACTGTACTTAACTGAGCTCAGCATGTTCTCAAAAACCATAAGTGCCCAGTGAATGTTGACTTTGTTGTATGCTTATAAAGTGCTTATTTATTTATTTGTTGCATCACAAGTTGACCGGTGGAATGAAGGAATGACTTTGATCAATGGCTCTTAATTCATATTGGAGTAGATATTCCTAAGTTATTCTTAAATTTGTGAATTAGGGAGTCCATAGTAATGAATTTTTATTATATGAAAGACTTGTGGAAGTGCTGGAGGTAAATAAGACTGTCAGTGAAATGACTGGAGGTCATAATGGGAACAGACTCTGATAACAATTCTTTTATTCATGTGACTCAGCTCAGCTCCATGAAGAATAAGCTTGAACCCTGCCTGTTCATGCGTTTTCAAGAAGATTAAACTAATATTATTGTAAAGGCAATCTTGATAAAAAGGTAGTGATAATTACTATCAGCGTTAAAGACAGATATTGGATACCTGTGAATGGGAGCCTTAGAATTAGGTGAAAATAGTACAAAATGGAGAATGTTACGATTTTGTGGGGCGAATAATTAAACATAATTGTCTCTGATCTGTTAGATCAGATTCTATGCTGACTTATTCTGAGTGGGAAGATGTGAACTATGAGGCAGTTTGCTTGTGAGAAGGTTTAACCTCTTGGAACTTGTGAAACCCTTCTGAAGAAGCTGTTCTTTGCTGTTGCCTGCAAATGTGCAGAGCCCTGGAGCACTGAGCAGAACAGCAGCCTCCTTACCCACAGCCTCCTTCTTCTCCCTTTCAATCAAATCTTTCCAAATACTGCTGCATGAAATGTGAATTAATAGCTATATCTGGAATTAGAAATTAATGATTCCAAGTATAAAGCTAATTACATTAAGCCCTTACTTTCACTCTACATGTGATGGCTTTTTTGATTTTGTGTGTGTGCACCAGGTATCATAGCTTTTATTAATTTCATGAAAATTGAGAGTGAGGAAATGTCAACTGTCTTTCAGAGGTCGAGTGCTCAAATCTTGTTAATCACACTTTAAATGAGAAAATGCACAATGAGAAATGTCATGCTTTAAACTGAAGGACTTCAGCATTTAGCTGTTGAAGAGTTTAAATAATTTTCCCACTGTGGTATTTATTTTTCATATTTTCTCACTGGTCTTTTGTTTGGATGCTTAGTAGAATTGTTTTGAAAAGCTGTTTCATGCTGAGGGTGGTACTCACGTGCATCCTGTGGAGGGCAGCCAGTGATTGCAGCTTGTATAGGTGCATCTCTTTGGACTTTGAAAAGTCTGTATATTCTGTATAACTTCCTCCCTGTTCAGATCACTCTTGTTTGGATAGTTTTTACCATTGGGAAAGGATATATAAAGCATCAGCAAATACGTATTTGCTAATATGAACAATACATGGATAGCATTGGATTTACTGACCATGATTACTGGCCAGGCTGGATGGGGCTTGGAGCAACCTGGTCTGGTGGGAGGTGTCCCTGCCTGTGGCAGGGGGTTGGAACTTGGTGATCTTTAAGGTCCCTTCAAACCTGAACCATTCTATGATGCTATGATTCTGCAAAATAAGTTATTAGTGGTTTTCCAGATTCCTGTTCAGTTGGCCTGTGCTGAGAGTGGGGTGTCTCAGGAAGGACATTTAACAAGTAGAGCTGAATTTTAAGAGTAAACTTCAGAAAGTCAGCAGCAAGTAGGTGCTGAACACTAAATTGCAGGTGGAATGTTTCTGTCTATTAATGTGCTTTGACCTGATTGTTTAGAGCAAAGCTTCGGGCTATTAACTATGCATAATGAGTCATTACATCCAGTGAAATCAACTGTCTTAGGTCAATACCGATATTAGGTTATTCTTATTATTATCACAACAAATAATTCATGTCATTTAAAATTAGAACACTTTCACTGTAATTTTTCCCCCTTCATTTCTTTATTGATGAGCGGGAACATGTTTGTCATAATAGCATTTACATAGCTTGCTTTCAGTTCATGCTTTAGGTTTTCTTTGGAAGTTGTGCTTTAGAGTGACATCTTAGCATATGGTAAAAAAGAGTGGTATTTACAGAGGTAAAATGGTAGAATTATTTAGTTTCATATATGTGGTGAAGCAGAAAATCAAAGAAAGGGTTTTTAATTTTTTTCTTCCCCCCTCTGGTATTAGTAAATGAAGTACTAAAACTGGAGACTAGTTCAAGAACATACAATTTATTAATTTTAGGAATTTCTGACTGAATTTTGCTGAAGACAGCAAGTATATATTATACAGACATATCTATAGTCTGTCATATCAAGTCACAAGTATACCTTGCCTACATATGGGAATAATGTCTTTATGATTTTATATTTATATATGAATACCATGGCATATATATAGGTTATATGAATTTATCTGCTATTCATATTCTTCCTTTTGTAGAATCTTAGAAATGTTGGTTATAATGAATCTCTCACACTCTAGTCTAAGGTCAAGCTGAGTCCAGAACATCTTCAGGGCTGGAGAGTTTGATACCAATCCCTGGGCTACCTCATCCTCCTAATCAGCTTTTATCTAATTGCTCAGCAGAACCTTCCAAGCTGGGAGTGGTGACAGCAGGTTAGTGTTGTAGCATCACACAATGTGGAGAGAAGCATCTCTGACATCAGTTTTAACTCCCATTCAAGTAGCTGTAGGCTCATATTAAATTTCCCCTTGGCTTCCCTTTAATCTGGCTGAGCAAGCTTAGTTTGTGTGTATGCCCAAGGCAATTTAACTGCATTGTCTGTCCCACTGCTGAGATGCTTGTCTGCTGCAATTGGATATCTTTGTTCTTCTGCTAGGCCTTGTTTTGGTTTCTGTGTTTTTATGGACTCTTAAGTCCCTTCATTCCTCCTTTATCAACCTCTTCACACCTCAGCTATGATGTTACTCCTTGCTCTCTGCATGGTTCTGAAAATTGGTTGTAATCTCTAGGGCAGATAATGGTTATGGTGGTCTTCATCAACCATAAACCATTATTTTGCCTGTAACTTTACCTTCATGGGTCGATACTAATGCAGAACATTCAGTGGCTTGTGAGAGTGATTTTTAAATGAGCTGTTTTGGATGTTTTGAATTATCATAGCTTACTACCAGTAGGCACGTCTAATAAATCTGCAGATAAACTGCAGCTAGATGTTTTTCAATATGTGTTTAAAACCCTTCCTTATAAATGTCATCAAGATTTCACAGTCATGTCTGAAGTGCATGGGCGTCCTTGTTGCACCAAGTCAGTGGTTGTCGGATTGCTTTCTTCCAACACTCCCTTTCCACTGGTTGAGCATGAGCTTTCTCGGGAGATAAAATCTTCTTTAAGAAGTATCTCTGTTGTCCCTTTTATGTTTGCTAGGAGATAATGCAGTGAAACATTGTCACATACAATTCGCTAGCCTATGCTTCAGATATTGTGGTGGAACTATGTTTCAGTTGACCTCTAGCTTCATGGCATATATATGAATAGAACACTGAAATTTGTCTGAAAAGTCTTTGCAGTGTCTGTTAGGTCTGAGTGATGAATATTTAGAGTGAAATCTTTGCAAGGAAACATAGCAAATGTTAAAATTGTCATGAACTATCCTGATAAAGTTTACATTTCTCTTATTACTGTGCTTATTTTATAGAACTCCCTGTTGAACCACTGTTCTACAGAAATGCCATTCACTATGGGCTTTCACATTGTCTTCCCCTCTTATAATAATGCTGTATTTTTTTTAATCATCAGTGGGAGAAATGCAGTGATTTGTTAGCCATGGCAGAGGAAAGACTAAACATACCAGTCTGCTGAGTAGTAGAGTTAGCTCTAAATACAGTCTGTGTTTTTCACTTCACTCCAGCATTATCCATGCTAATACTGTCCTAGTGAGATATCACTTTCTGCACTTCGATAGGATTTTTAAGTACTGCATAGGTGTTTGAACAAAATTTTGCAGGTTCTATTTAATCTCTTGGTTTCATGGTAAAAATGAGGTTTAAGCTGTTTTATCTGCTTAGAGTCACTTGGAAAATTCAAAAGCCATGGCTTCAGAATTTCAAGATTGATGACAACATTCTAGATAATTGCTGGGCATTTAAATATCAGTGATTGGCTTTTCCTTGGTGAAGACGGGATGCTTTCCAGTGATCCTACTGAGGTGTTCAATTTGAGCTCCTGATCTACTTCCAAACACTTTATAAAATTGAAACTCTGTGTGTGCTCCAGGAGCAAAAAACCAGAATGTCCAAAAATTTAGGCAGCAGCTTCACCTAATTTCAATGTGTACATGTTATCCAGTTTACTCACTTACCTCTGTGAACCCCATCACATATATTTTGACTAAAACATACGTTTCAGAAGGGAGCCAGCTTTGATCTCGGCACACTTTGAGTATCAGATGCCGCACGGGATTCCAGTTATTATATCTATGGTTTCCCAAGTGTTACATGAAAAGGTTAAATTATTGAATGAAGGTATTGAATTACTTGTTACCTTTTCTAGCTGAAAGATTCAGTGGATAATTTGATGTCTTCTGATTCTGTTACGTGCTAGAAACAGCTTAGTAAACTTCTCTTCACTGCTTGCTTACGTTTGACTGTTTTGTAGCCAAAGGCATCAACTCCTGATTCATCCTCACCTTATTTCGTATAGACTCCTCTTTTATTACTTGTGTTAGAGCAAAGTTAAATTCCTCTGCTTGTCTTTCAGCAAATGAAGAATCAATTAAATTACTTGAACTCTTCTGTTACTGAGTAAAGTGTCTCTATATGCTGCAAGGGTGTGGCTGAAACTGGAAGCATCTCTTACTGGGTTAGGAGTTGCTTTAAATACATTCTCACAGGGATTATCAGCATTTTAATGGGGAAAGTTTTTTCATTTCCCTTAACAATACCTGGTGTTATATCTCTGCCTGAAGTTTTTATAACTTGGTTCCTGTGACAGGGTCTCCAAAGTACGGTATTTGGTTTATATGACTCACTACCTTTGAATAATTTGTTTCTTCATTGTTCATATACTTTTTTTTTGGAACATTGACTGATTTGTTGTCTTGCTTGTTTTACGCCAGTGAAAAATCAGACAAGGTAATCTAGGTATGTGTTTTTTTTTCCTTCATTT
Organism: Thinocorus orbignyianus; assembly: GCA_013400375.1. Taxonomy (NCBI): domain Eukaryota; kingdom Metazoa; phylum Chordata; class Aves; order Ciconiiformes; family Thinocoridae; genus Thinocorus; species Thinocorus orbignyianus. Next base: position 1,061,886 of record VXBW01002845.1, on the reverse strand, counting down.
AATGAAGAGAAATGGAAGAAAGTGATGTGATTCATGGTGCCTTAGTTCCCAGATGGGAAACAAAGACACAGAGCAGTTGACCTATAATGACTTTAAGTGCAGGTTCTTGGTTGTTCCTAGTATGTATATATGTCCTGTCAGCAGGGACCCTGAGACCTACCCAAAAAAGTACTATAAAAGGACCTGTCAGCTGAAGGGATGTAGACAAGTCATACCACATTTAAAAGTACTCTCTGAACTGTGAAGCCTGACATTTCCATCATGAAATCCGCCTTTGTTTAACTGAGTTAATGCATTTTAAGCTTGTTCTGTCTTTTGTCTTAATAAAATGGGAGCAATGAATGATTGCAGAACTGAAAAGAGATTGGCTCCCATTTTAAACCACATCAGGTTTAATTTAGTAGATAATATGGAAGTGTTCAAGGCCAGGCTGGATGGGGCTTTGAGCAACCTGGTCTGGTGGGAGTTGTCCATGCCCGTGGCAGGGGGGTTGGAACTCGATGATCTTTCAGGTCCCTTCTAACTCTAATGATTCTATGATTCTATTAATTTTGAATTTTTATAGGTTTTAATGAAAAATCTGAGTTTCACTGTTTATGCGTGGTACCAAATGTGAGTAATTTGAATTGTGCATTTCCAACAAAGCAACTCTGGGATCATGAATGAAGGAACTGTCCATTTCTTCCCACCTCCTTTCCTTCTACAGAACTAAGAGACCTTTTCTCCGGACATTTCAAAGTAGCGCTTTACACTCTTGCTATGAAATTAGAGGATTTCTTGGGAGATGAGAACAATACCCAATTCCACTTCTGGTTTCTTCTCCCCCACTGAAGAGGACTTTCTTTCACTGATATAACATCTCTCAAGTGACAAGAAAAACAGATTTTGTTTTAAACTATAGCCTTCCAAAATAATATATTAATTTCCATTACATTTTCCTATAAATTGCCTCAGATACAGGATAAAATTTTGGAGAGAGAAACTTCAGAACTTCAGTGGAAAGGATAATGTTGTGGATGGTGGGAAACAGTAGTCTTATAACAAGAGATTAGAAGTGGGTCTTCTGAATGAATGGCCTGAGATTAATAAAAGCCACATTTCAGTTACTCATTTATATCAAACTGCACACAAGCTACAGCAGGAGCATTAATTAGCAAAATATTTTCTCATATTTAATGTTATCCTGTTCTTTCTTATTCCCCTAAACTTCCTATTTTATTTCTTCAAATTGCTTAACAGCTGTTATCTTCAGACCAAACTTAGCTGCATATTAGTTCTTTTTCCCTTTTTTTTTTTCATATATCTTTTGAGGTTTTAAAAATTATTCTTTCATTTTTTTCATATATCTTTTGAGGTTTTAAAACTTAATATGAGGTTATATTGCCATCTTCTGCCAATAAAACCTATACACAAAATTTTTTGCGATTTCTAAAGTTGCAATTAATGATGTTGCCTGACATTATATAATACAAACCTTATCCAAATCTTTGTCCTTTTTGCTGTTTCTTATCACGTGCACTGTGCAAAAATGTTGGCAGGGTGTAGGCTTTAACAAGGTGTAATCAGTTTAATGATACAGAGCTCTGACTCCAACTAGAAAGACAGACCAATACATTCCTGTACAAGTCTAGAAATTAAGTGCTTTTAATGCTGGGGAAAATATATCAAATTTGATGAAAAATAGCATAACAGTGACTTTGGATCAAGTTCAGCAAAGAGTTTAAATGGTGACCTTTCTCCTTCTTCGTTTGAAGAGAAGTTGTTCTCGGAGAAGGTTACTTGATTGATAAAAAACCAGAAAAGGGCTACTCATGCCTCTCAATATCTTGTTTCAGGAACAAGATATGTTGTTCCATTATGGAAACTTTAATATTTTTTGTTTGTTTCATTTTATGAAAAAGCGTGCCATATCTCTCTCGCATCTTCCTGTGGTTGTTGAATGAAAAAAATGAAGAGCTCAACTTTATATTCCACTTAAAATATTGTGCTGAATATACATAGTGTGTTCACATGGCTCTGCTCTGTCTGGAGACCCTGTGCTCTCTACCAGCCAACACCAGCCACACTGGACATTAGCCCACCCCCAGCTAAATCCAGTTATTCTTTATCTTAGCCCATGGGTGCTAATGGGGCAGTGGGAAGTACACAGTCACCACAAACATCTCTGGTGCAGGGACAGTTAATGCCTGTCCTGATCTCATTTCAAAAATTAGTAATATCAGGATTCATAGCATCTTTAAATAACTCCGCAGAGAAATTTTCCATTAGCTAGGTTGATTTTTTTTTTTACATTAATCTATATTAGCAATTCTGTTCATAGTGATAACAAGCAGATAGAAGCCTCGAAGGAGAGAGAATATTTAGGAAACTCCAGCAAGATAATGAAAAAATAAAACAAAATAAAATGACCACAGGGACACAATTTATTTCCTACGTAAACCAGTATTTTGTGGCTGTGATCCTCCAGGATCAGAAATTTCTCTTTGGCTTCAAGATTAGGAGTAATGCTAAAACAATATGCAGATCAAATTAGCAAAAACTCCAAATGATCATGCTGGCTAGATTATAATGATTGCCAAATGCTACAATACAGCTTCAAATATTCTTAAGTTTGCTTTGTTAGGGGTTGGCAAAGGTTTTAGAGGCATATCTTGACACCAGGATTTTCTGCTGACCCCATTAGTATACTTTCTTGTCTGATTCTGCCCTAGAATTTGTTCGTTACAGGTGGTTAATTTTGATAACTGGTGCTTACATTACTTAGGGAGTGTGTAGCATTTAATTAGCTAAAGTAATTCTTGAAATAATACTCGTTAAAGCACCTTTTTTTTTTAATGTGTGTGAATATGTGGAGGTACGTGAGTGCTTCAGTGCTCATACACATTTAATTTTAAAGATTACATATAGAAGACTTTTCACTACCAGAGTGGGAACCATTGTGGTAGGATTCTTAAAATCCGAGCTACCTCAGAGACTGCAGAAGCAGAAGTAGTTTATGCCCAGGTAATCACTGGTGAATTTTCAGTAGCCAAATTGCAATTAACAGTACTTGAATTGGTTTAGAGCACTAGGAAAGACATCTTGAACTCTCTCACCTTTTTAATAAAGAGTTTTAATTCTGTTCTGTACCTATACCAAAAGCTAAGTCTGCCAATGAGATAACTTTCTTTTATGTGGTGGAGAACACCCCGTTCTGCATCCTTGGCATGGATTCCTGTAATTTAGCTTAACCCTCCATCTGCCTTGTGTGTTGGCTCACCAGGTTGAGCTTTGTCCATCTTGCATACATTTTCAGGACCAATACTTGGGACAAAATTGTTTTTCTCAGCTATTTTAACCCAGGTTTTCCTGCCAAACCTGTAGTCTAGGGCAAAAGCTGCACTTAATGTTCACTTTCCATACTTATTTTAAATATTTAACTTCTTTCTAGTGACTCTTTGCCACTCTTTTTTTTTCTTTCTAGTTTTATTTTATTTTCCCCTGGCAGCTTCCTTTCCTCCTCAGCAGGTGCCAGCTTGGCACCGCACAGGCTTCCTCTGAACTTGGTGCCGTTGCTGTTTCCAAGGCTGTTGAACAGGGAGCTCTTCTGTGAAGCAGTGCAGCTGGAATTTTGCTCTTCCTCCTCCTCCTCCTCTTCCCTTGCCTTTCCCCCGGCTGGCCCTGCAGCGACAGTGCCCTCCCAGCCCTGCTGAGCTGGGGAGTGAGGGCACTTTGTCTTCTGGCAGGAGCCAGCCTGGCACACAGCTGGGCAGCGTGCCATGTCTTGTTTGGATGGATGCTCACTTCAATTAGGGTAATACGCACCATGCAGGTCCATAGCTGCATCTCTTCTAGCTGAAATGTCACACAGAACTACCACCAGCCTCCGCTCTTGCTTGGATCTCCTTCTGCAGGAGCTTTAAAATAAAATAGAGTCTCATGAACCACATAAAAACATTTTTTCCTACCTTTCTTCCTTTAAAAAACCCCAAAGTGATAAACTTCTGTCGTAGCTGGTGGACCAACTGAGATAATTAATCTATTCAAGAAGTAAAAAAAAAAACCAGTGATCTCAGAACCGTTTACTGCTTTGGTGTTAAAATGTAATAAAATGACACCATGGCCTGTTGAAATTTTACTGTCCTCTTACTGTCTCTGAACTACAAAAATTGGCATTATGAAATTTATTTTCTTAAGGAAATAAGCTGTTCAAGCCCAAGAAAGATACAAAAAGGGGTGTGTTGTCTGTTGTCACAAATTGGCTCTATTTTAGAGGAAAGTTTTGTTGTGTCTTAATCATTATTAGATAAACTAATAGTACATCTGCAAATGCTTATTAGGAAAGTGTTAATATTAGCTTTAATAGGAGCACTAGTATAAGCATGAATTTAGCATTAGTGTTAATACAAGCTTTAGAGTTGAGTTTTGGAGATGACAGAGCAGAAGTTACATGGATGTAAATTACTTACCCAAGGTTTTGTAACAACTTAGTGGTAGAGGAAGAAGAGATGAGTATCCAGATGCTGCTGGTGCTTGTGTACAAAGAGAAAGTCTGGAAAGTCAGTCCCTAAACAACCTATTCCTTGTCCTCTCTGCCCCTTGTTCTTTTCATTGCCACACAGTAACTGGGGGAGAGAGACTGGGGAGAAAAAGAAATTTTAAAACTTTCTCAGACTGTGCAGATGCCAGTGTGAAGCTTACATAGATGTGACATGGGGAAGCTGCGCAGTCTCAGGGAGAGAAGATCTGCAACATCAGGAGAAGTCCCAAACAGACAAAAGCATATATTAAAGTGTACCCTGTGTCTCTGGGTAAATATCTGTATTTAGTGATGAAGAAAGAATAAAATATGCAGAACCTCAGCACTTCCCTCCCTGCTATCCTTTAACCCTGCTTTCCTTTAATTTTCTCATTTTCTTCTCTGCACCTGATGAAGCAGCAAGGCTTTCCTCGTGGGGAATTTATAGTGCTGTATTTCACTCTTAGTTTTGTCTGAGCCGTGTGTTCAGAAATGTGTGGAAAGTTAGCAGTTAAGGGCTTGTGTCACACACACTGTGCTATTTTAACTGTGCAGTATTTCCAAGAAGCTGTATAGTTTAAAGCAGGAAGGGATTAATTGGCCTTAATTTGTAGTAGGTAAAGACGTGCAGTGACCCAAAATGTCTGAGTCTGCAACTTCAAGGCAAACTGCACTTGTTATCAAGTACTTGCACCCACTGTATTACGTGAGGTTGTATTAAAATGTGCAGGGTGGAGGAGATTGCTGAATTTCTGTGTAAAAGTACGTATTCTTATAATTACTGTACTGCTTATATGCATGCTGTCCTAAGACTTTAACTGAAAACTTTTTTTTTTGGTCTTTGGTTCAATAATAAGTTTTCAAATATTAATCAGATCTGTCTTGAATAATTCTGTGTCAGCCTCTAGTTGGAGTAACTCAAAAGTATCTTCCCACTAATAGGCACAGTTCAAGACATCTCTGAATCTGTTTAATCTCTCTACTGTGAAAGAAGACTTGTATAGGCTTTCAGCAGTTTTATAGTCACCATGACTCACAGAATCATAGAATCATAGACTGGTTAGAGTTGGAAGGGACCTTAAAGATGATCAAGTTCCAACCCCCCTGCCCTGGGCAGGGACACCTCCCATCAGATCAGGTTGCTCCAAGCCCCATCCAGCCTGGCCTTGAACACTTCCAGGGACGGGGCATCCACAACTTCTCTGGGCAACCTGTTCCAGTGCCTCACCACCCTCACAGGAAAGAATTTCTTCCTGATATCTAATCTAAATCTCCCCTCTTTCAGTTTGAAACCATTCCCCCTTGTCCTATCACTAGACTTCCTGACCAAGAGTCCCTCTCCGGCTCTCCTGTAGGCTCCCTTCAGATCCTGGAAGGCTGNTGAACTTCATGCCATTTGCATTAGCCCACCTCTCGAGCCTGTCCAGGTCCCTCTGGATAGCATCCCTTCCCTCCAGTGATGTACAAAGCATATCTGGGTCATACATAATCCACATGGGAATAAAGAGAGGTTCTATGAGTGTTGTGTGCAGTTGTGATATTGTACAGTGGGTTTTCTGTTAGGCTTTATACCAGATGTACCGCTTGGTTTAAATCATATGCTCTCTTAACGTAGTTGTAGCAAAGAATCTGTTCTGAGTGCCAAAAAATGCTGTACTACTTTATCACCACTGCCAAAGAAAGAATAGATGTCACTGATCTTGATAGTGGGCATCACTTACTTGAAAAGTTAACAGGTTTTCCCAGTTCTTTCAACACCTGTCAGGAGAACCGCCTAAATCAATTCCTAACGGACAAAGCATGACCAACAAGTGAAAAATACAGCTTATTTGATTGCTCTTGCTATGTTCCCTTTTTCTCTTTTATATGTTTCTCTCTTTGCCTTCCTGAAATTCATTACTGCCATGGCAGCAAATGGTTTGAAGGAAAGGACAGTTCGCACTGATTAATTTTCTAGAGGGCTGTATACGTGTGGTTTCCATCTCTCAAAACAAAACAAATAATAAATAAATACATTAGAATGTGTTTGCAGTAGATTGAATCCCCACTGTAAGAATCACCTTGTTTCCCAGCAGAAGTCTGACCTACTCTCCTGATAGATATTGTGGATGTAGATAGTATTGTTATTGTTGCTGTTATTATTATTTTAGTAAATGTTTTGTGCCTCAGGGACAGGAGTATGAGGTGGCAGTTGCTACGGAAACCAGTTTGAAAAATGCTATCGAGAATCAGTGAATCTGCTGCTAAGACAGCTGTCACTGTGGACAGAAATTAGATCTGTCCTCATTAGTTAGGTGCTCTCTTTGGGCTGGTGGTGGTGTTATTCTGACCTTTTCCTGTGCAATTCTCTTATTTACAAGAAGAGTATGGCTGTTAATACAGTAAATGTTTTCATTTATTTCTTCTTGTTATATATCTTGATACTGAGTACAGTTTGTTTTCCAAAGATGCTGCTATAGAAATAAACTTTTTGTTTGTTTTTAATTCCACAATATGGTATATATTCCACGGGCACGAGGTGGTAAACTTGAGAGACAAAACACAGATTATTTTTCACGTGACAGAACTCTACATCCTTCTTGGTCAGTCCTTGGGGTGATAATTGAGTCTTAAAGTTGTTTCATAGCTATAGCTGTTCTGCCCTGTTGGTACTATCTACTCTTCCTGTAGCTCCTCTATGCAGAATATAAAGAATCCATTTTAATCAGCCAGTGTCATCTTCACCAACTGCTGCCTTTGGGGAACTGAATGCAGGCTCTTGATTCTGCATTTTTCAGCAGTTCCGTGCAAGCCGTGTCAACAAGTGTACAGTTTTCTTCCCAGGGAAGGGGTGGTTGTTCCATCTTCGTGTCCTTGTGTGGTTTGAAGCTTCTTACTCACATGCTGCTTATTTTTTCCTTTCCAAACACTCTTTTGGAGCATTTTTCAGGACTGAGCTTATGTCATGTAACCTATAGATGATAAGTTTCCCCTACATCTTTTCATTCCAAGAAGAGTTCTTAAGGTTAGTAATTTTTCATCTTGGCCAGCTGGAGAAGTATTTCCTGTGTGATTTTTTTTGGCTGCATTTTCAGGCTTTCATAATTCTTCATTCTTTTTTGTCATTTCATTAATTTTTCACCATTTGTATCTTTCTGGTAGATACAATCAGTACGTTCATTGTCAGAAATTTTCACCAGGAGGGGATAAACTAATCCCAAACTACTCTTTAGTTAGAAATGTCTTGTTATAAAATACTGTAGGGCTTTCTAATCAAGCTAGGAAAGGGAGCAACTGCTCTATCCTTTTATAAAAAGATAAAAGGAGATAATTATCCTAGAAAGCTGAGGGCATCCAAATTTAAATTAGAAATGGGTACTTTTTAACATGATTAACTGCTGGAATAAACTGTCATGGAAGGTGTATTTTCTCATCTTTTGATGTCATTTATATCACTTTCAAAAAATATGCTTCAGCCAAATACAAGTTAAACTTTCCTTAAATGCAAATTAATGAGCTTAGTGTAAAGGCAAATTGGTGACAGACTGGAAATCAGGCTAGACTGAGTGCTCACTTCATTCCCAACTTCAATAAATCAATAGCAGTCAATCAATTTGCCTCTCATTTATTTTATAATTCACAAGATGAGACTATTATTTTGGTATAAGAGATTTTGTTGCTAGTTTGTGTGTTTAAAAGCATGGTTTATACCATTTGTAAAAATCCTGAGAGATGAGAGAAAAGTATTTGAGTTGAGCTTGGGAGGCTGATAATATCTCTACGTTTCTATAGAAATTCCTTAAATGCAGACCCATAAGCCATGACCAAAAGGCACTGTAGCTTTCCTGCCACTTGGTTAGACCTGTGGGTGTCCTGTCATTCCTGTGTCTCCCGATTTCAGTTGAGATGTCATTCCTGAAGCAGGATCTGGTGTCACGTATCATGATTTATCAGGATGTGAGTAGCTGCTTCCTTGAAGCAACCAGATCTGGCAAAGCAATTTCATTATAATGAGATAATAGTCATGAGATTCTCAAAATATTTTGGGGCTTGGTGAAGGACTGGACTAGGTGAACTGAACTTGAACAGCTTTATCTCTGTTTCTGATTCTTTCTACTAATACAGTCATCTTATTTCACTTTTACTTCCTGTGCAAGTCTTCCTACCCTGTTCATTATATCGTATATTGCATACTAATTTAATTGCATTTTTTATGTCCAGAGTTGTTTGAAGGACAGCAGAATCCAAATAATGAACACTGCTGATTTGAGGAATAAATCCAAAAACTAAATATATTTTTCTAAGACAATAGGCAATTGCTTTCAGTTGATCTTGCAGAGTACCCTGAGACCTTCATGAATCCTTTATTATGAATTTATTTAATCACAAACACACACATACATGCACAGGTATGATCTTTCTGTTAATACAGTTTCTTGAATAATATTTTCAATGGCTTAATTATGTATATGTTTTGAGGACCATCACACTTAGGAATATCTTTTGTAAGGAAAAGAAAAATCTATTGTTTTGCTTAATATGTTTTCTCTAAATGATTACAGAGGACAGGCAATATTTAGCCCTGGTTTTTATTCAAATTGTTGGGCTCAGGCTTTTTATAATCTGTTTAATCAGTGATCGATGGTCCTTGATATGTTTTGTGACTTATCTCAAAATCATCTACGTTTTTATCTGGAACATGAAGCTAGAAAATCCCCAAGTGCAACGTTTAATCTACCTCCTGTTAATAAACTTATTAGGAACAGCATTTACTTGTATTGTAGTCATAGGTTTAAAGCATTGCAGAGGCTTCCTATGTGGTTCTATTCACACAGGGATTTCTGGTAGATTCTGAAGGGTTTACAAACCCCAAATGTCACTGGAATTTTGGGGAAGCTTCTGAGAATCTCAGCCATGTCTCTGTATCCCACTTCACTGTCAGTTTAAGAGAAAAAAGAGAAAAAAAGAGAAAAAGAGAGGGAAGCAGAAAATCCCTCACACTTGATGATTTGTGCTTGGTTACTATAGTAACGAATCCTGTATGAAAACCCACACAGTTCTGACTGGAATCCAGACTTGCTGATACTTGTCAGAAAAGAAAAGGGAGAAGGAGAATAAATACAGTAGCATATATTGAATGGTGGTGTGATCCAAATCTGTTTGGAAGAAATTATTATTATCTGAAATTTAATCTGGATCTTGTTGTTCCAGATACTAATGTTAAATAGTACTTTCAGATGGATTTTAAGCACAGAAAGCATGGGCACTTGGTGATGCAGGAAGACTAAAATTAAACTCAGAGTGCAGTCCTTCCTGATATTCCCAGGTGCTGTGACGCCTTCAATATTTACTCATTCCTTTTCTATTTCCTTTATCCCAGCGCAGGGACCATAACAATTAAATATTTTCATAGTAGACTCCCTTTGCGTCTTCAAAACTCCAAGACTTTTCTCTTCTTGGATGTTCAATTTCCTTTTTTTTGTCTAGTAAAATTAGTTTCCCTTCTGTCCAAGAGGCTTTTGTGTGGGCCATGAGATTGGGTGTTGCTTCTAGACGTGACCCCGTAGCTTCCAGGTCCCCCTGTGCAGGACTAGGGTGCTTCCAGCCCTTCTGCCAGCTCCAAGGGTTTCTGCAACTTGGCCCCAGATCTTTTTGGCTTTGAAGCAGTGATAGGGACTAGGAAGTCCTTTTGCTGTTTCTCCAAGGGTGTTGTCTTGAGTTATTTTTGTTCCCATTCAGTTTAATGGGGAATTTCTCTCCAATTTTCAGTGTTACTCTGTTGATCTTTTCTGTATGCTGGTTATTGATGGGGTTGGCTGTTGAATTGTTTGAGGATTTTTCACTGTTAAGGTTTTTAGCAAGAAGTTACGGATTCTTGTATTCATGTTTCACAGAAATACAAGAATTTTGTTGATTTTGTGATTGAAAATATGTCATAAGAGTTGTACTGGTTTGCTTCCCATCTGGTAAATGTTGGGGTCAGAAGGTGCGGACAGCCTTGCTGCCTGGACTGATTCAGACCCTGGAACATGCCAGATTTCAGTGTTTCTGGTCAAAGGGGAGCACTCAGCAGAAGAGAAATTCGTCATTCTGTTGGGAAGGCAGGACTCCAATTAGCCTGGAAATCCATGTATGGTCTTTCAAGACTTTTAGATCCCTGGTTGACACTAGGATATAAGGAACTGTGAGAAAAACATGGAGAACCCTTGATTCAGTCTGATATGTTTTTTTCTCATACCTTGTTATCAAAGCTTTTCTGATCTATGACCTGTCCTTCTGTCCCACTGGTGTGTACTCTCAGAGGTCTCAGAATTAGGTTACGAACAGAAATCCTGGCTCCTGCCTCTGTGGCAGGTGCCCTGGTAGCCTGAGCTCTGGATCTAAGAATCATAAAATGGTTTGTGTTGGAAGGGACCTTAAAGACCATCCCCTGCCCTGGACAGGAACACCTCCCACTAGACCAGTTTGCTGGAGCCCCATCCAGCCTGGTCTTGAACACAAGTTCAGGAGCAGCCATAGCTTCTCTGGGGAACTTGGGGCAGTGTCTCACCACCCTCACAGGAAAGAATTTCTTCCAAATAACTAATCTAAATCTCCTCTTTCAGTTTAAAGCCATCCCCCTTGTCCTGTTGCTCCATTCCCTAACGAAGCGTCACTCTTGATCTTTCCTGTAGCCCCTTTAGGGGCCCTTTTTTTCTCCAGGCTGAATGTAGCCAACTCTCTCAACCTGTCCTCACAGCAAAGGGGTTCCAGCCCTCTGATCATAGCCTCCTCTGGACCCTTTCCAACAGGTCCATGTTTTTCCTGTGCTGAGGTGCATAATGGTCCCCATGGTCTTGGCACCCTACAGCACTAGAAGCCTGGAGGGACTCACCACAGCCCAAGTCTGGGCTCTCAGCTCCTCAGTGAAGACTAAGGGTGTGATACCCCAATGATTTCAGCATCTTGTCAATGAACTCTTGAATTTTTAATCTCTTTACAGCTCTGAGGTCATCCCAGTTCTGGGTTTAAAATATATAGTATTATCTATTTTAAATAAACACCTTGAAATTTTAGATTAACCATCACAACTAGCTGAAGTGTCTCATATTCCCACTCATTCTAATTCTCTACGTGATCATTGTCATATCTGATCTTTTTAAAAGAGATTTTACGCTTGTGTATCCTCACAGCATATTCTATGCAAACTTAATAAACCTGCTCTGAGCAGATGACCATAGTGAAACAAAGACAGTTCACCTTTTGACTATTTTAATTCATATCTTCTCTCTCAAGCCAGAAAAATAATCTTATTAAAGTTGATAATAAATTAAACTAATTATTGCAATCCTATCTATTAATGACAATTATATTACATGAATCAGAAGGCTGCCTTGAAAATATTTATATCTCATTATTAATAATTACTTCTATTAAGCTTTTTCCTTTTGTTTTATCTCTGTGCCTTACCTGGGTAATGAAAATGCTTTAAAAAAAAGATAATTTCACTGTTATTGTCTATAAATACAGCAAATATCAGTCTTGTCTTTAACAGTATTTGCAAAGCTGGGTTATTACTTGTAACATCTCTGTGTTGGAGATCAGGCAGAAGCTTAGGGGCTTTGTAATTTGAAATTTTTCTTATTTATTTTTCTCTTCAAGTAACAATTCATGTGACGCTGATTATTTTGGTGATGGTGACTCATTTGATAGAGAGAGGTAAATGTCCAGATGGTAAAATCACTTGGCAGTAACTTCAAGTAAAAGGAATTGATCTGAATAGATATCTCTTTGCCAGCTCAGTAGTTTGCGAAAATTATAATTTAAAAATAGCCAATTAAAGAAATTAAGTGAGTTTATTAGAGAGTTAACCAGCTCAAATAATGAACTAAAAATAGTCTTAAATGGTGGTAATAGCCAATTTCTTGAACATTACTGTTTCATTAATTATCCTATTTCAGCATTTCTGTCTTACCAGAATTAAAGTGTTCCATATGAGGCTGATAGTACTCGTGCTTGTTCTGGACTGAAAAACTATCACACCCTATGCAGATCGTGTTTTTAAAACATTGGATAAAAAAATATTCAGGGAAAGAATCACTCCAGTTTATTTTTGTTTTCTTTAGACGTCAGTCTTGGCTCGCTGTTCAGAGACAGGACACAGGGTACGTAAAACTGTTCTCATCTTCTTAATATGTGACCTGAAACAGAAGATTTTCATTACTGTTGTGTGCTGCTGGGTTGTGCTTCTGTCTTCCCTCATTTCCTGTCAAATTCTATTTTACATAGTTTGGATGCTTTCGCAGCAGATGCTGCTCGTGCAGAGTGTTTCACACTGGGGGTTCTGATACTTGTTTGAGCCTGGAGGAGTTTTTTTCAATGACCATAACAGCAGCAAAATGATTTGTTCCTAATAACTGCTGTTTCGTAATTTCTCAAGAAAAGGGGATGAATAATTTTAATGTAATAGTATATGACAAGAAGTAGACCTCTGAAGTCATGAAGATGAGTTCTTGCTCTTATATAATAAGCTTGCTTGAAATTAATTTACATATATATGTAAAAATTATCTTTAAAAAAGGGGGCTTCAGTACTCCTGCTGACAGTCTGTTCTAGACTCTCATGTGATTAAGAAATCTTTTCAATATCCATCCTGTTTCCAGTTTAGAGAATTTCTTCGTTATTGCATCCTGTATGCCTAACACTTGTAGCATCTTATTTAGAAAGGCAGCCAACCTTGCTTTAAAGACCTGATGTTGTGGAGGATTCTTCATTTCCCCAGTAATCTATCTCAACATAGTTTCACTTACTGCCACCGTCAGTTTGCACTGGTCATTTATTTTTTTTTTATGGTTTAAATTTTACTGGCTGCTTCTCTCAGCTATTGAAGTGGTTTTTTATGCCTGCCTTTGTCAGACTGAAAAGGCTTTGTAATATCACGTTTTCTAGGTTTATATATCACTATTTATTAGCAAATTCATTGTGTTCCTGCTTTTGTTTTTCTTAAGTCTCTCTGGAAGATTGTAGAAGGGTGTGAGTTCCCCCTGAAAGGGGACTCTCTCCTTCCCTTCTTNCCATCCCTCTGATCATCTTGGTGGCCCTGCGCTGGACCTGTTCCAACAGTTCCATGTCCTTTCTATGTTGAGGACTCCAGAACTGAACACAGTACTCCAATAATGAAGCCACATCAGCTCCAGGACACAACCAGTCCAAGAAGGCACAGGTTTCCTCTCAGCCCTGAGATCCCACAAATTAGGATAAATATGGCTGATGCACACAATTGTGAAGTCTGGTAGGGACTACAAATTTTCAGTTCAAGTGTTCTAAGAAAACAGAAAAAAAAACCCCTTCAGAACAAAAACAACACTTGGTTTATTTTTGTGGATTTAGTGTTTGGGATAGACTAATGAAGAAAAAAATAGCAAAGTGCTGTTTTTTAAGCAATATTTCTAGTTTACTTTTTTCTTTCTGTTCTGTTAGCATATTGAAGGAACCCTGAGCCTCAAGGAAATAACTGCAATCTGAGAATGTATTTCCCCCAGTTTGAGAATGTGTAGTTTGAAGTTGTTGTTTACAATAAGTCCTGGCCTGGTATAGACAGAAGGGTGTTATGAGAGTCTCTTCTCACCTGGAAATTTATCCTTAAGTTGATGAGTCTTGTTTAGTGCTGCTGTGATTTTTGTTGTGGTTGCTTTTTTAAAATTTTATTCGAAGGAGAAATTATGTGTCTGCAATAGCCTTTTGCACTTCTTCATAGCTCATAGGAGCAATATTGCTCCTGTTATGGGCAGCACATTTGTTACTGGGTATCAGATAATAATGGCCTGCAGTTTTGCTTTAAGAAGTTTCTTTTACTTCTTACCATTAGTGGACAAACTGAATTTATACTAATCTTAGAGATGGTAATTCTCTAAATTATTTCTCTACAAGAGGATTACAAATGGCTATCAAAACACCATTGTGAAACAAAGCAGATATTTGGCCATAAAAGGCAGTATCATTAGTGTTCTTTAAAAGGTTGTAATCTTGAATGTGTGTGTTTTAAAATCTGGTCATTATCAATAATCTCTCTAACACCAATTATGTTAGAGGTAACACCCTAACACCCATCTATATAAATTATAGTTTATAAACATATATTAGTGTGTTGTATTGGGATCTCCTGAATTAGTGAGACAGTTGGAATTAGTTGCCTAGATATTTTTGTACATCTCATTTCAAGTCAGGGAAGCAAAGCAGTATTTAGAAAGTCTGTACATACTGTTAAACCTCATCATGAAGAGAGATTTACAGGCTCATTAAGATAATTTAGTTGAGCAATTCCTGTTCATGAGAGTGTGATCAGAAACAGAATTCAAAAAAATTGTGAAGAAATAATTAGTAAGCTAGGTATTTGTCACACAGATATTAGTATTTTAGATATGCATCTCATATGTCTCAAGTTAATGCCAGCTAAATGTGGAGAAAACAAAGCAATTCCTCAGTTTTGAGAATTCTCACGCTTTTGCAACTTCAGTCCATCCGAGATGTTGCAGGTGAGCTAGAAGAAATGGAAAAAAATAGGTGTGCATCTCTTCCAAACAGTAACCTGGCTAAAAGGCACTGAGATGGTTAACTGTGCTGCTGCCACTAGGTGTCACGCTGGGATCATCTCTTGAAGGCTGAGTGATGAGCAAAGGTGCTGGGTGAAGGAAAGGGATCTCCTTTATGTATTTTAGGATGGAAAAAAGGATAATTTTGCCGGCTGTAATTGCTATGTGCCTGCCCCAGTGTGTAAGGAACCTTCACAAGAAAGTTCCTCCACCCAGACTGGCCCATGCTGGGTGACAAGGGGGTCCGTACCACACAACCTACAGCAATGCAGCTGCCCAAGGTTTCCTTTCAGATGATGATCTGTCACAGACATCCTCAAGTCACAGGTGCTTGCTTAGGAAAACATGTTTAAATCGCTTCCTGTGGGTATGCTTGGTGATACGAGTTACAAATGCATGTTTTTTTTTTTTAATTCTCCTGAATTGTTTCTTTCATATAAAGTTAAAATGAGCCAACGCCTCCTCCCCAAAACCAAGCATAATGCAGCTTTGTATACAGAAAGACCCTCTCAAGAAGAATTTGCTTCCATAAGCACCAGACACAATGTCAAATCATAAACTTCCTGTTTAGTGCAACTGCTTTTACAATTTGGAAATCATGATGGGAATTGAGAATACAAAATCAGTAAAATCAGTATGAAGGCAACTTTTTTCTTAATTAATCCTGCTGCACTGTTTTGTTTTTTTTTTGTTTTTTTTTTTTTCTACTCTTCACTCCTGTGTCACATTTCTTATCAGTTTCTTAACAGAGGGGTCTTACTAATATGTAAAAATACTTAATGGAAGGAAACAAAGAAAAATGAATCAGTCTGGGTGGTGCCCAGTGAAAGAACAAGAGGAAACGGGCTCAGATTTGAAATGCTGGATTCTCTCATTTTGCATAAGAAAAGACTTGTAACTGCGAGGTGATTGATCCCTGAACACTTTGCCCAGAGATATTGTAGAGTCTCCTTAGAGTTACTGGAAACAACCTGGACATGGTCCTGGACAACCTGCTCTAGCAGGTGTGTTGAATTCAGTTGATCTCCAGAGGTGACTTCCAACCTCAACCATTCTGTGGTTTTGAGTGTTTGCATTCTTCACACGGGTCCAGCATTGATGGTACCTAAAAAACAAAACAAAACCCCAAGAAACAACACCCTAATATATAATGCTGAGCATTGTGATCATAGACTTTAATTATCACATAGCAATAAACTTCTGATAGGTTTGGAGTTTTTTACAAAAGGAAAACAGCTTTCTTTGCACCGTGTATTATATGCCTAAGAGGTGATGAAGTAGATTATACCTTTTGAATCTATTAAAGCTACTGTTTTGTCCCAGGCTTGTATATAGCTGGAAGAACTCAAGTACCATTGGCCATTCATGATTTGTGCTTGTCATCCATCCACAAGCAGTTTCTGTGCTGGAAACTGAAGTATTACTTATGTGTATATATAAACATCATCATTATGATGTGTACAAACCTTTCTCAGACATTTCAGTTTGGTCAGAAGGCTGGAGCACCTCTTGTATGAGAGAGTTGGGGTTATCAGCCTGGAGAAGGCTCTGGGTAGACTTTATGACCACTTTCAGTCCCTAAAGGGGCCACAGGAGATATTGGGAGGGAGGAGAATCATAGGATGAGAGGGAATGGTTTGAAACTGAAAGAGTAGAGATTTAGGTGAGATATTAGGAAGAAATTCTTTCCTGTGAGGGCTGCCCAGGCTGCCCAGAGAAGTTGTGATTGCTCCATCCCTGGTGGTGTTCAAGGTCAGGCTGGACAGAGCAACCTGGTCTAGTGGGAGGCATTCCTGCCCGTGGCAGGGGGGTTGGTACTGGATGATCTTTAAGGTCCGTTCCAACCCAGATCATTCTGTGATCATAAACAACCACCTTACTATGGCAAAGTGCATTTAGCCAAACTACAGAACAGCTCGTTTCGTGGTATCTCTCAATCAATGTGATATCTGTGCTTCAAAACAGTATCCACGCTATCAGAGCTGTGCCCTCCATCCTACAAGATACGTTTTTATTTTATTGTGGGCTATAGATCTGTTAAATGATTGCCCATAAGGGCCTCATCTCAGTCTCTCACCCAAATTCTCCATTTGCAAAGACAAGGCAGATTTCCTTAGAAGTTTTTCCCAAAGAAGTGAGTGTATTTAGGCCAATGCAGTATGGTAACAGATGTGCTGGAAGTTCACACAATAGGTTCTCCTGGGTTTCTGTTCTGTACGTGTGAATTCTGTTATCTCATCTCAGACCGGTGATGTGCAGAGATGCAAAAAACTTAAAATGCACTTTCAGAGGTATTATCTTTTCCTTTTTTTTGACTGTTGGTCTGTATCCATTGGTTGTCTTGGTGTATGCCGATAATTAATAGTTTATTACAGGAACTGCCTACAGTATTTAGCACAGTGAGACCCTAATCCACGTTTTTTGTGTCTGGTCAATGTGGTGGTGAAATATATATTACTGGTAATTAAAGAAGCAGAAAAGCTTCTTATTCCTTTGATTCGGTATTGTCAGTAATGATCTGCTTGAAGTGATAATGCATGTATTTGCACCTGACATCATCCTGGCTGGAATATTAGACGCTTGGGAAGACAGGATTAGAAGTAATATCTCCTTGACTTTTATGGTGAGAAATGACCTAAAAAGAAAAAAAGAAAATTCCTGCAAATATGTAGAGTGAAAAATTTGCTTTATACCACAGACCCCATCACAAAAATACAGTATTGGGCTAATGAAGAGTTAAATGCTGTACCACTGTCCTATGAATTAAGAGGAATTAAAAACCCTGCTTATCAGTATGTTCTGTCTTAGCTTAATGAATGAAGAGACAGGCTGAGTAATGGTTCACTTAACTAATTTTCTACTAACTAATTTTTTAGCTGTTGGTCATTGGAAGGTCCCCATTATCCTACATTTTGCCTGATTGGGGTTTATTTTAACAAACTGGGAGCAATTTTTATAATGCAGGGTAAATAACATATTTAAATTCAGCTTTCACCATTAAAAAAATAGACAAACTACTCAGGAAATGGAAAAATATAATAAGTGGTTTATATTTTCCTAGGTTTGTTTTACATAATGTTGATTAAAGGACACCATGGTGTTCTCTCTTTAGACAAAGGCAGTACCAGGCTATTTTTGCTACTGGGTTTCAGAGAATTGGACAAGATGATCTTTAAAGGTCCCTCCAACACAAACCAGTCTATGATTCTATCATAATATTTCTAAAATGGACAAATCCCAAGCATTTGCATTTGTAATACAAGAATCCTAACATATTCAGTTCAACCCCGCTGTGTGCCAGTGTCTCATTACATTTTATTCAGAGATGTTGAATGGTGGTTGATGTTCCCATGGTCCCTCTTCAGCCAGTCAAACCTTCACTCCTTGCTGCTTTTTCCAACTCCCAGGTAGTCCCAGCTCCTTCCCACCTACTCCCCTCTGCCAATAATTTACTCTTCACCTCCAGAATACTGGCATGATTTTTAATTTTTTTAAAAATAAAGAAATTTTTAAAAAGCAATTCTGATTTGGGTGCCTCTCCAGCTGCAGGCAGAAATGAGTTGGGGAGAATTTATTGCCAACAGAGTCTGTATTCAATTAGAAATGTTATTTTTAGCTAACACTAGTTTACTGGTATTTATGTGTATTATGGGCTGGGCAATATCATGACATGCCTCAAGCTGTTGATTCTCTTTGCCAAATACTACAGGTTGTTATTTTCTACTGAGCAATGCAGCTGCTTTTAGGTCGGTGCTCTAGGCTATATTTCGGTTTGGAAAAAAACCCCACCCCATAAATCTTTTGAGAGGTTTCCTTTCTCTTTCATCTCTGTCTTTGGTGACTCCGTGATCAGCACAAGTCCTGAATTTTGAAAGCACTCACTGTAATTTATTTGCTGCTAAAATCTAATTAATAGAAAACAAAGACAATGAAAGGTCTTGTTTGCTTTCCTAAAGAACAAACTTTTTGCTAATTACCTTGCCTATGGTGTGGTTCACTCTGGAGTGAACTGTTTAAATAGAAGGGGTTTGCACAGTCTGAATGAACTTTGAGGAGACACTCAAATGTCACATTTCTCTGAGTCTTGTCACAGTGTTCATCCCTTCAGAGACTTACGTTTTGCTAGCTATTTGCTTAGAAAAGAGTGTTAGGAGATGCATTTTAACAGTCTTTTTCTTGGGGATTTTCTGACACAGGTGTGTCTGGTTTCACGGAGCGTGTCTTCACTGATGGAATTAGTGAGTTTTATCAAAGGCTATGCATTGCAAACAGAATCATAGAATCATAGAATGGTCAGAGTTGGAAGGGACCTTAAAGATCATCAAGTTCCAACCCCCTGCCATGGGCAGGGACACCTCTCCCTAGAGCAGGTTGCTCAAAGCCAAACATCTAAGCACAATTTCCTGCAAAGCCAATTATGAGGAGTTTACTTCTGTCTTTGGGTTTGATTGTTCTGGAATAGGTTCAGTGATGATTATACTGTTTGTAGTATTAGGATAGGAACAGCAGTGATGTCACATATGTGTCAGTCTGCCTCTATGACATGTTTTTATTTGTCGTGGAGTGTGTTTAGAGTCTTGTGTTCCTGCTAAAACCATTTCTCACTTGTGTATTTGGTCCTTGTGCGGTTACAACTACCAAGGTAAACATAGTATGAAAAATTCCCCATTTGTGAGGAATTGTGCTGGCAGAAATGACTGAAAAGATGCAGTTCAACAGAAAATTAGACACAGAATATCTACCTTAAAATGATTGAGGCTGATGAAGTAGATAAGGTATGCTTTTGTGACAACATTCAGACAGAGATGAGAGAACAGATTTCGAGGAGGAGGCAGATATTTCTTGGAAGATCAATGAGGAGAGGTTTGATGACACATGCTGGCTTAGGGCTCTCATTTCTAAGTGATGGGGTTGGGAATAATGTTTATAAAGTACTAGGTGAGTGGGTTGCCTGCACAGTACAGAAAAGCTTTGCTTTTGTTAGCATCATCTTAGCATGTGTAGTTCCACGTGCTGTTTGTGTGGACTTTCCTTTCTGAGCTTCACAGATGTTATGTCTAGGTGGTTTTCTTGCATCATTTGGAGTTCTCTGTCAGGACAGATCTTCATCTAGCCCACATAAGCTACAGTCAGGACTGGGTGGCTTTCTGTGTTTAGGAAATTCATAGTGCTTTATTGATAGCTTATTCTGGATCTTTCAGCAGTTTCTTTCTGAGTTTTTACTCAGATTGCAGTTACCACCTGGTACTTAATGCTCATCTCAGCCTTCGAAAATAGCAAGTTTGGTCATCAGCCGTAGATTTTCCACAAACTACTTTAAAGGGAGTAATTGCTACCTTTAAAAAATATTGATCTGAAATGTTAAATATCAGAAATCCCCAGACAGGAATAACAAAATGTACTTCTGTTCTGTCTGTGCCATTATTTCATTTTGGGGACCATGGCTGTCAGGAGAGTGATTGAATATTTGCTTATTTCTGTTTTCCACTCTTTGCCTGTCAGCTTGATCAAATAAATATTCTCTTGGTAGCTCCCCCTGCTGCAAAAATTCACCTCAAAACCCCATCTCATTTTGATGGCAAAACTTAAAAATAATGGAAGGAATCAGCCAAATGGAATGAATCAGGATCAGCCAAAACAGTTTTGCCCTCACACCTGAACTGAGACGCAGAGTGCCAACTAATTTTCAGAAATATTTAGCTACTCAGTTTAGTTACTTTTCCCTTTTAATTTAGATATTTGTCAAAAAAGTTATATTATGAATGAAATGCATGATTTTAAAAAAAAACCCTCCTAATGTAAAATATTATGGTGTCTCAAACCCCCTCTTGCAAAGGAGATAATTATCAGTATTTGAAAGGTTCCCTTTTCATCTCAAAATACTAGTTTAATTGAATCTTGAATTGAACATTTATACATTGAATTCAGATTAACTTTTTCTTCTGGACTTGTTTGTAATAGATGTGCTGCTTAACAGCAGATCTCTGGCATAGAGGGTGATAATAGGAACCAAAATAGGAGGTTGAGGAGGAATTCCGTAATTCTGCTGTAGAAAGGACTAAATGTCAGAATATTTTACAAATAAAACTGAAGACAGGAGAATTGCATCTGTTTATGGAAATCAGTTGTATCAGCATTGAACATCAGGTGTTCACAGGGGTTTTAATTACATTCTGGTTTCTGACATTCCAGATTGTTGTGCCATCATCCAGGCTGGGCCTGCCATGGGTTAGCAAACTTCTTGATGCTGCAGATCCAGTACCTATAATTATCATGAAATAAATAGGAAATCTCTTATTCAGAAAATTAATTTGGCATTTACAATTGCTACAGCCTGTCCTGACCAGGCTAACTCACTGACTGTATTTACCACCCGCTCCCCATTCCATGGAAGGAATTGAATTTCCTTTATTGCATCATTCTGTTACTAACACGAGTTTTAACGTATTCAACTTCTGCAATTAGCTTATTTTCAAAAGTCATCACCTTCTTTCTTACCTTCTCTCTGCTCTTTCTCTTTTTTGCTTCATCATTGCTTGAGACTAACTTTGTTCCCATTGACTTTGGACACGCACCTTGATGACAGAGAATTGTTTCCTATAAAGCCAGTGGTTTTGCCCTTCTTTTTTCCCTCTGATGCTGATATTCAGGTTACATAAGCAGCACATGCTGTTTTGGCACTGAATTCAGAATTCACTGAATTCAGTTCCTGCCAGTGCTCCTCCTTACCCTTGTTTTAACACTATGGGTGAAGTGTACCCAGATCTATGTTTGTTATTCTTGGAAAATATGAATGAAAGTGGGTAAATTACATTTTTCCAAGATGCTCTTACAATATCCAAACAGTGCATAAGCACAGATACTGAAGCACAAGAACTATTTTAATACTTAATTCTTTTCTTCCTCTCTGCAGTAGTTCTGAGATGATGTTTATTTTACTTACTGAGCTAATTAGTTCTGTGATTAAATTAGTAGTGTAACATTATTGGTTTTGTATATTTCTTTGCAATTTATGATTTGTTTACTTTACAGCTTTCCTATGACATTCATCACTAGAGTATGTCAGATCTTTTTAAGAATAAAACAAAGTCAAAGATTCAGGATTTTTGAGCATCATAACTTTTGTTGCGTGTACCCGGACCTGTGTATCCTCATAGCAAAACTCTGAAAATTGATTTACAAAATTTCCAAGGAAACAACACAGCCAGAAATATTTAGAATTATTTAATGTGTCCTTAAATTTCTTTCTACAAAGCATCCTTTCCTTGCATAGATTTAAAAAAATGCAAATTGCTCTTAATTCTTTAAGAGCAGTCTTTCATCATTGTGCTAGTCACAGAAAGAACTTTCCCAGGAGAGTTTTGGGACCTGCCGGCAGAGCTGGGAAGGCGAAAATGGAACACGTAGCAGTGGCTGTCTAACAGAGTGGTCTCAGTGCTTGAGCTGCTGCTGTCACTCAGGGAAGGGTGAGGAGACCCTCTTGGGGTCACAAAATCTGTGCAGGATTAGAATATGCCTAAAGTCTATGGTCTAAGAATAAGCCTAATAGATCTAATTTGTCACCTTACAAAGAGGGTGACATATTTCCTGAGCCTCTGGTCACGTCATGCTGTCACTTTCACCTATAGTCTTGTATTTTTGCATGACTTTTGCTGCCTTAACTGAGAATTTAAAAATAAATTGTAAATAAGAAACTGTTACTGATAAATAAAAAACAGGGCTGCTGTTCGTGATCAATAAATGAAAATCCTTGAGGAAAGATTACCACTCAACACAAGTAACAGTCCAGATGTGCCACTTGAACTTTGTCCATTTTGGCAGGAAAGCAAAGAAAGTTTAATATTTTGAGATGAGAAGCTGCTAATTTCAACATATTGTGGGCTCTCTAGGGTGTAAATCCCAAGGATGATGAGGAAAACATCTGGGAAGGAGGCAGAAAATGCAGATTTCAGATGATGACCAGTGCTACTGACATTTCATAAACTGTTAAGACCCCAATTACAATTGGATTTTTAGCTATTTCCTCTTTAAATAGTGCAACCCAGGAAGAGCTTTAAGGGTAGCTGACCAGTCTGATTTGTTTTCCAACTTGATTGCATAGCACAGAAGTGCCTAAAATGTGGATAACTGCAAATTATGCTTTATATTGAGACATATATTGTTTTTGTACCTATAAAGGTAGCTTAGCAAAAAAATTCTTTGAATCTGGATCAGAGTATCATTTTCTAAACTCACCATGATCTTATACATCCTTAAGAATAAAGAAAATGCTGGAATGCAAAGACTGTAGCAGGGTTTCAGCTACTTGACCATTAGAATCAAAAAGTGGAAGATGAAGCTACATTTGATATGCAGTTTCCATGGCTGGGTTAGTGTATTTATGAAGGCCAGCAAGGAGGCAGAAATAAATAATTTAACAGGGCCACTTCTTACAGCTTGTTTCTTACTTGAGTAAAGTGAAGGGCAATGTAACTTGAAAAGATGAAAAAAGAAAATATTAAAACTGTACATTTTGATTGTGTACAGCCCAATTTCTTGTCATATTGGAGACAAAATAATGGCATGCAATTATGTTTATCAGACAGGAGGTTTTTTTTCATAATAACAGTATCTTTAATATTTTAAACTGTCATGATTTGAGGTAAAACAGAACCAATTTTGTGTTCAGTAATTTTACTTTTTTAGCTGGGCCTCTTCTAACTCACTAAACTCTGAAATTAACAGCACATTGTTCAGAAAACTGTTCACTCTCACAGAGATAAGACCTGATTATACCAGGGAATGGTATGCAGAGAGGCCTTTGATTATACTTATTGCTGGAACAACCAAGGTCAGGTAATTTTTGGAGGGTCAGAAAGGGAAAAGCGTAGAGGGGGTCACACATGCAGCGAGGAGCAGACAGGACAGGTGACCCAAAACTGACCAACAGAGGTATTCTATCCCATCATCATCATGGTCAGTATAAAAGCTGAGACATGAAAGGGTCAGCTCTTTCTCTGATGGCCGATGTCTGAGCAGGACCCTATCAGATCATCTGCCTTTGATCCTAATATGAGCATTCCTGACTCCAGATCTGGAATCCAGCTCCTGTTGATCACCGGGTCCAGTCTGGGACTTTTCCTGATGCCTGTTGGTGACATGACTGTCAGCTCAGGAGCTTGATATGGTTTTGTATATATTGTATCTATTTTGTGTGGTGTTTGGTTTTTTAGGGTTTTGTTTGGTTGGTTTTTGGTTTTCTTTTTTTTTTGTTTGTTCATTTTTTTCTTTCTAATTTTATTATTACTACTTTATTAAAGGTAGTTTAGTTTTTTTTTTTTCCTAAACTCGTAAATCTCCTCACCTCATGCTCTCCTCTCTTTTTTTTTTTTTTTTTTGGAGGGAGGGGAGGGCCATCTGTCAGGTTGGTTTAGGTAAATTTGGCTGAAACTGTGACATGACCTTAAATATATTATTCCATGAAATATCTGTCTTCCTTATGTGTCTAAAGGGGGAAATTACGTAGCTGGAAATGAACTTTTACAAACTAAGTCTGCAAATTCAGTGAATGGAATACAGGGATAGTGAGGCTCAAACTCTGATCCAAATATAATGAGAGAATGTAATTATTTTATTATATTACAACTTTACATTTATTTTCCTCTTTTGGATGTATGTGTCTTGCACAGACTCAGAGTTAACAAGTGCAATCACCTAGAAAATGGCAGATCTTCATTCTGGGAGTATTATTTTATTAGAATAATTTTTGCCAGCGAATTCAGGAATCTGTCATGAATCACGACCTTTGCACTCAACTGTGAAATTACAGACAAAGATTTTATAGGACAAATTCATATACTTGTGCTGAAGTGCAAAGAAGGCAGGGATTGCTCTTTGTCTGTCGATTAGGTGTGACAGAAGAACACAGTGGCTGCTATGGATATATTTTCCTTACACAAAACAAATTGGTAGACATCAGAGTGGATTTGTAAAGAGGAATGTTAAGCTCCCTAATGAAGCAATGCAGGGAATGTTTCTGATGAGTACTTTCCAGAAGGAGGAAGGACAGCCTGGGAAAATGATCAAGAGAACCAGTTCAAAATGTTATACAATTTGTCAGCTATAGTGGGGAACCTCTTCATAGCATGTGAAAAATGAGGCATTGAGAGGAGAGATCACAGAGGGTATTGAAGCATGTGGTAGCAAATGCAACAGGTTACACAGCAGCTGGCTTCATCTCTGCACAGCATTCATGTCTTCATAGTCTCTCCTTCTAGGTTTGGAGGTATGTCTGGTAATATGAAGGGCTGAGACTAGAAATTTAGGGTAATCATAAAATCATACAATGGTTTGGGTTGGAAGGGAGTTTAAAGACCATCTCATTCCACACCCCTGCCATGGTCAGGGACGCCTCCCATTAGATCGTGTTGCTCTAAGCCCCATCCAGCCTGACCTTCAACACCTCCAGGGATGGGGCTTCCACAGCTGCTCTGGGCAACCTGTTCCAGTGCCTCACCACTCTTACAGGAAATAATATCTCATCTAAATCTCCCCTCTTTCAGTTTAAAACCATTACCCCTTGTCCTATTGACTCCCCTCCCTGATCAAGTGTCCCTCCCCATCTCTCCTGTAGCCCCCTTTAGGGACTGGAAGGGGCTATAAAATCTCCCCAGAGCTTGCTCTTCTCCAGGCTGAATGCCCCCAGTTCTCTCAGCATGTCCTCACAGCAGAGATGCTCCAGCTGTTGGAGCATCTTCAGGGCCACCTCTGTATCCTTTCCAACAGGTCTGTGTCCTTCCTGTGCTTGAGGACTCCAGAGCTGGATGCAGTCCTCCAGGTGGGGTTTCACAAGAAGAGAGCAGAGGGGGAGAATCCCCTCCTGTAATGGCTGGGAAAGAAAATGAATTAGAACCACGGCTTTCCTGGAGTTGACCTTCATGTGTGGGTCATACTTACACACTCTGAACAGACAGGCTGAGACTTTATTTTGGAGAGAAGTCAAATTGGAAATAGACAGAAAATGATTGTTGCTTCTTACAGAGAAAGAGTCTACAAAAATCCCAGTGAATGCTGGAGAAATGAGTGACAGCTTGCTTGAAGGAAAGAGTAGGAGAAGACAGAAAAACAGATTCAGAAGCACAAGGGCTATAGGAAAATTTTGGGCAGAATTTTTCAGTGGCTGGATGACTAAGCAAGAGAAAGGTGGAAACAGCATTCTAACCTTTGAGCAGGAAAAGATTATTCAGAAGGATATCTGGAAAACTTTCTTTATCCGTGCCACACTGGGATGTTTAATGCTGATCTGGGAAGGTACTGGCACCACAGGTCAATGGAGTCTTTGGGCTCACTGGAAATCACTAGTAGGGAATGTATTTGAATGTTATGAACTGGTCTGATGCCCCTCATTCATCTCTTAGAAGTCATCAGATAGTCTATAGTAATTGCAGTGTCTTTAAGATAAATCTTGACTAGTTTCTGCTGGAAGGCAGGCTTGACTTCAAATCTATTTTAAAAATACATATTATAGGAGAAAAAATGTAAGCTATCCTACAGCCTGAAGTAAGATGCCTTTATCTCTTTTCTTCTGACAAATTGAAATATCTGCTGTGGATCTTTGGCACTGAAAAAAAATCCTGCCAATTTAGATAAAAGGTTTATGATTTTCTCCTTCAGATGCTTTTAAGAAAATTAAGTACTTGCTGGGGTAGTGGAACTTTTTTTTTAATTGAGGCTTTGAGAACATGTCTGTCACTGGAAAAAATAACAAAAAAAAAGTGATTGATAGCTTTTTGTAGAGCATTTAAAGAAGTTTTGTTCTGTTTCTGCACAGATAACTAGAACTTTCTCCACGTTCATTGGGGTAGAACGTTTGAGGAAGAGAGTTTGAATATTTCTCCACAATTTGACTCCAAGAGGTAGAGCTTTGAGGAAAACATTAAGGCACACGGGCAGAGCTCTAGGGGAAGAGTTTGACCCTGTCATAGACTCAGCTGTGTTTTCTTGTGAAAAATTCATTCTCCATTTCTAGGACTTTTTCATAGACAGAGAATGCATTTGAAAAGTATGAACTTTTCCATACATATATATATATTACCTGGAGTCCTGTGTCCAGTTCTGGAGTCCTCAACATAGAAAGGACATGGAACTGTTGGAACAGGTCCAGCGCAGGGCCACCAAGATGATCAGAGGGATGGAGCAGCTCTGCTGTGAGGACAGGCTGAGAGAGCTGGGGCTGTTCAGCCTGGAGAAGAGAAGGCTCCGGGGAGACCTGAGAGCAGCCTTCCAGGATCTGAAGGGAGCTCCAGGAGAGCTGGGGAGGGACTCTTTGTCAGGAAGTCTAGTGACAGGACAAGGGTAATGGTTTTAAATTGGAAGAGGGGAGATTTAGATGAGATCTTAGGAAGAAGTTCTTTGCTGTGAGGGTGGTGAGGCACTGGAACAGGTTGCCCAGGGAAGTTGTTGATGCCCCATCCCTGGAAGTGTTTAAGGCCAGGCTGGATGGGGCTTGGAGCAACCTGCTCTAGGGAGAGGTGTCCCTGCCCATGACAGGGGGGTTGGAAGCTGATGATCTTTGAGGTCCCTTCCAACTCTGACCATTCTATGATTCTGTGATATAGAAAGTAGGATAAATACAGTATAAAACATAGTAGAAATACATTATCCTATAAAAACTGCGCATCTGAAACAGTTTTGATTTTCTTATGCTTACAATCCTTAAAGTTTGAGGTTTTTTTTCTGAAATGTAAAACATGCACAAAACCATCTCTGAGAGTAATTGCACATTTTTGCCAGGAATATTCAGAACCAAGTTTTTCTTCCACTGAAATGCAGGGATGTGTCCACTAGTTCTACTAGCCTTGTTTTTGAAGAATTTCTTTTGATTAAAGCACTGGCTAGTTGTCTTCAAAACTGTTCTGTTGTTTGCACAGGAAGGCCATGGGCCAATTTTTCAACGTGATGAGGAATTCCTACTGTCTTTTTGGGATGGAGTGGATAATAGACTGAAGAATTGGGTTAGACCTGCAGAAAGCTTACAGGCATTGATGTGCTGATAAGCAGGATCATCTAAACTCTGTCTGGCAGTTTCATTACTTATAAATTGTTCTGGTTTTCACCCAGCAGGGTTGATACTTTAGCTTGGCAAATATTTTACTTATTTGCTAAAACTATCGCCAATACCTCTTGAGAAAAAAATGCTTTCTGTTTGGAAATACTACCATAGATATGAGTAGCTGTATAAGATCTCAATATACAATAACTCATACAGACTAATTCCAATGCAAAATTGGGTGAAACTTATCCATGGGAATAGGGAGGCTCAGAAACTCTAGAGGAGATCCCTATAACTTTGCAAAATTAGGTTTGTGTGGGACGAGGGAACCTAGAGCTGTAAAAAAGGAAAAGGAATGGAAAAAGCAGTACTTGGAGCCTGTTGAAAAAATTTTAAAATATTTCTTATGCCAAGTACTTGTGGTTAGTACTGAATCGTGTTGACAACCATGGATAGCACAGAATTTGTAGATGCCTGAGGGGTCAATTGTTATATTAACATTTGTACATCAGCCTATAATTCTGTGTGACACGTGGTATTAAAGCTACAAATCCTGTTCTAAGGAGCTTACAAACCATCTTAAATCACTGGGAAAAAATAACTTAAAGTGACAATAATGTGTATCTCTTCCCAGAAAGTTGAAAGACTTTCTTTGCCAGCAAGTAAATCTTCTATCTTGATTCAAATGACTAAGAGAATCTGTGTAGATTCTGGTTTTCATTGTGGCCTTACAGTCTACCTGCTTTATATTTAGCACACAAGAGTTGTGCCTAAAAAAGGGAGTAACTGGAGACATATGAAGATTACCCTTGTCATGGGGACTGCTGTTCTTTAATAAGCAGAAGTGTCTGTGATGTAATTTGTTTCAGAGAATTTAGTTTATCAAAAGCTCCAGTAGCTCACTGAGGTGAAAATTATAGGTAATTAACAAAGGGGATTTCTGGGGGAAATTCTTTCCCCAGAAATGGGCAAGGCATAAATATCACATATAGAAGCTTAAATGAAAAAAAGTTGATGTTTTTATCTTCAAATTCCCTCGATAACCTGAGTTTGATGAAAATTATTTTGGAATTCTTTCACTCAAGCAAATTATATCCTCATTGCAGGTGCATTTGGATTATCATATGATTTTATATTAGAAAGTAGATGGCTAAATATTTGTTGGTTCAAGATCCTTTGCTAATGCCTTCATAATCTGGCTTGAAGAGCATCCGTGACTTGACAGAAAATTCATATTGGGTGAAATGTCTATGAGGTTCCTTGACAGAGAGCGTGGTTATTAAAATGGGGGGGGGAGGGGGTTGAAGGGTGCGAAGGTGATGATGTGAAAACCAGCATTAACTTAGAAGTAACTTAAAAATCAAGCAAGCAATGCTATAGGTTCCACATCTTGGTAGGTGGAATAAGCGTTTTCTAAAGTGATTTTATGTGAATTCTACCTTCCAATTTGATGTATTTCTCATATGTATTTTCACAAGTTAAGACTAGTGAAAACTTACTATATGATGTTCTTGACCTCATAGGAGAGTAATATATCCAGAGAGAAAACTGCTTTCACCAATTACTTCAATCTCTTATTTCAGAATGGTACCCTTTAACCTAACTCAGTTGTGGTCTCCTGTCAGAGACCACTGAATCACGTAGATGTTTCATATAGCAAGAGGAATACGGTCTATACTGGCCATGTGGTAGTCTTTAGTCAAGATAGGCCAGTCCTGTTTGAGTTGCCTCATCGTTTATAAACCTGGGAAGCAGTTCGTAACATTTGCCTGACTGAGAGTGGTATCAGCTGATATGGAACATAACTCAGCACAGGAAGGATGTGGACCTGTTGGAGTGGGTCCAAAGGAAGCCACAAAGAAGATCAAGGGCCAGGAGTGCCTCTGCTGTGAGGATAGGCTGATAGAGTTGGGGAGGTTCAGCCTGGAGAAGATTCCAAGGAGACCTTAGAACCCCTTCCTGTCCTTAAAGGGATTCCAGGAGAGATTGGAAGAGACTTGTCGTCAGGGAGGGCAGCGATAGAATGAAGGGTAATGGATTTAAACTAGGAGAGGGTAGATTTAGATTAGGTATTGGGAAGAAATTGTTTGCTGTGAGGGTGGTGAGACACTGGAACAGGTTGCCCAGAGAAATAATAAGTGCCCTATNGTGCCTCTGCTGTGAGGATAGGCTGATAGAGTTGGGGAGGTTCAGCCTGGAGAAGATTCCAAGGAGACCTTAGAACCCCTTCCTGTCCTTAAAGGGATTCCAGGAGAGATTGGAAGAGACTTGTCGTCAGGGAGGGCAGCGATAGAATGAAGGGTAATGGATTTAAACTAGGAGAGGGTAGATTTAGATTAGGTATTGGGAAGAAATTGTTTGCTGTGAGGGTGGTGAGACACTGGAACAGGTTGCCCAGAGAAATAATAAGTGCCCTATCCCTGGAGGTGTTCAAGGCCAGGCTTGCTGGATGGGGCCTTGAGCAACCTGGTCTGGTGGGAGGTGGGAGGTGTTTCTGCCCATGACAGGGGCGTGGAATGAGATGATCTTTAAGGTCCCTTCCAATTCTAACCATTCTGTGATTCTGTAATGTCTGAGCTTTGTGAAAAGAAAGGATAAGTTGTGGCATATCCTTGAGAAAAAAAAACACCCAAAAACCAGGAAACAAAGAACAAAACCCAACACCCTTCCCCAGTGTATTACCTAATATTAAAAACAAACAGAAGAGCATGCACATACCTCTCTAGGAATTACAGATATTACATTTCTCATTATGCTAGCACAATAGCTGGTAGCAGCCTTCCTGCAGGATAGTAGCCTGAAGAAGGTGGATAGGTGCCAGTGTAAAGCATTCCCAGTTTGCTTTGGAAGTTTCTCTGTTCACTCTTTACAACAGCATCTGGTTTTTAGTAGGGGTTTCTGTTCTGAGGAAATGTGCCACATGTGCTCATGTTTAAAAAAACCTAAAAATTAAGAAAAGCAGGAGGGGACAACAAAAAGACAAGCAAACATTGACTGTCTGGGAAAGAAAGAGTTTTATAGTTCTTTTGGATTTGGGAGGGTGTTTGGATATGGAACTCATTAGTTACAAGGCTCATTTGAAAAAGAAATTCCAACACAAAAAAATTAATTCAAGCCTGGGACAGATGAGTATCACTTGAGTGAACTGTTCTGCTTAGAAAGCTTGGACAGAAAAAGAATGATTAGGTGGCAGTGATTCTGAGAAGGCTTAATTAGTAGTAGAACAAGTGTAGGGAAAACAACCTACACTTGTACATAAATACGAAATATGGAAACTGAATGCTTACCCTACAGTGTATCCTCATTGGCCATATATTATATAAATCAAGGGTATTTGATTTCTCTTAAAAACCCCTTCAATTTAAATGAAAATAGTTACATAGCAGTATAACAATCAATTTATTTGATCTATAATGGATCTGATTGGTGGTTTGAGACAGTGGAAGAAGAAAGCAGAAGTAGGTGAGGATGAGGGAAAGCTCATAACCTACTTGTCATCCTCAGGAGTAAAGGACATGTACAGTCAAAGGAAATATCATAGGTGAAAGAATGAGCAGTTTCTCCACAATACTTTCAGTTCAGGGAGGTGTGTCAGAATGTGAATGTATGTTTGAACGTGTTTCTCTGAAGAAGGGAACTTCCTCTGCTTTTCTCCCTTTGAATGTATGGACTGTGACAACCACAGTTCCCTTTTATGAATAAATTTAAGTAACAAACCACTGAAAAACTAAATGTACTTGTGCTTTTACCCTGCTTCTCCAAGAAAAGCAGAGAGGTAACAGAAGCATGTTATGAACAGTGTGGTTAAGCAGCAACTTTGCTGCTTTGGATGTTATAATTGAATCCCAACCGTTGTTGAGTGTTTATCCCTGACTGCCTAAAGAGAAGGCTGGGTAGCCCAGTTAGAGAGGATAACACACTCTTCTGATCATTAAAAACTTGTAGGAACTTGAAGGGCAGTTTGAACATCATTATGTCTTCCAGCAATTCTGGTTATCGAGTTGAAAATGGATCATTGCTTCGTTTTGCATCGCTTCACAATTTATAGTGATAAATGTTTTTTAATGATCGAAGATGTCAGGCTGTAATAATAAAGTGGAAATATAATAAACTGGGGCCGTGAGCTAGGCCAGGACTCCTAAGGTAAAGGGACAACAGAAACACTGTTAAGTAAGATGTCCCTTCGTTTTCTCAGGGAAATAAAGCTGCCTCCACACCCTTTCCATTTTACTTTGATTGTCAGCTGATTTCCAAAATTTGTTTCTATGTAACCTCGGATTTTGTGAACGGAATTAGATGTAAATTAAACTACTGAATCTGGTCATGTCTGAATGTCAGCCTCTGGGCAGCGTGATGGAACTCTGTGCCTGAGCTGTTTCCAGAAGTGGGATGAGAGAGCAGTAGTTACTCTGGGACACGCTTCAGTCCTACTATATTAAAATGCCAACTATGGAACCAGTTTCCTTGGTGGTTTTTAGCTGGGTACCCTCCTCAGATGAGGAAAACCTTAAGCTCAGTATCCAAAATCGCTAAGGTGAGTTCAAAAAACATGTAAATCCTGTATTCCCTGAGCCACCCAACCCAACTGCAAAAACTAATTGTCAAACCTATTAAAAGTTCTCAATACTTTTACGTTAATTCCCACTCTCCAACTCCTACCCAAATCCTGGATGTTCAACTGAATTCCTTGACTGCTTATGATTTAAAATATTTTTACTTAGCATCTTCCTCTTTTTCCGACACAGTGATTAGATTACTCTGGCTATACTGAATTCTTGGCTGCCATTCCATTTCTGGAGCTAAGTTTTAAAGAAAAAACAAAATGAAGTATCTTAACTGGTGCTGTGTTGAGTTCAAGATCAAATCCTTGGCTGATGATTCTAGTATTTCACTTTCCTATAGGTAATTAAAAAATATTAGTGCTAGAATTACTCTTACACTGTTACTGTCTTTACTCCCAGACCCTTTAATCAAAAGAATACTTGATTCTAGAGAAATAGAACTGAATGCCACTGAAAATTTCTTCCAGGATTAGGCTGTCTCTAGATTTCCCTTTGTCAGTTACTCTTTTCAAATTGTAGTTATTACTGAATAGTTACTACTCCTACATCTCTTATTCAAAAGTGGATTGATAAGCCAAAAGGTATCAATAAATTTCAGAGCTCCCATTAGACATAAAGTCAGAATCAATATGTTATACTGTGTGAGTACTCACAAGGAGTGAGTGACCTTTTTCAGAAAACTTCAAATAGTTACCCTTTTATTTCTTACCTTCAAAAAAGTTACTTCTGTTAACTCATGGAGCAACAGTGGAGGAACAGAATGCCAAAGACTAGAGTGAATAAAATAATTTCTTTATCTTGTTTTTAAACCTCTCTTAATAGTGCCTGTAACAAAAATATAATGTCCCAGAATCAGATAGCGAAAAGAACAAGTGGGCATTCTGAAAAATATATAGTAGTGACCTCATTAGGATTTGATGAGCAGATCATTGGCTTCCCAGGCTGTTACTTGATTCGATGCTGTTATTTTTATCTTTCTAAAAAGTCGAAAGATATTGACCACTCACCGCTCCTGTTAAATCAGTGGAAACTGCAGATATTTGGCATCTGGAAAAGCCCCTGTGATTCTCTTGATTTAAAATCCTGTATGGAAATCAAATTTTGCTTATATTATGTGTTTAATAATAAAAATGTGGTAATTACTACAGCCAAATTATCTTAAACCTTCAGACATAAATGGCCTACGAAGTTCAAATCACAAAACTGTTCATTTAGCCTAGCTGATGATTTTCCCTTTGAAATTATGCATGAATGAACAGATGGCAAGCAATCCAAAGCCCCGACTGTTAGGGGAGTACTGTCATTTCAGATCAAGATTGCAGTTCATTAGCACAGAAGAAATAATCTTTTCTCTCTGTAATGGGTCATCTCAGTATCAAACTCAATCAGAAAGATTCATTAAACAGGAAAAGTTGCAAAAGGAGTTTCTGTTTATACTAACTGTTGATACTGAAGTGTGCGGCATAACGAATACATGGAGGGACTTGGTTTCTGCTCTTGAATGTGCCACTAAATTACTTCGGACAAGTGACTGGATCATTCGTTCTTGATTCCTCCATCTGTGAAATGTGAAATTCTTCTCCAGGGTAGCATAAAATCTAATGAATGCTTTTAAAGCACTGTTAGTTTCTGAGGCACAAAATGCTTGCACATTGCTGAGTGTTGTGTGCTATGGACTAATCTGGGAAAAACAGAGTGAGAGCCCTATTGCCAAAACTTATTCTGCATTCTTTTTGGCAGTGGACAAAGATAGCACAACGATATCTGACAACAAAACACATTTTTGCTTTATATGTACAGGGAAAGGAGAGGGGTAAAAAGAGCAGGAGCTTTGCATGGATACAGGCAGGAGATGGAGTGCTTTTTTCGAACCTGCTTCCAGGTTCAGATTCTGTTTGTATGAGAAATCTCAGTTTTGTGAAAGACGAAACGACTAAGTAAATAGTAGGACCTTTGTTAAGTGGACCATTTCTCAGTAAATCTCAGTTCCCATGGATGTTTGGAACAAGACAGTTACAAATCATGTAGAATAACTTCGTTATAATACAGAGGAAATGACAGTCTGGATTCGAGAGGAGGGGGGATATTTTTCAGATGAAATTTAGAAGCAGTTTTGTAGTGCACAAGAGATTTGGAAGCTGCTTGTGAAAGAAAGGTAAAACAAGAATTATTGTTCCTTCTTTCACGCTGATGTGTGTTTTTTTCCTTTACTGTGATGTGTGGAAGCTTCATGAAGATGGAGCTGTGGTATATTTTTTATTCAAACTTATTTACATTAAGAACTTGAGCAGAGGTTATATTAAAGGGGATGTTTTGGTGAAAAATTTCTCTCCTTATGTGCTTTTCCTTTGATTATTCATATTCTCAGGAAGGGAACTATGAATTAATTAATTGGTGCCAAGAAGCATAGGAAAAAGATCATTAGTCTTTTATATGTTTCAGCTGAACTTATTTGCAGCCACTGCAGTATTCAGTTCCAAACTTGCTCTATAGCAAGTTAAATATTACATCAGAGGGGAAGTTTTAGGATTTTTACAAGTAGGAGCTTTTGGTGAAACGGACAATAAAGTGAAAGACAGATGTTCTGTAGGAGACATTCTTGGTGGATATAACTAGGTCCAGAGTTTCTGAAATTAGCAGAAATATGATGGGTTTACAAATTAGCCGAAAAATACAAGTTTAATTTTAAGAGCTTCCTGGGCTAGCAAGTGTAAATTATCAGGAATTTTCAAATCCTTGCATTCAAAAGATTCAGAAAAAAATCCCTATTTTATGGCTGGCTGTTCTGTGTTTTGGTGTGCTTTCAGGATTTACAGCTTCCTCTCACCGTATGTTGCAGGTCTCACTGTTATCAAGGAATTTGAGTTGGGTGAATCACTGATATCTTTTGGAATGAATACTACCTGATGTCTTGGTGGAACTGATGGAGTTACCTTTTCAAGGCCTGCTTCTCCAAAGCTTTCTAACTAGACCTTTTTGTTTATAGATTTATGTTATATGGATTTTTGACAATTTATGGTTGGTCTTGGACTTGACAATGTATTTGTTCTTATTAATGATAACTTGTATTTGCTGATGCTTGTATAATTCTCTCACATTATCCCAGTGTCTCATGTGGAGTGCAATTATTTGGTGACTTTAAAAAAGGGTTTTTTTTTACTCTCTCTGTGTAATTGTGATTTGAGAGTTAGTAGGCCTCTTAACAGTACAGAGATTTTCACCTTTTTCTCCCTACTATACTGGAAAATTTTTAGAACTGATTTAAAAGTTGCATTGATTTGAAGCAAATAGTTGAAGTTCATTTCTTAAAAGATTGATTTGAGCTGAACAGCCCCCAGATGGGTACCAATTCACTAAACAAAGTGAAGATACACTGAGTTCAGCTATCAAGCTGTTGTCACTCATCAACAAGCTAATCTGAGTCGTTATTTTTTGCTCCGTAATAATTGCTCTCATTCATCCTTTGTTCAGCCTTTGTTTTCTCTTTCACTTTTTGTAAACCATTCTCATCCAGAGGAATAGTTGGGTTTTTCCATATCAAGAACATGCCTTGGAGCAAGTCATCAGGGATGCTATAGCACAGCATATAGTGTTGTCCTTGCTCTGTAGCATGCTCCCAGAGGAATCTACAGGAGTTGCTCACTCCTGTCTTGCTGCAGGGGATTAACATGCCCCCTGCAGAGCATGAGGAATTGGTTTGTTTCTTCTGCAACCAAGCGCCAGCAAAGCTTTTCCCACGGCGTGTTACTCCTTCTTTGAGGTGTATAAGAACCATATCCATACTTCTCCTACAGAAATGGTAAATTTTGCCCTAAGGAAAAATGGATACATTCACATTAGGGGATTTATTTCTTTATTTATTCTGATAAGAACACTGGGTTTACTGTTATTACTTGTTCCGTGCTCATAATTTAAAAAATTCCACCACAAAATGCTAATGAATTCTATGGTTTCACGTGACTTTTACCATCTTTCTGCACTAAGTATGAGTGTGTGTGCATTTCTCTCTCCACAATGGAGTACCCATTTAAATGCTTCCCTGCTCCCTTCCTCTGCTTATTTATTTACCAAAATTACAACTGTTGGCACAACTCTAATCAGGGTGACAGGACCAGCCCAGGGTAGTATCTATTTGACCTGTTTAAAAGATACCCTAATCAACCTGGAATGGGTCTGTTGCCAGGAGGAAGGATGCTCGTTTCTATTCCACCATAATCATCCATACTTTTAAATTGTATTTCCATATAAAAGTCTTTTCCTATTTTTAGTATTTTTTGTATCTGTCTCTTCTATTGATTTTTGTATTAATTTTCCTTTGAAATTTTAAGTGCCAGAACATTATGATAATGTAAGTAAACTTTAGTAACATGTTTTTCGGCTGTTTATTCTTGCATCTTTTGTCATACATGCGTCAAACAAGATGTATACTTCTTTCTAGATCTCTCAAAGGTTTTATGTCAAATGTTGCTGGCGTTTTAGGCAAATGTAAAGTAATAGCAAACGCTGAGAGACTGTAGTATAATTGATGTTAACAGAGACAAAATTAGTCTGTTAGGGAATCTGGAGAAATGTAGGTAGCTTTGCACGTTCCAGCTGATGCAGCCTTACGTATTAGTCATTGTGGCAATTACTGTGCAATTAAGTGTGAAATATCATTAGGTTTTAATCCTATGTTTTCTTTCCCTCCTTGTGAGAAGAACTGAAGGATGGTTTTGGGTGGTACTAGGCTGCATTATGCTAAAAAAGTGTGTATTGAGCCTCCGGAGCAGGTTATGACTGTGTTGAGGAATACTGTTCTGGTTTTGTCAGGAACAGACACAGAGCAAACGTCGAAGATGTTGGAGAGGATTTGCGGGGTGGGGATAAATCCTGTGGCATCATAATTAGGCTTTCTTCTTGTCTTACTCCTTCAGCTTTCCATTTCAAACTGCAGTATCCTTGCTGTGTTTGCGTTATCAATAACTGCTATCCCAGAAACGTAGCTTTGGGCAAGAGGTGCATTTTATCACTAAGATTTGATGAGTGACCTGCAGCAGTCCTCTAGATGCTGTCATCCATAAATCATGAATTTGACATCAACTTCAGGTTTAGAGCTGTAATTTTTAAGATACAATCATTCAAAGCATCAAATAATTTTTATTGCAACTTTCTCTGCAGGAAAAGTTCTTTGCTGTGGGGGAAAACAACCCCTGTGTGTAGCTGTACAGGCTTCGTATTTGTTCAGTTTAGAAATAAACAGAGTTGTTTTTAATATCTTCTCAATTAGCATAGAAAAAGAATTCTAGCACTTAGCTACAAAATTTCCCTAACCCTTGAGGTCATTGAAATTATATCAGTGAAGAATACAGCATTAATATTTTTAAAATGTAGCTTGAATTGTAACTTTTCAGTGAAATCAAACATCTTTCTTACCGTTTACCTTCATGAATCTGATGATGCCAAAGTGAAAGCATTCACATTGTTATGGACATCCCCTTTTCCCCCCCAGTAATTAAGTTTTGAGAGAAATAACTGGATTTTATTTTTTTTTACACTGTCGTCTTGTTATTTCTTCTGGTTCAATGTATCTCAGGCTAATGTGAATGCACAGCTGGTTCTTCCACCCCATGAATCCATGTTTATGGCTCCTGAATATTATGGTTAATTGTCAGAACATAGGCAACCTACGCATCTGTGCATATATGCAGTACACGTACCATCATGATTACCTCTTGACAGATGTGTGTACGTTCTCACTTTAGGAAAGACATTTGAGTTCATTTCATGAAGGCAGGGTTCATTCAGATCATTAAATCCTACGCAGTTCTAGTTAATAAAACAGAAAATCTGTCTGTACAGTGCTGAATTCTCTGTGTGACTCAGACGACTCTTCACCTTCCCCCAGCTTGTTGACTCATTCAGCAGATAGGTTTTTAATACCAAATTTATTTGGATAGCTTTGATTATATTCAGTAGAGGTTGTATTCATGAGGTAGATGGCACATTCTTGTAGAGAGTTTTATTTCAAAGGCAATGTCAAGATACATAAGTATTCCTGGGACATACGTAAAGTTGTATAGTAATTAGGTAATTATTTGTGCAAATAATAAAGAAAAACCTGATTGGTGATCAGTTTTGGGGACTTCAGAGTCCCCCCCTGCCCTGGGTAGGGACACCTCCCACTAGACAAGGTTGCTCAAAGCCCCATCCAGCCTGGCCTTGAACCCCTGCAGGAATGGGACTGCCACAGCTTCTCTGGGCAACCTGTTCCAGTGTCTCACCACCCTCACAGGAAAGAATTTCTTCCTAATATCTCATCTAAAACTCTTCCAGTTTAAAAATGTTCCCCCTCATCCTAGTGCCCCCCTCCCTGATTAAGAGTCCCTCTCCTGGTGCCCCTTTAGGGACTGGAAGGGGCTCTAGGTTCCCCCGGAGCCTTTTCTTCTCCAGGCTGAACAACCCAAACTCTTCCAGCCTGTCCTCACAGCAGAGGGGCTCCAGCCCTTGGACATCTTTGTGGCCTCCTCTGGACCCATTCAAACAGATCCATGTCCTCTCTTGCCTCTCTTTTCCAGCTTTATAAGAAAGCGGAAGCCTAAGAAGGAAAAGGAAATAAAATATACAAAATTTGTTGCTCTTATTTCCAATGAAAACCAGTCAGTGTAGTTTTGAGATAAAAGTTTATTTTTTATGCGAAAAAGCATTACTTAAGCTTGATATCATCAATACTGGCTTTTTAATAGCACTGGTAGATTCTTTTCAGAACAGAACAGTGTTCCCACAAACACTTTATCCTTTAACAATGTGATTGAGAAGGTAATGGAGTAAATAATCTCCTAACCTCACAAGAGATGCAGGTAAAAATGGAACTGTTGGGTTTATTATGTTTCCCCAAATGATCTTCTGGTAAATTCCATATGTGAGCAAATCCCTGTCTATGTATGATGGCATAAAACTGTGGTTTAAATGTAGCTGTTTTTCCAAGTGAGACCCAGTAAAAGGATAGGCCTGTTCTGGGGATATTATTGTGGAAATAGAAAGTGATATATAAATAAGTATCTAGTTTCCTTTCTAAGTGAATTAGAATCATTAAAAATTACATGAACAGGCTGAAATCCCAAATCAATAGAGATATATTAAAAGATGACTAATTAAAATTGGTTGAGACCAATAAAAGATTTTCAATTTTTCTTTACTAGAGTCTTTTCTTATCCCTTGGGTGGCCTGGACCTGCCTGTGTTCATCTCATATCATTTGCTTCTAATTGTTTCTCCCTGTATAGTTATTCTTGCCAGGTAGCCACAGACAATGCATCCCTGATAAAGTATTCCAAATTTTTCTAAAACGATCAGTGAATCTACAATTTTTCCTTCATTTTCCACCAAAAACATACTAAAAAACGCACATTTTCAGGAAATTACACAATTGGTTCCTAGGTTTTTGGTGGAAAACCCCTTGCTAATAATATAGATGTCTGGAGGAGGCCACAACTCTCTGCGCTAATGCTTTAAGGCAGTGGCCCAAAGCTTTACCATATGTTGTGCAGGTGCATGATACACCCTGAGGTTATAGGGAGGAAAAAATAAAAGCTCAGAAGTCAGCACAACACTGGTATATTAATTTGTTGGACTCTTGGGAGATAATAGACACCTGCATTTCAATCCTGGCTTTTGCTTTAATGCTTTTCCAAGTGAGTTTACATTTTACTTTTGCATTTCTTCCCTTGTATATGCAAAAGATGGCATTTTTCTTTCTCATATGCAAGAAATACTGTTCTAAACATCAGAATGATTCTCAATATGTGTTTGAATACATAAATGTGTGTGTGCCTCCATGTGCCTCTCTGGGCATATGTATGTTGATATTTTCCTTTAGACAGCCATTCATTAATTTGGATTAACATGCTTCAGATACAGACTAGAATCATATAATCATAGAATGGATTGGAAGTGACCTTAAAGATCATCCAGTCCCACCAACACCTCCCAGTAGACCAGGTTGCTCAAAGCCCTGTCCAGCCTGGCCTTGAACACCTCTAGGGGTGGGGCAACCACAGCCTCTCTGGGCAACCTGGACCAGGGTCTCACCACCCTCAGAGATCTTCTTCCAGAGATCTAATCTAAATCTTTCCGTTTAAAACCATTCCCCCTCATCCTGTTGCTCAACTCCCTGATCAAGAGTTCTTCCCCATCTCTCCGCGTGCCCCTTTAGGGACTGGAAGGGGCTATAAAATCTTCCCAGAGCTTGCTCTTCTCCAGACTGAACACCCCCAACTCTCTCAGCCTGTCCTCACAGCAGATGGGCTCCAGCCCTTGGGCATCTTTGTGGCCTCCTCTGGACCCATTCAAACAGATCCATGCCCTTCCTGCACTGAGGGCTCCAGAGCAAGAAAATAATATTGGTGTAAGAAAATGCTACTGGAAAGAGATTCACATCCTGGTAAGAAAACTGGCACATGGATCTGTGTCTACTGCTTGGGATGACAACTAGAGCAGAGTTAGCTTTCCTTTTCTTTTTCTGTAACTACTAGCAATTGCATCAATACTAAATGGCATTAGCAAAAATGAAGCTAAGTTTGAAATTAAAATTGGAAACTTAAAAAGGAAAGCAATTCAGCATTTTATTTTATTTTTTTTAAACTGTGGCTAGTTCTTTCTTATCGTTTGCTGACGATACCAAGCTCAGTGGCACAGTCAACATGCTGGAGGCAATGGATGTCATCCAGAGGGATCTGGACAGGCTGGAGAGG
Source organism: Thinocorus orbignyianus (assembly GCA_013400375.1). Lineage (NCBI taxonomy): Eukaryota > Metazoa > Chordata > Aves > Ciconiiformes > Thinocoridae > Thinocorus > Thinocorus orbignyianus. The sequence continues at coordinate 1,020,518 of VXBW01002845.1, read as the reverse complement.
TGGGCTGGTGCAAATTGCATTAAGTTCAACCAAGCCAAGTTCAGTGTTCTGTACCCGGGATGTGGCAATCCCAGGCACAAATACAGGTTGGGCAGAGAATGGCTGGAGAGCAGCCCTGAGGAGAAGGACTTGGGAGTGCTCATGGATGAGAAGCTCAACATGAGCCGGCAGTGCACGCTGGCAGCCCAGAAACCAACCCCAGCCTGGGCTGCAGCAAAAGTGTGAGCAGCAGGGCCCGGGAGGGGATTCTCCCCCTCTGCTCTGTGCTCCTGAGACCCCACCTGGAGTCCTGTGTCCAGTTCTGGAGTCCTCAACATAGAAAGGACATGGAACTGTTGGAACAGGTCCAGCGCAGAGCCACCAAGATGCTCAGAGGGCTGGAGCACCTCTGCTGTGAGGACAGGCTGAGAGAGCTGGGACTGTTCAGCCTGGAGAAGAGAAGGCTCTGGGGAGACCTTAGAGCAGCTTTCCAGTATCTGAAGGAGAGCTGGAGAGGGACTCTTTGTCAAGAAGTCCAGTGATAGGACAAGGGGTAATGGTTTTAAATTGGAAGAGGGGAGATATTAGGTATTAGGGAGAAATTCTTTACTGTGAGATTGGTAAGACACTGGAACAGGTTGTCCAGAGAAGTTGTTGATGTGTCATCCCTGGAAGTGTTTAAGACCAGTCTGGATGGGGCTTTGAGCATCCTGGACTAGTGGGAGGTGTCCCTGCTGATAGAAGGGAGGTTGGTACTCAATGATCTCTAAGGTTCCTTTCAACTCTAACCATTCTATGATTCTGTGAGTATTAGGAGAGAAAACTATTTTGAGAGCTTTAGAAGTGTTGCTTTTCAGAAGTCTTCTGTTCCAGTTTCAAATAAAGTTTAATTATAAAGGAAAGCTTGTCTTCTCCCTTGAGTATTTCCTTGTAATAATCTTTCTAATGTAGCGGTCCTCTTAGAAGTAAGAAATGTTCTTGGTTTTTGGAGCATGTGGATATTTACTGAAATGTGCACGCTCCCACTGGGCTGTTCAAAATATCTGTTCAGGGATAAAAATTGATATATTCATGAGGACTGGCATCTGTTACAATTGGATATTTAGTTTGTTTTCCCTTGATAGCCTACAAGAGATAATGCATAGGACTGCTTTTCCCATTTCGGTCAAGTGCATCTGTAGATGGATAGTACACTTAAACTATATTGTTGCCAGTAGTCATTGTTTTTCCGTCTTCAGAATTATTACATCCATTAAAATGGTAATGAGTGGTAGATAAGTAGTTCCACTTTATATTTTTGCCTCAATATTTCTTGCACTCTGTTACGCTGGCAGTAACTGGTATCTATTCTGTACATGTTATTCCACCGGAATGGCATACAGTGGGTGTGCCACGTACATGACTCTAAACCTTGGGACATAAGAAAATGTGCTATTTTCAGAGCCCATTGTAGAAGTTTGCCATCCTCATGGTTAAGTCTTATATTAATTCACCACTAGAAGCAGTTCAGTTGGTAGCTGTTCATCTTGTGCCTTTCATCTTCTCCCTAGTTTTGTCCAAGATGCCATCCATGCTCTCTTGCCATTCTCAGCCTTGGCTCAACAATCACAGGACCACAGAATGGTTTGGTTTGGAAGGGACCTTAAGGATCATCTAGTCCCAGTTCCCCTGCCATGGGCAGGAGTGCGTCCTGCTGCACTGGGTTACTTAAAACCTCATCCAACCTGACCTTGAACACCTCCAGGGGTGGGGCAGCCACAGCTTCTCTGGGCAACCTGTTCCAGTGCCTCACCACCCTCACAGCAAAGAATTTCAAAGGAGTTCACAAGAAATACCATGGCAGTTTTCATTGAGTTAGAGAGGAAACCACAACTCTTCTTTCACAATGTGGACAAGATCTTTGATTAATGCAATACACTTCCCTGATATTATTAGGTATTTTCCATTTCTTGTCTGACCTGGAAGAGAGAGTATCACAACAGACATACAAGTTTTCAAGAGAGACTGACTGTGATATTGAAATAGACCTTTGTTTTTAGTATCTGAAGTAACTTCCCTTTTCTCCTTTTTCCTGGTCTTATTCTCAGAGGTCCTGCTCTTCCTCTGACAACCAAAAAAATAGTTGTAATTAAAAAAAATGAAAAGACATTTTTATTTTTGGATGTGAGACAAATTCATTTCTTGGCTACATGCCTTGGTCTTCTCTACAATTTTGTAAACTTACACCTTTATTAAATCTTAAGAATGGAGTCCATGTTGTTATGCCAAGTGCCAGAAATGCTTCAAAAATGTATAACACTTTATCAGTTTCTTGACATTGAAATGTGTGTTCGAAGGAGTCTGTCAAATTATATTCCCAAGTCAATTTACATATTAAAAGAATGTGTTAGTTCTCACATTAGGATGTGCCAACGGGCATGACCTCCTACATCCCAATGCAGCCCTGTCTGAGGAACTGTAGAATCTTGTGCTCCAAGGAATCTTGTGCTCTTCCCAGTAGGTTATGCTTATACTGAAGGATTTGGGCATTTGATTTATGGGTACTCTACATAACAAGTGAAAAATCATTATGGATCATTAAACAGGTAAGTGAATATGTAATTATGGTTTTCTTCAGGGGAAAATGTTTTTGTAGATACTAAGAAAAAAGTTGAAAGTATTCTGTATTTTTCTCTTCCTTTGAGTGGTAATGAATAGTCTGGTATTTATAAAAAATCAAGGAATTGCTGAAGGTTGTACAAAAAGATTTTAAATCTTAATAGGAATATCAGTGCAAGATTAGAAATTGTGTATACATATTAGTTGGAAAAATTAAATTTAGTTGAAATACCCTGTTTCTGGAAGACTTTGAGCTCGTCATCCAGAGAGATCTGGACAGGCTGGAGAGGTGGGCCCAGGTGAACCTCATGAGGTTCAACAAGACCAAGTGCAGAGTTCTGCACCTGGGCCGGAACAATCCTCACCATCAATACAGACTGGGGGATGAGATATTAGAAAGCAGCCCTGAGGAAAGGGACTTGGGGGTGCTGATGGACGAGAAGCCGGACATGAGCAGGCAGAGTGCACTTGCAACCCAGAAGGCCAATTGTGTCCTGGGCTGCATCAAAAGATGTGTTGCCAGCAGATCCAGAGAGGGGATTCTGCCACTTTGCTCTGGTGAGACCTCACCTGGAGCACTGTGTGCAGGGCTGGAGCCCTCAATATAGGAAGGATGTGGACCTGATGGAGCGGGTCCAGAAGAGAGCCATGGAAATGGCTGGGGGTTGGAGCACCTCTGCTACAAGTACAGGCTGAGAGAGCTGGGGTTGTTCAGCCTGGAGAAGAGGAGGCTCTGGGGAGACCTAATAGCAGCCTTCCAGCACCTGAAGGGGGCCTACAGGAAGGCTGGGGAGGGTCTGTTTCCAAAGGCCTGCAGTGACAGGATGAGGGCAATGGCTTTAAGTTGGAGAAGAGCAGATTTAGATTGGGTATTAGGAAGAAGTTCTTTACTCTGAGGGTGGTGGAACAGGTTGCCCAGGGAGGTGGTTGAGTCTTCTTCCCTGGAGATATTCAAGGTGAGGCTCGATGAGGCCCTGGGCAGCCTGGTCTGGTTGGGGGTGTCCCTGGCGACTGCGGGGAGGTGGGACTAGGTGACCTTTGGAGGTGTCTTCTGGCGTGGACCATTCGATGATTCTATGATTAACACCCTCATTTCCATCTGCAGTATCTTCTGATACCTAGTCAGAGCTTGTGCGGGGAGGGGGCAACACACTAACTGCGTATTTTTATAAAGTAGATTCTTCAAACTACCACAGGGAGAGAGAAGGGAAATTCTGTAACTGAATGTACATTTTACATACACTCAAAAGTGAAGCGCAGAACATGACTTTAATGCACGCAGGGGACAGGTAGTAATGGGTTTACAAGAGACTGAGTACCTTTCACATGTATCAAAATTTCATGTTGTATTAGTGCAAGAGATTAAAAAAGTCTCTAAACCTTCTTAAGCTTTTAGAGCTTATAGTACTGTAGCTCTGTTTTATAGTCGGTCCCTCTCTTCTTTTTTTTGTATATAACATTAGGCAATTTTTATGCGTCATTGTTGGCGAGCTATTTCAAAATACAGGGGTTTTTTTAGTCACCAAGACAGTTAATAATCTATTAAGTCCTGTTTGAAATGCAAAGGTAAGCAAATGAAGTACCAAAATGGCAATACAGAGGCGGAGTTCGCAAAAAGTTAAATGGGAGGACGAATGACTAGGAAGTGTATGAGAAGTAAATGAAAATTTTATGTGCAGTCACAGATGGAGGGCTTGGGGGAGAGGATGGGGCCTAATGACAGTTTGATAATTAAGGTTGAACAACAAGGGAGGCAGATTTAAAATAGGAGGTCAGGAAAGCCATGTGTGAGGCATTTCAGGATGAAAGTACAGATCTATCTCTACTTTCATAATTCAGTCTTCAGATACCATCAAGTTCAAATCAAAATGAGCAGTGGGAGGATCAGTCCCAGCACACGGCTTCTTTAGAACATCACAGTTTAGTAGGAGCTGAGATTTCTAATTCCAGAGAACTGAGTCCAGGTAGTTTAAAAGTGTAAATGGTATGGGCTTTTTTTCGGACTGTAGCTCTTGCTATTAACCCTCGATACTGTCATAATTGGGGCCATGTCACATGTTCTATTTGCAGTTAAAAAGGTCCATGGAACTCTAAATTATAACAGTGTATTTCAGAAGAAGAAGCTATCTATGCAATGCTTTTCCAACAATTCTAACTTTGGCAGAGGCATTCTTTGTGAATTCATTATTATACTGAATTCTTTCCTTAGAAGAAAGGAAGAAAATCAATTATTTCTCTTAAGATAATGGAAGAAGCCTTAAGCTTGGATGGAGTCTCAGGACTTTGAAGATGAACTTTGACTCATGTATAAAAATAGCAGAGATCTTTCAATATGTGTACAAAAGGAGACATTACCCAGCTGACGCTGTAATTCAACTAGTGGTAGATACGTAGTAGAGCAGTGTTTACTTCAGCATGAGACTTCTAAAGAAAATATAATGCCTGTGGGAAATTAGACCTTCTTCAAAGCCCATTGAAATCAATGAAAGAAATCTCATTCAATTGATGAAGAAGTTCTTATTTCTGCAGATCTGAGACAATACTTCACATCCGCAGTATCTCTCAGCTTATAGATCTTAGGGCGCTTCACAAACTTTAATTAAATGGGTTCAAATATAATCTTGGCAAATGTTTTCAGGAATAAACTCATTCAGCAGAGTACCCAACTGGAAAGAAATGTAGGGAATGTGAACAGAGGGTGGGCGTTCTAAATTTGTATGAAGGCTTGTTTGTAATGAGCATTATTTACTCGTCTGCTGGCAGAGAGTTCTACCATACTTAGAGTTTTTATGGTGTATTTTTATTTGAATAGTGGCAGCATAATGGAATGCAGAGTTTATTTGCTTCTCTGTTGGCAAAGTCAGTAGAATTCTGCTCTGATGCATCCTCTTATTCCCCAACTTTCTGCACTTTTTTCCTATCAGGTCATTTAAGAAATTATTTTTAAGTATTTTTACATCTTTAAGTACCTCTTTATGAATATTTGCCTATGAGGTTATTAATCTGTATTAAGAAATATCAGTGAGTGGCTGGAGTTGAGTTGAAATCTCCTAAACTGCATTTGTCAATCGTGAGATTGCAGTAGTTGCAACCCAGCTCTACCACAGGTGGAGTGAACTGGGCAAAACTGGTTTCTGTTCTGGGTTGCTTCTAATCTAAATAGAAGAGCAATAGTACTGAGTGTGGAAACACAACTCTATACTGCCATAATACTGCTTGATTTGATGGCAGTTCTCATCTCAATACAGTGGCAGCACATTAAGTATTAACGGAAATTAGTGATTCTGGAAGGCCTGAAACTAACAGGATCAAATAAAAAACACACAGAGAGATAGTAAAATAATGTGCATTATCTTTTTCTAGAAGCGGTTACAGTAGCCACCCACTTTTCTTAGTCGAGGAACTTGTTTGTGTTAATTTGATATTCTTTCTGAATTGGCAAAAACATTCTTATAAGTGATCAATACTTAAAATAGATGCAGTGTGTTTCATCATTCAGTTCTGCAGTGCTCAGTGCCAATTTTGTTTCAGGAATAGATTATAACTAATAATTTTGTAGGAATTCTTCCTCAGTACTATTTTTTGCAGTAAGGGAAATCAGATATTTAAGATAATTAGAAATTTCCGTAGTGTCTCACATATTCTAAATGTTTGGCACTATAATGGTAAATTCCCTTCCTAAAAATAAGGCTTTTCCTTCTGATTTCAGGTACATTTTTTTTTTTTTTTTTAAATTCTTCACGTGTCCTGGCAAAATTCCCTGTGTTCTAGTCTTTGTATTGGAATTTATTTCACACAGTTTTCTCATCATAGATGAAAATGGCTTCACTTTGAGATCTGAGGATTAATATGTGACTCAACTCTAGATAATGGATATGGGCTTTGACTTGTATTTTTTATTTCCCTTAACTTTGATGCCTTCTGAAGGCACTGATATGCCTTATTTTTTGAAGAAGGCAGCTTGTTGTGCTGATCCATTACCAGATTTTCCTCAATCAGGATGCTGCTAGAGAAGTATGGAAGGGAAATATGCAAGTCATAGATTCTCTTATTGAATAATAATAATTTTGCATTTATATCTTGGTAAGGGTAATAGTAGTTTAAAAGAAAAATATTATCTTCTGCAATGCTGATTCCTAAGTGATTTTCAGAAGCACCTTCTGCCTCTGGCACTATGTAGTAAAAGCATTATCCTACTATACAGTGCAATAATGATAGAACACACACTGTGAAATATAAACTTACACTCCAGTCCCAAGCAGATGCTGTTAGCCTGTCATCTCTTCAAGCTGCAGTAGCAGAATTAAAAAAAAAAATTAAAAATAAAAATATACCCTTCTCTCCCTCTCCCCCCCCGCCCAGCAATAAAAATGCTGTTCATGTCTGCCAAATGATTTTTGCATTTATCAAGACTTTTCTTCCTTTAACAGATTCTTCTTTCTATAGTTTTGTTTCCCTTTGTTTTCATCTGATTCTCTTCCTGGTACAAGATTGTTGTGAGACCCTCTGGTTAGCATCACATTTTATTTCTTTATATTGCACACAACCTCACGGATTTTTCAGCTTACCTAAAATGTTGCCCATTCATGAAGAAATGGGGAGACAAAATAAATTTTTCTTCCATTCCTTTTTAACATTTTTTTTTTGATCATACTTTGCTGCAGTATTTACCTCTGGTACTTTCTTTAGAGATAAGGAAAAATAAACAAGAAATAAGGAATCACCCGTAATGATGAGTTTTTTCTTATACCACAGGAACTTCCCTCTCCCTCTCTCATAGGGAATGAGCTGTGGAACTTGCCATCTTTAATATTTGATTGGTACTTGCACTACAGAAATAAATAAATCCATCAGCCTGGTTTAATGTTTACCCTTCAGTCGAGGCCCAAGGGAACACGTTGGGTCTGTAAATAGTGGCATAGCAATTTTATACTGTTTCTTAAATAGCCATTACGTGGATATTAGCAATTTGCTTCTTGAAGGAAATTTTCTGCTCTGTTTTAGGTATAAGGAATACTGTGAAGGTCATTTCATCTTTCGAAGGAAATCCTCTATCTGTCATGTGTGTGGCATATATCTTGAATATTTCCACTAAATTTTCTCTAACATGCTGAGTGCTTTTCCTGCTCTCATAAGGTTGAATTCTCAGACCCACAGAGGAAGTGTTGTGCCCTTCAATGGGACACATGGCCAGCTGAGTGGCCTAATGGACCAGTGGTTGGGAGGTATTTTATGCCAAACCTTAATTGGGAATTAAGTCTTTGAAATCAAAGACAAACACACAGGGAATGAAACAAGCAAATTAGTGCTGCCAAGAGAAGATTTGGTAGCCTGTGGGATTTGTCAATAACTTTCAATAGATTGCTCAGTAGCAGGGAGGAACCAGACCTTTTAAAACAAGGAAATCCTCTATTTGGCAGGGAGACGGGAAGAAGATCCAATATTCTGCCCTGAAGAAGATCCAATATTCTGCCCTAAAGCAGCCAGACTTCAAAAGTGCTAGAGTGAGGGAAAAATTATTATTATAGGTTTTTTCCTGCCAAATTATTATTTAATGTTCTAAATATCCTGAAGAAATAGTCTAGGATATAAAGCCATATGGAAACATATTTACAGTTGTTGGGCCAACTGACATGTATGGGGGGTGGATGGAGTCCTTTATGTGACCTAGATATATCTGAAGTCTTGCTAGATTGTGGAATTTGATAGGAGGGGGGCGATCCCTGAAGATTTGTAACCTGTGTCAAAACCAAGGTGGTTGTGAGGTGTTTCTCTTACTGAAGTATCACACCTAAAAACCCGCTGCTCAAGCTCTTCCCAAATTCTTTCCTAAATATAAATCATAAAATATTAGGATGGTTTGGGTTAGAAGGGTTTAAGTTCATGGAATTCCAAGCCCCCTGCACTGGGCAGGGACATTAGACTAGGTTGCTCAAAGCCCCATCCAGCCTGGTCTTGAACCCCTTCAGGTGTGGGACAGCTACAGCTTCTCTGGGCAACCTGGGCCAGGGTCTTACCACCTTCACAGCAAACAATTACTTCCTAGGATCTAATCTAAATCTCTTTCAGTTTAAAACCATTCCCCCTCGTCCTAGTGCCCCCTTCCCTGATCAAGAATCCCTCCCCATCTTTCCTGGTGCCCCTCTAGGGACTGGAAGGGGCTCTAAGGTCTCCACAGAGCCTTAACTTCTCCAGACTGAACACCCCTAGCTCTCTCAGCCTGTCCTCACAGCAAAGAGGCTCTAGGTCTCAGAGCATCTCTGTGGCCTCCTCTTGACCTGTTCTAACAGATCTGTGTCGTTCCTGTGCTGGGAGTTCCTGAGCTGGACACAGGTGGGGTCTACCCAGACCAGAACAGAGGGGTGGATAACTTAGTTTGACTAAGTGACACCCTCCACAAAATCAGGTGGACTTCTGTTTTAGAAAACATTTACCTTATCCTTTCCTTATGGATGGAAGTGACCTAATTCATCTTGTTGAGACACTGCAAGATCAGTGTCTTAAGGGGGAGGGGGTAGAGACAAATAGATTTTTCTTTATTTATTTTGAGGTGAGATGGACCAGATGATGAACTTTAGATTTCACATTTTTCCCACTTAGAGCTGGGTTGTTTTGGCGAAATATGATAAACAGTAGTTTCTACAATGATTTCAGTTCCTTAAAGATGCTGAGTACCAACTCCATTTGTGTCCTAACTCACTGAAGGGTGGAAGATAACTTAACCTGGAATCTGATGTAAGTGTGTACTTTCCAACAACTTCACACAACAGTAGTAAGTCAAAATGGTTGAAAAATTATAGATGTTCCTAAGCTATTTTAAAGTAACTAGAGATTTATATATCTATTTCAGTGTACATGCTTATGAATGTTTCTTGTTTATTAATGTTTGACTTGTATTATTTGAGTTCTTTTATCAAATCAGTAATTTAAATTTATACTGGCCTTTGACTTTGCAATTTACTTAAAACACTAAAATGAATTTTGTCTTTAACCAGGAAGAATTTATCATGTATTGAATTTTTTTTAATTTGAGTAGGAATTTCAGATAATAATATTATTTTATGTTTCATGCTTTGTATTTCATGTTTCTAAGATTGATAGGCAGGATTAAAAACATCTCAGACATACAGCTACAGCATGACCATAGACTGTGTGCTCTATACTGATTTTGTCAGTTGCTATTAAACTGTAACACACCAGGGGCTGGTAATATACACTTTGCAGTTGTTGAGCATTTCTGGTCTTTTATGTTAATAATCAGTAAATAGATAGAGTTTAGATTAATTGAGTTACGTTGAATTGGTCTTCTAGACTTTAATTCAAATTTTAAATGCAAACTAATAGTCAACAAAGTTAAATGAAAAATTTAATCTCTTGGTTTATAAAAACTCTGTTAGGATTTCTGGTTCTGAGTACTTTGCTAAAGATGCAGATATTTATATTCAGCTGTTTAACTTATGCATAACTTAGAGAATAAATACAGAGATATTTATTATGCAAAAACTGGCAGGGAAAAGAAAGAGGAAACCAAAAGAAGGCATGAAGGATCAGACCAAGGCACAGGGTACAATGGGATTGTGAGTTATAATGTGAATAATGGGATTATGTGTCTCAGAACTGAGAAATGCACTCTAGGATATCTACAGTGTGTTATGGATCCTGGGCGAAAAACAGAGGCTGGATTCCAGACAGATGTTCAAGGGACCAAGGATTGGAACTCAGCCTGAAAGCCTGCCCCAAAAAAGGGCACGTAACCAGACTTGTGAAAGCAGCATTGTTTGGCCTAAAGCATTTCTGGCAGTTTTCTTTCAACTTCATTGGAGGAAGATGGCTCTAATATCACTTGCTCTCCCTCTGGTCTAACAGGAAAAGTTAAAGATAAACAAGGTTGAGAAATGGCTCAATTGTCTGTAATGAAAAAAATGCACTCAGTGGACACTTTCATTTTACAGCTATTACCCTTAGGACCCTCCTTATTCTCTCAACTAGCTTTTGCTGATGATTAAAGTCTTGACTGATCGTTATTCTCTGAGGTACTTTGGTAGGATTTATGGCTTTGAAGTGGTTGTCACATATGCCACTGAAATACTTCACTCCTTTTTCTTTTCCCCATCCTGACACCTCCCACAACCAAAAAAGGTTCACTGGACTGAAGAGTTAATGAAAATTAAATTGGAGCAGCTTTGGCAGTGAGAATAGGTTTGAGAGCAATTTAGTACAACTACAAGATGTTAAAGACAGAATCACAGTATTCCAGATTATTGTTCCTGGGTAAACCTTAATACTGCTGTTTGTGAAAGTGTGTTCTGGTTTTTATGTTGCTGTTCAAGTGAATAGAAGTTATGTTTGTATTTTGTGCTCACAGCCTAAGAAGGTAAAGATTTTTTGATAGACCAAGAAAAAGAAAAGTAAAAACGAGTATTAAGCTGTGCATTTAGTGTTGTTATGTCAGAAAATAGCATTAGAGGTGTTACACCAGATCAGTGGAAGATATTTCATTTGGGAACCTACTTAGTGGGGTTAAACCAGAAGAAATGAGATGTGAAGCCAATAAAATGAGTCATGGAATGTATAGGGCTGAGGCAGATCCTTTGTGGGAGGACTAAGCAGGTCCTCATCAGCCATTGGTAAAGCCTTTGCTTCTGCAATATGAGCAGCAAGGTTAAACATCACTGCATGAGCTCAAAAGGGCAAAATGCTAAAAGTACTGGAAACTTCTTATATCTTCAACTAGGTAAGAAAAGCTCAGGCAGTATGAAATGACTGATTTGGAAAAGCAGTTGGAAAGAGGAAGAGAAATGTTAATGTAGTCTGTTTTCAAGTTTTTCACCTGAAAAACAGTTGAAACACTGGCTGAGTCTTTCCAGCCAGTGAAAAGACAAGGTACCCTGACTGCAGGGCAGGTACAGGTCTGCAGAGGCCAAGGCAGCAGCTGGTTTTTTCAATCCCATTATTGACAGAGTACTGTCTTTGTATCTACATGATAGTTTAGCTAGATCTCAGCTCCCAAAAGGGCTTGACATTACCATTGGAGGGTAGAAGGAGAGTACTCTGTTGCTATTTTCTCCTGCAATAGTCACTCAAATAAGCAAATGCCAGGGTTATTTATTTCTCAGTGTGATTTTATACTGTTTTCTCTAGCAATTGCTCAGGGCTTTCTCAGCTGAGCTGTCAGAACTGTTTTTCTCATGGGGTTCTGTAGTACAGCATTAAATGCTTGAAATTAGACTAGAAAACTTTCTGAGGCAGCAGGGCTGACTCCCTTCATACAAGATTGTTGTCTGTCCCAGGTTTGTATTATTAGATGTGGTGGAGGTGATGGTCTGTGTTGACCTACCCTCTGGGACACCAGCGAGCTGTTACCAGTTTGCTTTACTGTGTACATTGGAGATGGGGTAGCTTTTTTAAAAATAAGAAATAATACTTCATAACACATTCTAAAAATGAAAGGAATATTTTGAGGAATTCATGATCAAATGCTGAAAAAGTGAATGTCATGGCCACAGTTTCTTGTGATCTTAGAGAGGTGAAACAGTAAACATGATAAAATTTCACTATTCAATATCTATTTCTGTTTCTCTCTTTTTTCTTTTTTTTTCTTGCAAACCACCTGGGTACGTTTTGTACCAGTCACAGTGCCTTAAGTTAGTCTCAAAGATCATCTAGTCATTTGATTCCCCACTGAGACTACAACTGTGTGAACCTGAAAAAATTAATGGCTTTGTGTCCTGATCTGATACTAGGAAACCTTTTAAAAACCTTGTTTTTCTGACTGCTTAGGAATGGCAGCTTTAGTTCTGGCAGTGTCAGGGAAAGGACAGGAGCAAGAATTACCTGTTCTCTTGTCAAGTGTCCTCATGCTCAAAATGCGCTGGGTGTGTAGACATTAAGAGCTGTAACGTCAGTTAAAGTCAGTGTAGCTTCCTCTGTTGTCAAAGTTTCCAACTCCACTGCAGAGGGGAGCTGTTGAACACTCCAGCTGGCCTCTGTGACAGGCTCCGTCTTTCTCCTGTCGTGCATCCCCCTCTCCGTTCTTCTCACTGTGGTCTCTCTATCAGGTTGTGTTTCCCCAGCCTCCCATTTCTTCTTCCTTTTCCCTCAACATGCTGCCTGCCTGCCGTTGACTCTCCCCTAAAGGAGGCAAGGCTCCAAGGTAGAACAGTGTGATGAACTTGCAGACCAGCACATCTGCTGGAAGAAGAGAAGCCCTGTGGGCTGGCCATCTAGCCGCTTGGACTAGATGGATGCCATCTGGCTTCCCTACCAGCACTTACGTGTTTGTTGGCCAAGGTTACAGGAGCTATCTGTACACACTGCTTTTGTAACTCTCATGGAGAGCTAAATGTCTCACCCTGCCTGTCTGCTTTTGGCTTGTATATTGTCTGTGGTATGTGGTCTGTTGTTTTCACTTTGTGTATTTGGATTACATTTAGGGATAGTTCTTCCGAATCAACTCTGTCTTGTCAATATTTCCTGAAGAATTTTCAGCACTTCGGTTTCTTTGGTGTTCCAAGTCAGACTTTGATGCAAGACCCCATAGGGTCTCTCCATCTCTTCTCTTCCCCCTTTCCCAATAAGATTTTTATTAAAAATAACCAGCCAACCACTAAACACTCATTAATTCCTTTGAGAGGTGTGGGGAGAGACAGGTCAGAAGGCTCAACATTACAGCTCCTCCTGACCATCCAAAATGGTTGGATTCTTTGACCCAGGCAGCTTGATGAAAACCATGACACTAGTATCGTGTCAAAGGACCTGCAGGTAGCTTTGATTTCCCTTGTAATGTGTCTTCCTCTAGAAACAGTGCCCGTGGTTAACATTTTAACTATGAATTAGCAAAGTTCAAGGGGAGGAGAACTGCAGTGAATGTGGTGTGTGAATTGCAGTCTCTGTGGTTTAGCTTGTGTCCTTGGAGAGATTAATTTTCTACTGTTTGACACATGCTAGGCCCAGAAACATTCCTAAACATTCTTGTTTTCCCTCTGTTAACAATCTAACATAGCTTATTATATTATTACAAAGTAATAATGGAAAAATATCAGTGTTTTTCACTTGTTTTTCAGATGCCTAAGCATAAATCTTTACACGCACTGGCTGGAATTTGTTGTTGTCTGATGAATTGGTTGTACTTGCACAGAATGAAAAAGGCAGTGTGTGTGTGAGAAGACAGTAATGACATCATATCTCATTGGGTCTGTGTTCTTTCTCAGTGCAAGGTTTGGTAAAAGGGAGCTATTATTACTGTCATGGTATAAACCTCTTTTCATATCTAAAATGTAGAGATTTGACTAAATGCCATGGTTATTTTATGACAGAAGATTCCTGCAGCAATAATCTTCAAAAGCATGGTTGTTACCAGGAATTAATGACTGGATTGTTAGTTAATGCTGTAGGTAGAAGAAAGCAGAATAATTTGTATCTTACTGAGCCAGTCATTAAATATGGTAATGCCATTTAGGAAAAGATCTGTTCCTGCTATAATCATAACCACCATTGCTGTGATGGAAATTCAGTCTATTCTTACCTGTTTGTTTCTGAAGTCCAGCCCATGCATCAGTTTTGGAAAACTGGTTCTTTCTCAAGAGATAATTACCAACTTTAGACTTTAAAGAGAAAAAAAAAAGTAGAAAAACTTTCAGGAGGACTTTAGAGAATACAAATTATCCTGTTGTAGAGAAATATTGGTCTCTAGACAAGTATTGCAAACTAAACCCTCATACTTTAACAAAATTCACAGTATTTCAAGGCCAGTACTACATCTGGGAGGTTTGTATGACAGGTTTGGTGGAGATACTGTCTGTCGGTACCAGGATCCAGGGGGTCTGGGAAGGTTCTCCAGTGTTGAAGGCAGAGTTTTGTAAGGTAGCATTTGAGTTTTGTAGAGGATCTGTATGTTGCAGCAAGGAACAGAATCATGATATGAATGAGAGGACTACTCTGTGTTGGAATAGATTTGAAGTGAGTCATGCATTAGATGACAAAGAATGAAGAGTAGTTTATATTTCTATGTTGCTCTTTTACTATTAATGTAATAACTCTGAACACTATTTAATATAATATCAAGGGAAGATAGTTGACAGTGAGACACTGGGAGAGAATGTTAAGTAAGCCAGATTTATAAAGCTTTGTTTACCTCTGTTATTGTTAAAATGCTGTGTGTGTTAATACGTTTCTGAATTATAATAGAAAAAAACAGTTGGTATAAACCCTGTGCTGTAAACTCATTGATCAGCTATTAAGACTCTCTCCTTGTCCCCTTGTTGCTCCTCTCTCAACTAATCTACCTTTACAGAGAATGTATTTACTAATAGTTGGTTTCCTTCTGTGGAGGAAAAGGAAATATACCTTTTGCCAGTTGACTGTTTCTTTTCTCTTTGTTTCTCAGGGTCTCAGTTAAAATGGAAACATTCTTTGTCATAGGCTATGTTAAGAGAGTTCTAATCAATTTATGACCCCTAGTCATGATCTCTTTTTAACCCTTTAGAAACTTTCCTTCAGCATGTTCATATTCTTTTTTATCATGTCTTTTGGAGGTAATTGTAGATCTTTTTCTCTTTCACAGAAAGTTACTTCAGTCAATCTTCCTCTGTTAAATTTCTCAAGTCTTTTAGGTTGATTTCTAGACCCTTATCAGGTATTTTCATATGCTTTTAACCGTTGAATGTATTTCCTCATGTCAGAAAGCTAAAAATCTCAGGTATTTCTTCATATCAAGAAATAAAAATAACTACAAACCCAGAAAATCAAGTCACAGAAAATAGGAGAGAAATGATGTTCCCGTCATCATAGCAGTTATCTGCTAAAGCACCTTAGCAATTGCTTGCGGTTGGAACCACTCAGTTCTGGGTGATCACTAAAACATTCTCCTTAATTGTTTCTGCATATTCTCCATAACTTGTTTGGCAGCTGAACGTTTTACTTTCCACTAATAGTAGGAATTAGAATGGAGAGCACTGGCATTGTGCTCAGAAAGCCTTTCCAGGACAGGGTGAAGTCTTCCATGGGGAACACAGACTCTGCTGTGGAGATACTGAAGGGACTGTAACTGTATTGAAGGGAAAAGGAAATCACAGGGACCCCTATTAGGGACTTGGGGTCAGTTTATGGGGAAATAAAGATGAAGACTGAGATGATTCAGAGAGGAACAGGATGAAGATTGTGGTGGGGAATGAAGAAGGGAAGTGGGAATGATAGCAGAGGACGAACTGAGACCTTGATACATCTGTTGGCATTTTGGGAATATGGTTTTTGCCCTTTCGGGGAAGTGGAGAAGGGACATAAATGGGATCTGCTATACTGTAGTGGGTAGGAATTAACAAAAAAAAAATGCTGTGAAGGGAGTGGAGAATAAGATGTCTGCAGAGAATCACAGGGCTTGTAGAAGTTAAAGGNTGATCTCTAAGGTCCCTTCCAACTCTGACCATTCTATGATCCTATGATTCTAAGTTAGGGAATCCCTCCATTGTGAGCAAAAGGCTAGCAAGGTACTGTCGTTATTAAGTATACAGGTGATATAAACACACACACAGAATAGAAGGAAAGAAAGCAAATGATTTTATGGATTCAGTCAGGACCTTTCATTTCTTTCATACAAGCTCATGTTGCTTGTGCTGTATCACTTGGGAAGGGGGGATCCTAGGGCTTCTGACACGGAAAAGGCCAGGACAGCTGTGTGCAGAGAGTTGGAGCGCCGGGGCAGCAGGAGACATGTCATGGGACCACTGTGCTTTCAATGAACTTGGCTTTCAGAAGTTTTGGATGTTTTGATTTCTCTGAAAAAGCTTGTCAAGTGTCTCTCAAACAGTAATGGGTTTTTCTAGGTGATGCACAACTGGTACGTTTCACCAATACTTTGATGGAAAAATAGTGTTTCTCCTACCAGTGTGTATGTGTGTGTTTGTCCTGTTTGTCAAACCGAAAGATAATAAGTGATGTCCAGCCTTTAAAAAATTCAGCAGCCATCTGTGAAGATAGGTCAGAAGAGTAATTCCCACTTTAAAAGCCTCAGTGGAAGGATTAGCTAGGATAGGATTAAATTCACCCATGTTTGTAAATTAGAATTTGAGTGTTTGGTTAAGCAGAGTCATAAATTGCCTAGATCTGTGCTCGTATTAATGAAGTGATTTGTATATTATGGCTACCATAAAAGATTTTTTAGGACTAGTTGATTGGGTAATGTTTGGTCCCTTTTGCTAACATTTGTCATCCAAAAGAGCAGGGAGACACAATCCAAGAGCAGAATTATTTTAATCTTAATGCTTTGCATGTTTTACGTCTTCCAAAGTGGAAAACTAATTCCCTTCCTCATGGTGCATGCTTCGGGTGTGGAAACCTATTTTAAAAAGCGTAAGTTTTGAGGGCTTTTTGAGTGACATTTTTGTTTATGCATGGCCTGATGTCAATGGTATATGTGATACTGACTCTTACACAGCTTTGTCAAGGTCAGGAACTTGCATAGCACATTCCTATTGACATTTTACTGACCTTTCTTTTAAGCACCTTTGAGTTTGGCTGATGAGGCTGAATATTCAAAGTTCCAGCCATGCCTAATGAGAATTGCATTTACAGCAGCTTTTCAAAACTGGGCTCTTCAGTGCAGGTCACATTTATCATCCCACCTCATATTCAGAGACAAATTGTTTACTTCCTTATCTTTTTGTAAATTCACAATATCTAATTTAGAGATGGTATCACTCCTTTTTTTTGTAGTATGGAAATTACACTGAAACCTCTCCTGTGAATCTGTGCATGGTGCGAATGAATAAACAAAGTAAATGGAGATTTAATGTAAACATGGAAAAAGAGGACAGAAATGCAGTCAGCAAACGCAGGTTGGAATGTGATAGATGAGAGGCTCTGATTCTGTGGGGAGGTTTAAGTTGTTATTAGCAAAAACCTGCTAATCTTCATGAGAGGAGAATTATTACAGGTGAGGGTTTGGAGACTGCAAGCATGGCAGTTTCATCTGAGCTGCCTCTGAAATCCTATGGATTAGGAAACAGCCAGCAAGAGCTTCAAGTTAGTTTATCCTCCAGCATTCCTAATCTGCTTACGTTGTGATGGTGTTTGATGCAATAATATGCTTTCCCTCAGTCTTGCAAGCTGCCTCAGTTTGAGTCCTTATAATTTTTACTTTGGCATCAGAAAACAGAAGAATGCTGTCTCAGCTTTCCCAGTTCCGTCGTTTTGCCTCTCTCTGTAAAAAAGAGAGGTTAGAAAGGTCTGCCCAGAAGGTTTTCCAATAAGATAGTGGCAAGAGTTAACATTACTCATGGAAGCAGCAGCATGAGAGGAAGTGGAAAAAAAAAAGAGAATAAACCTTTCCCTTTCCTTTCAGAATAACCATAGCCAACACAAAGTATTTTGGGTTTTTCAGTAAAGCCTGAAGCAGTAGAACAGTGGAGTGCATTGCCCTTTGACAGGTCATTAACCCATCCTGATAATTAAAGGCAGCCAGAGGTACAGACCTGATGTAAGAACAGATTTTAAGAGAATTTAAGTCCAAAGTCTTGTGTTAAAGAAAAGGGGATGAGGTATGTACTGTCCTTCTCTCTACTAATTGTGTGTCAGAAGCTTCACAAGTAGCAGTAGCTATTCCTTCAAATGTGTATAACCTGTAGGAGCAGACATATGCAAAAAGAAAAGCATGGTTGAAGAAAGGAGAAGTAACCAGGAACACTTGTAACTGAGAAATGGTTAAAAATCAGGATTCTTTCTCTCAATTCTAAGTAAGATGGGTTTATGACAAAAGGAAACATAGATGTTGTTTTATCTTTTATCTCACTATTTATTGGTTTTGCAAGTTCAGAAGTAGTGGCCTGCGTAAGTCTGAAACTATTTTAATTGTCATTTAAATCTGTTCCCTTCATGTGCAGAACTAATCTAAAGGGCTATTTTTAGTTAAATTTTGGGGGTTTTGAAATTTCTTATGAACTATCTGGTCTGGAACGGATGTATAGTAATTTGATTACGTGTACAATGCTTGCCAGCTTCCAATTGTATTATATCTAATTCCTGCCTGCATTCTTCCTGTCCAAACTTCCCTGCTGCTGGATTATTGTGCATTAATAGATTGGATGCAGTGCCCTCGAGTATGCCATTGAACATAGATGCTCTCAAAGGTTCACCTGTCAGTCTTCGCAATCTTTCCTTGTCTCCCCCAAAGAACCCCCTGGAATCCTATTGTATTAAATGTAATTTCATCAATAGCCAATAGGCCTGGCCACGTGTTGCACCATTCTGCTTCTTTCTGACGTTATTATGCAAGAAAAAACATTCTGTAGAATTTATGCTGGTTCATTGGTATTGCTGCCTGCTACTGTGTCACAGTGTGCTGGAGAGTGAGTCTTCGCTGAATGAATTTTAGAGGAGGGCATTGTGGCAAAACTTACGGGTTTGCATGCAAGGAAATTTCAAAAAGAAAGAAATTTAGCTGTTGGTTAGTTATGGCTCACATTGATCCAGAAAAAGTTCTTGGTAACAAAATCCAACTCATCAGTTTTGATTTTGTTAAGGCCCTGTCTTGTGAAATCACCTTGTGAAAAGATGTGTGGACTGATGGCTGTATGAATTCACTGCAGAGCTTCGTGTCACTTTCTGTGACATTCAGTGAGGGGGAAGGTAATGGAGGTATTTAATATATTCTCTTTTCTTAGGAGTGTCCAAAGCTACTGTCAGTTCTGTAAGAGATTTACCTGTCAGCTTGCTCTTTTAATCGGTAGTTGATCATCTTTTAGGTCCAAAAATGAGTTTGTGTGACTGCTTATATTTACTAACAGGAAAAAAATTAGTGCTATACTTATAGAATGAAATCTGGGGACCTCTCTCCTACCCCTGAAACATGGAGCCCTCCATCAGAAGGCCTGAGAACACATTATAAATAAATATTTCCCTGAACAGTTATAAATAACAGTCTTAGGTTTTAATGCATAATTAACATTGAGCAGTAGCTAGTAACACAGATGAATAATTATGCCACATTTTAAGGCTATTTCTGCCTGCTTCAGTCACACAGTCAAGTAGATAAAATATGGCCAGTTCTCTGGAGTTTGGCATAGTAATTTTGAGCTACAAATTCCCAGTGAGCTCTTTAAAAATCTAATTAGTACCAAACAGTAGTGTGGCTTCAGACACTAAATAAGCAGCCTGGTTTTGTAGGGTAAAGTCCTACAGCATACTCAGAATGGTTTTAAACTGAAAGAGGGGAAATTTAGATGAGATCTCAGGAATAAATTCTTTCCTATGAGGGTGGTGAGACCCTGGTCCAGGTTGCCCAGGGAAACTGTGGCTGCCTCATCCCTGGAGGGGTTCAAGGCCAGGCTGGATGGGGCTTGGAGCAACCTGCTCTGGTGGGAGGTGTTCCTGACCAGTACAGGGGGGTTGGAATTTAATGGTCTTTAGGGTCCTTTCCAACCCAAACCGTTCTATAATTATATGATAATTAAATTTATCTCCATCTCCTAAAAGCTCCGATTGTGAGAAAGACCCTAAGGAAGCAATGAGCAGAAGAATAAGAAGGGAAGTCCTTGAAGGCATAAATCAGTGATTTTAAAGATGGGGAACACCAGGCAGGAACAAATGATGAGTTTGCTGTTTCCAGAGGAGTTCCAAAGATACTTGTGCTGGGACCTGGGCTATCCAGCATAAATAACAGTGTACAACTGGTGAAATAAGAAAGTTTGTTGATGGTTGTAAATGGAAATAATAAGGTTAAGCTGAGAATTGGGGGAGGATCTTAGTTAACTCAGCGGCTACATAATGAAATGGCAGATGAAATTTGGTGTAGGTAAAAGTAAATTTTGCATGTGGGAAATGTGAGTGTTAAAGTTGTATATAAAATGACTAATGCTGAGATGATTTTTAGTAGTCAGAAACAAGACTTGTGAGGTCATACTATAGAAAATCCTGTGAATGTATCAGCTCAGTACTGTGTAGGAAATCCAAAGAAATAGATAAACAAACAGTTAGTAATTCTTATAAAACAGGCAATTCACTCTTTCACTGTACTGGAATTTGCCCGTATCTTGGATATTTTAAATTCCCCATATCAACTAAATTTTTAATGTTTACAAATATGTCTGGGCTGCGGATGGCTAGTGGTCGGGAGATAGTAAGAGAAATGTGACGTGATTGCTCATGACTTGTATTCATTCTGATGAGACCAGGTTTTGGCTACTGTCTGAACTGGGCTGGAGCACTGGGACTGAATCGATATGACAAATCTTACATTCTGGATGCCCCATCCATGGAGGTGTTCATGGCCAAGCTGGGTGGGCCTTTGAGCAACCTGGTTTAGTGAGAGGTGTCCCTGTCCGTGGCAGGGGGATTGGAATTCCATAATCTATAAGGTCCCTTCCAACCAAAACCGTTCTGTGATTCTATGATCTTCTGTTCTGCTGAGATGTTCCATGTTGAAACTGTGAATCTGGGATTATTCCAGAAGTGAGCTCCCACCTTTCTACCAAAAGAAATGTTACCAAAATGCAAAATCCCCTGCTGTTATACCTAGAGCCATGTGCTGGCTCAGAAAGGTGACTATGGACCCTCAACCCTGTCTTTAGCTCTTTAGCTGGATGTTTGCCTGCTGCCCAGTCCTGGAAAACAGGAGGGAATTAAACTACTTCATCCAGTAGCATACTTTGTGCTAGTCCTTTCCTTTAGTCGCTTGGTACTATTTTGTTTTGTTTTATTTTGTTTTGTTTTTCCTTTGTGCCCCTTTCTGTTTTCCCTGAAGCTGCTCTGCTGTGCCTTCTGATGTACAAGGAGGCAAGGAGGAGTCTGGAGCAGGCAGCAGCAGCTCATTGCCACGCGGAGGTTCAAACCCCATTATGTGCAGTTTATAAGTAATTAATTATGTCACAGCTCAGAGAAGAATTACCAATCCAGGCCAGTTAGCACAAGATTGATTTGCCTTTCCTTTGGTTTATTTTGAAAGCTTGGGAAGTTCTAAAAGAGGCAGCGGCAAAGTTTACTATTTAATACATACAGATTCATTTTAACATGAAATATGGGTCAGCACGCAATTTTTGGTACAATTGTATTATCCATTAGCAAACTGGAGGCTTCATTTATATCCTGAAAAACACAACAACAAATTAGGTGGGTGACTGTACAGAAATATTACAGTGGAAAGATGGAAGAGCGCATCTGGGAGGTGCAGTGAGGAAATACACATTATAAAATAAATGTCTCCGTTTTAATATTTCCACCTACTCTCCTTATGGTGATGCCATGTGGTTCCTGTTCTCATTCTTGTCTGCCTTCAGAGCCACAAACTTTTGAGAAAAGTAATATTTAAGAGAATAAAAATATGAAGAAAAGAAATTTATCAGGCTGTCCTATACAAGCTGTAGGTCCTGCAGACACTTTGGGTAGAAGGTTAATTTTCAAATCTTTCTGCCCTTGAGTTTTGTTTTTGTTTTAGTTTGGTTTTTTTACATTTTATTTATATCCCTAAAAAAAATGCTACTCTTCTGTATTCCTTCCTTGTCCACTTATTCATAAAGTGTAATAAATAGTAAAAACATGCAGGAATGGCCTACAAGCTGTAAAAGGAGATTGGAGATTTTACCAGAACATTCTCTTCTGGGAAAAAAAGAGTGGCTTTTGGGATTATTGACAGTGGCTGTAACAGAGATGGGTCTTAACCTATTACCTTCCTTTTGGGCACATGCCATTCAGAGTACTTTATCTGCAGCTTTG
Source organism: Thinocorus orbignyianus (assembly GCA_013400375.1). NCBI lineage: Eukaryota > Metazoa > Chordata > Aves > Ciconiiformes > Thinocoridae > Thinocorus > Thinocorus orbignyianus. The sequence goes on along the minus strand of VXBW01002845.1, from coordinate 998,240 downwards.
AGTCTTTCTACAAGGGAGTTTCAGAATGCTTTCCAGGATTTCCCAGTATTTCTACATACTTCCAAAAGTTTGTGGGAGATGGTTTTGGCAACCTTGTGCTTCCTCTGTGTACTGACTACTAACAAAACACCATCACTATTAGAAAACTTCAAAGTCTACCATCTACTTTTATACTATTAACTGAAATAGTTTGGCAGTAAAACTACAGTCTGGCTCACCAGATCCAATGTAAAAATATCAGCAAAAGAAAGAAAACAATGTTGAAGAGAATGCTGTCCTCATAGCAGAGGTGGTCAAGCTCCTTGATCATCTTTGTGGCCCTCTTTCCTGAATACATGTAATAAAAACATAAATTAAAAATAGGAACGTTGGTCAGTTCCTTCAGTGACTTTCTTCTATGCTCTTTAATAACCAATGGCATTAGTATTAGGATGTATCACTCCATTGAAGTTTGTGAAACCACCAACTTTCCTTAAATATGCTAATAATGTAATCTTTCCTATTGATTCTTGCATTAAGATAAGAGTACTTTCACATTATCACCTGAGGAAAGTGATCTAACTTACTAGCAAGTACCACAGCACTATTTAGGTAGCGTTACAGGGATTTGTGGCATAGAGAGGAGCTGAGAATCCCCTCAGGATAATACTTGGAACAGCCAGGAGCTGCTGGGAAGTTAGAATACAAAATGTAAAGGATGCTGGAAACACAAAAATGGACTAGCAGACTTAAGGGGATTTAAAATGAAATAAAGGAGAAGACTAACACTGCTTTTTTTATTTCTTTCCTAAAAATGAGTACAGCCATGTTTTCTTTTTGCTGATACTACTCATTTGAAGATTTCGGTGCTAAGTGGAATATTTTAAATAATATTACAAAGTAATATTTTTTTTTTCCCAGAAGATGCATCCAAATAAAATTCGTGGAATGATTATAGTAACGTTTCTTTGGAAAGGTGATTTGATCTGTATCTTAAGTTGAAGTGCTGGTGTTCATAATTTCCTGGCCAAAATCCAATCACAGTAATTACAGTTAGTGGATCAAATTTCACCTGGCAGTTTCCGAGGGAGAGAACAGGTTTATTTCTTTCCTGCAGCATTATCAGGTCCTCAGAACAGCTGTTGTGTAGCCCTGGAGATCTGGTCATCAGGAAAAGTCTTAGTAAGATACTGTAGTGGAAAATGTAATTCAAGGATTCAAATTTTAATTTTCAGATAATTTTGTAGATTAATGTTATTGATACAAAAACAATCAGACTGTTCAGTAATGACTTGCTCTGGTTTTCAGTCTATATAACAAAGAGCTGCTGTATTTTTGTACTAATGTGCTCTGGACAGTGGAGTTAGATAAGACACTGATTTTGCAAGCTGGTATGTGATTACTACAGTGAGTCTATTTAGGAACTCTTTTTTGTGGCCTTGTCTCTGGGTCTGTGGAGCCATACAGCCCAATGCAGCAACACATGCTTTATCACTGGAACAAGGATTTAACTTCTGAGATAAAATCTGAGTTATTTTCTGTGGCACGGAAGTTTTTCTTCTGTCTTCTGCTGCTTAGTTCCTGGGATAGTAATTTTGCTACTGAGTTTTTCGTTGGTTGGTTGGTTGGTTTTTTTTTTTAAAGATTAATAAATTGAGAGGTAAGACATGGGTAATTTATTCTACGTGATTCCATACATGTAATAAAAGATAGAAAAGCAAACAATACTGTTTCATAGGAGATCTCATGCAGTTCTTTCCAACAATGCAAAAGATTTCTATCTTTAACCTCAGAAATACAGGCAGAGCTAGATGATCATTAAGGTCCCTTCCAACCTAAACCATTGTAGGGTAGATGCCAGTCACATAAATTAAGACCTCCTGCAGAATTCAGAGCAGCTATTGAGTAGATGACAAGAACCTGTGCATTTTAAGATACATTGGTTTTTGGTTTTAGTGAATCACAGTGGTTTTTTTGGACGTACTAGAAGGCTGAGGTTATATTGCTGCTTTGTTTTTCTTTCAATGATAATTTCATTTTATGAGTGTCAATGAGATTCTTTGAGAAAAAATAACTTCATTGAAGCATCCATGGTAGAGAGAGTGCATTGTGACAAGGATTTTGGTCTCCTGTGCTTCATTAAATGCAACTTGAAAAAATGACTTGGTAAACGTACAAGTTGTCAATAAGGAGCTTCAGAGGTTGAATCCTGTTCATATGAAACTGAGTTACACATCAGCAGGAATTGGCTTCTCACTCACCACTAACTCTACTATATGTGGTAATTCTAGGGTTACTCTGGGGCCTTTCCTGGTGGGATGGCAAGGAGTGATCTTTTTGGGCAGCTTGATGTACTCTCGTCTGTAGAGAATTTAATTCAAAGCAATGGCTATTATTCCTTTGAGCATGAAGAACATGAAAAGAATTTTTGTGAATTTCTGTTATTGCTTTGGTTTCCTTTTAGATCACTACTGCATGCCAGTTAGTCCTGAACAGAGCTTAATTGGCATGGACTGATGGAGGCAATGCTACTAGCTCTCTTGTAACTCATAGTATTTAGGGGGGTTTTCTTAGATCCCAGGTTCTAAATTTCTAAAATTTTATGAGAATCACAACAAAAAGCTGAAATAAAAGCATATTTCTAATTCTCTCGATTGCTGACATGAGCTTGATAGATGGAGGCAAAGTAGCCCAAACTATAGCCATTAAAAAACCCTCCATATTATTTTAACTTCATGATTATTTAGAACTTGGCCACTGAGCTCTGAAGTTCTCAAGCTGAACAGAGGCGCATGTGCTCTTTTTCGTATCCTGTGTGAGTGATGAATTCTTCCTGTAGCTAATATCTGCCATGGTACTATTTATATAAACCTTTGGTCTAACCCAGCACTTCCAAAACACATTGCCAGTGTATTTAAAGGATCTTTTTCTAATATGTAAATGAACAACAACAAGCATAATACAGCCCTTCTCTCTTGCACCTTTCTGCTCCAGCTGCACCGTGACCATCTTTTTAACGCCTCCAATGCAGTGAGTGTACAAGATCTTATTATTTCATAACCTTCTGAGGCCTGAGTTTTGGATTGTTTTTTAATTAGCATTTTAATTGCTCATCCAAGTAATTGAACTGTGTTAAAAAAAATGGTGCATTTACTAATCCCTTTGGTACCAGTCAACAGTAACCTTTTTGCAAGGTCAAATGTGTGCTCCTGATAGCGGGAACTTTCTTTGCTGACACAATGCCAAGGATGTGGTGGGTAGAGATCCTTTTCCCATGCCTTGCAGTCTGCCTCTGCTGGCAGTGAGGGAGCAAGGAGACTTTATTCAATGCATTATGACTTATCAAAACCAGACTTCACTTGTGAGTATGCAAGATGAGTTTGAAGTGGTTAATGCTGGTGGGGAAAGCTTTAATTTATGTCAGTGCTCTTGGACTGATGCTCATCCCACCGCTAACACCACAGTCACTGGAATTTGAGATGAGGCTCAATTCCTGGAACTGCCTGGAGAAGACACTGAACAGGCAAGGATTCAAGTAGGCTGGGGCATATTAAGCTGGAAGCTGTACTAAAAGACTCTGAAATAATTCTTGAGACGTTTAGACAAGACGTCTGAGTTTTTACTAATTTTTACAGAAAGTAATGAAATGTCCTCACTAATCAGTTTGCCTTGCCTAAGTTTTAACGTGCTTTGGAAAATCCTGCTCATTGTCTTCTCAAGTTTATATGCTTTCCCTTGCAATGGATTTACCTTTCTGCAGCTACAAGTTCCCTGCTGGGAGGAAGCCAGCAGTCTCTCAAGAGAGAGCTCAGTAAGAATATTGCAATGTTAGATTTATCTACTTTCACTTTATAGTTTCACATAATTCATGCATTGTCTTGGTACTTATTTTCCCATCCCACTTGTGCAAAGGCAAATGTGCTTATTGTTCTGTGGTCCAAAAATTGGTGCTTAAAAAGTAATAAAAGTGAGATTAGCCCATCCTCTCTTCTGAACGTCTCTTTTCTCCTTAATCTCCCCAAATTTCTTATCAGTAAGTACTTGATAGTGCTCTGTTGAAGCTGGTGGAAAAGATCCCTTTTGTTCCTTCCTTATAAGGAGGATTTGGGCATTGTAGTCTTTATGTTATATGTTTTTATGCAGTACAAGGCAATGCAATTCACGTCTTCTCAATGGTTTACTGTGATTTTTTTTTTTCTATTTTTTTTACAAAAAGTATTTGGTTTGGAAATGTGTTAATACCCACAAAGTTTCTCTGAGGAATTGAAATGGAATTAAATGGAACAAAAGCTTTTTATTTCCGAAATAGTTTTTTGTTCACATTTATGTTGTATTCTAGATATTTGACTTACTACCTTTTTGTTTTTACAGTGTTCATGGTTTGTTGCTTTGTAGAGTTGCATAGCAATACTAGAAATCATCTGTGGAACAAATTCCATTTCTTGACAAACACACATTACTTTCCCCCAGTCCAGCCCCTCTGCATGACCTGAAGATGGACTGTTTATTCTTTAACCTGTAGAGTTTTTAATGTATGAAAAATTGCTTAGATAAATCATGTGTTTGAAAGTCCTGTCCTTTCAATAACTATTTTGATTTTCCAGGCTGCTAGCTAGTCACAATTCTTGCTAAAGTTAGGGGATGTTGTTATAAGCCCATATGTTTCATGTATCTATTTTTACATATATCCCAGATAGCTGTTTTTACATCTATTTCAAGAGATAAGCCTTAATATTTTCAGTCAACCAACTTCTGAAGCAGGGACCATACTGCAAATTGAGCAAGAGGAAAAAAATAAATAAATCCTTGTGCTAACTTTGAGGAACCTTCAAAGTTCTTCTGAGTGTAATAGTGGTCACAGAACATTTGAAGTCTTAGGAAAAGCATATTTTACTTTGTGCTCATTAGTAAATTAGGATTAATTGCTGACTGAGTTTGCAGTTGATATGTAATTGGCTCATTGTCACTGAGCAGGCTTAAGGGGGAAAACTACAATGGTTATTGCTTTGGAAGTTAAAAAAGGAAGTCTCTTCTAGGTTTGAAATGAAAATAAAACAGCTAGAGCTTGACCCACTGAAACACTTCATACTTTTCATTGCTAGCAGGAGATTCTCAGTGAGGCAGATCAAATGTAATTATCTAGAGAACATAAAGAAAACATCTTTGTTTGCCCTGTTGTAATGAGGACAGCTCAGCAGGACTGGTCCTGAGTGTGCTGGCTTCTGACTGGTGAACAGGATTCTGCGCTGCAGAGTTAGCGGGGGTCTTCGTTGTTTAATTACATGGAGTTATTTTTGCTTTTGCAAGCACTGGTAACTTTCTTTTAAAAAGAGGCAAGAGATTGCAATACTTAATGTTCCCTTTATATCCTGAAGGTGTTCACAATTATTAAGCAATTAGTGTGAACACCACATGGGTACACTTCTATCCCTTCATCTGTATGTTGGTAGTGATCGATATAACCTAAACCCATAGATGTCCATTTACAAATGGAGAAACAAACCAAAATGAATTCTTTTGGCATGTCTGAAGTCAGATTCGAGAGTATAGAGGAGTCTTTTCAGCATCCCTCCAAACACTCAACAGATGAGCGAGTCTTGTGTCCCAGATGGGCAGTAATTGGCTTATAGTTGTCTATTACTGATCTTCTAATGATTTTTATGTGCCTTAAACCCAAGGATGACCCCTGAAAGATAGTATGTGGAACATCACACGTCATATGTGTAAAATATGTAAATACAATTAAATGCACAACAAAACTGTTGAGTTTCTTTATATACACGTTATTAGCAGGTCCCTTATGTGATCTTTTGATCTGCCCTGTTGATACATAAGGGTGTTCATGGTGATGTTATACGAGTAAGTGGAGTTGGTTCCTCCAAGGCAGGGTCACTTGCCGGGAGCAGCGGTGTCAGAGGGAATATGAGATGCTGCTGTCCCTGCTGGAGTTGTATTACGTACAAAGTTTTACTCTTCCACTCTCTTGCATTCCTTCATCACCTTCAAAACAATTAATTTCCCGATTCTGTGTGGTTTTGTGTTTTTTTTTTTCCCAATTTATTAAATGCTTTATAGATACTATACACTTGATGCTTTGTTTTTCCGTTGCAACATCTTTGTTTGACAGTCCATTTTTGGAGCAGAAGATGAAGTGACAAAGGAAAGATAAAATAAATGCATCAAGATTTCTTCAAAGACGATTTCATCCTCTGATGACTGCACAATATGTTTTCAGCACTGGGGAGACAGCTGGATTTGTCTCCATTCTGGCCAAATCTGGATTGCAAAAGGAAACTAGTGCAATGTTCATTTTCCCTCAGAAGGAGGTAGCAGTACGTGGTCAGGAGAAGAGCAGTGGGACATTTCAATGGCATTCAAACCATAACAGCCAGGTGATCCCAGAATTTTGGGATATTTGAACACGTTTAATAGGCAGTGGAGACAGCCTTTATGCACCTCAACCTCTAGACAGAATAAAGAGTGACCTGCACTAAAACCAGCAAATCTATTAAACCGTATTAAGACTGGATTTGTTGAATGGGAACAAATTCTTCTCTGTGTCATTCTCAATGTCTTTGGTGTAAGTAAACCATAATAATACTAGAGAAAATAAAAGGCAAGGGAGGAAAAATAGGGAAGGTATATTCTAGAACATCGCCATTTTTTCTATGTTCTTGTCCTTCTCTTGGACAACTAATAGGGAGAGAGTAAGAAATATTATTTTACTTTTCAACAACAATCAGGAAATGAGAAATTTTGTGTTGAATTTTTTATTTCTGCAACACGAAACATTTTCCTTTTCCAGAGACTGGGAGGAACAATCACTTCCCCAGTTTTACAGGATTTTGCACTTATTCCTGGCTGACTTTTTTTACGTTTTTTCTCGCCGACTCACACCAGGAGCTATTTCAGCTTGACATATTGTGAGTGCATTTTCTGTCTATAATGAAGTGGAGAAATGCGAATGATGGATGTGCAGGAGGCTTGCTCACTCCTGGATGCCTCCCTATCGATAAGTAAGTTTAGATATACCCAGAAATGGACTTGTATTTGCTTCAAAGCCATCTGGGCTCCCTTCATTCAAATTGTCTGTAGCATTGTGGGTGTCCTCCTGTCCTTGAAGTGATTTAGACTTCTTGCTACAGAAGATTTTCATTTTCCTCTTTACCTTACTCCTTGTAAATAAGTCAAAATAGGTCACTTTTTTACATGGCATCTTTCAAATGTCTGGTATTTCCTCTTCCAGAGACAGCTAGAATCTCCTCAATAGCGTTATTAGCTTGAAGTTTAAGAGCATATATTAATGTTTTCATTTGATTTCTAAAGTACATACATATGGATATTGCTATAGCCAGATTCTAACCCATTGTACCTCAGTTTTCCAAGTATAAAGTAAGAATGATATTTCCTTACACCAGAAAGAGTGTTTTGTAGCCTTGCTAATTAATATCAGTTATACTTCACATAGTGAAGGTCAGTTACTGACCAAAGATGAGTTAAAGCTCGAGCTTGTGTGCTTCTCCATGGATAATGTCTTTGTGATTTTATGTTGTGCATTTCATATGTCCTTGCTTATTCATTGGATTTTGTGTTCACAGCTAAGTGTACTCTGCCACTGCTAAATGGCATTTTAACTTTGAATTTGTTATCTGGCTCCTGTTAGGGAAGCTACCAAGAAAGTTATGAGCGCTATCATCACATTCCAACTAATGGCAGTTCGGTTTGGGTGGTAGATTTGTCATTTTATACCAGTACGATTTGGTCTTTCATTTCGCTTCCAGATACATGTGAGCTTCTTATTTCACAAGATGAAGGTGATGCTGACTGGAGAGTTATGGTACCTTACCTCTCCCTTCACTTCAGCCAGTTAATTTCAAGGCATTTCAAGGCCTGACTCAATTTCTAGATGCCTGCCTAAGACAAATCTTAATATATTTTTCACAAAAGATTCAACACAAAAGATGCTGCTACCAAGACAGTCTAAGTTTTACAAATCTGACCATGTTTACAGTTTTTTGTGGGATTCCCTAATAGCATTTACATTGAATTATCACTTGCTATATGACAGTAATGATGACTTTATTAACCTGAATTTTAAAGAACTCCTAGTTGTCTTGTCATGTCAATTTTAAAGTTATAAAAAAGTAATAGCTTGTACAGATGCTACACTAAACATCTTAGCTTGAATATTTGACATCCACATTTTGGTGGAGAAGTGATGAGATGAGGAAAAACATTTCAGGAATAGCTCGTGTTCCCCTGTAAGAATTGGTTTCAGAAATGCTGATAATCAATGAAGATCTCCCCAAATGGTGCTTTAAGAGAGTAATGTAATTAGAGTTAATAATAATAATCGAACATACACAGTAGGGAAATTCACAGTGGTTTCAAGGAATTTTAGTCTTTTTAACTTTTTTACATGTCTAAGGTCTAGTGTTGCGTGAATATTCATGAATAGAGTGTACCAACATACAGGATTATATTTTCTTTGCTGGAAGATTTGTACTGATTTCCAACGCTTTCAATTAGACTGTTAGAGATTTACAACAGGAATCATGTGGTAGATACAAAGATTTAGATTCTCAGTGTGTGAAACTGTTGTATGTGTAGAAATACACCAAATTTTTCTTTATTGGTCCTACACTGAAAGATATTTTTCCTTCCCACTTCACAGGTTCAGTGACTTGTTTACTTTTACAAGACATAAACATAGCATACATTATTCACTTTTAATGCACAAATAGTATTTTTTAATCCCATTCCATACATTTTTGTATCCCATACTGTACATTTGGTATTATTCTGAACTTTAAGAGAGTAATTTCGGTATTGTCTATTTTCACTGGGAAACTGACTCTATTGAGGACAAGAGAGATAAAGGATTTATATCCAGATTTGTGTGGTGGCATTACAGAATATCTTTATGTCAATCTTATTTTTAGACCTGCACAAGGATGTTTACTTCAATTCCTTTAGATAAATCTATGAGAAAATATAAACAAAGGAAAGCAGAATAGTTCATTAACTTCATAAACAATGAGTTATAAGGAAGCTGTCATGTACTATATGTTGAGTAAAATTCATACTGTTCCTCTTCTGTCTGTATTTTAGAGAAATAAAAAAGAAGTCTGCAGATGATACTAAATGAATACATTTAAACGATGTGCAGTAATTAGATTATATGTTAATGCATCAGTGTTGTGTGGTTCAAAGTTAATCATAGAATCATAGAATGGTCAGAGTTGGAAGGGACCTCAAAGATCATCAAGTTCCAACCCCCCTGCCATGGGCAGGGACACCTCTCCCTAGAGCAGGTTGCTCCAAGCCCCATCCAACCTGGCTTTAAACACTTCCAGGGATGGGGCATCAACAACGTCCCTGGGCAACCTGTTCCAGTGCCTCACCACCCTCACAGCAAAGAACTTCTTCCTAATATCTCATCTAAATCTCCCCTCTTCCAATTTAAAACCATTACCCCTCGTCCTGTCACTAGACTTCCTGACAAAGAGTCTCTCCCCAGCTCTCCTGGAGCTCCCTTCACATCCTGGAAGGCTGCTCTCAGGTCTCCCTGGAGCCTTCTCCAGGCTGAACAGTCCCAGCTCTCTCAGCCTGTCCTCACAGCAGAGCTGCTCCATCCCTCTGATCATCTTGGTGGCCCTCTGCTGGACCTGTTCCAACAGTTCGATGTCCTTTCTATGTTGAGGACTCCAGAACTGAACACAGTTGTCGGCATAATTCATTTAGTGTGTTTTCTAAAGGTCTCTGCTAGAATGCTGAAAGCCTTCCATTACTACACTGCTGATATTTAATGAAAAAAATGCCATACTTGGGTTGAAATCACTGGTTTTTGGTTACTCGTTTGGTTTGGGTTTACAGAGGAGGTGCCTGGGGTAGATCTTACGGGGGATGATGTGTCTATGGGAACAAGGGAATTGGATTCCAGGTCTAGGCCACATTTCTCTGGCTGGATTGTTTTCCTGTCCTTTGTTCCAGCCTTGCTTCCTTGTTTTTATGAATGGGTTGTACTTCAGCTGCCCCTACTGAATACCTCCAGATTATTGCACTGCCGTTTACAGGGTGCTTAAAGTGCAGCTCAGGAAGGTAGTTCTTGACTCCTGAGTGTAGTAACGTACCTTATAAAATAAATGGAAACAGTTCATTTTGTTGATTGATTAAATACTTATTACTAAATGTCTTTTAAGCTAGAAATTTCAGGAGTTATTAAATGATGTAGCTGAATGCCGAATTTTGAAAGCATAAACCTCTTCTCAGCTTAATCACAGGTTTGCTGATCTTTTCGTTATATTTTAAGGCCTCTTGAAGTGACAAGATTGATATGAAAAAATAACGTGAAATCACACAATAACTTGTATGTTATGTTTTCCAAAACACTAAGGTAGCTACATAATTATTACTTTCGGAGCTATTAATTGAAAATGCACAGCAGCATTCAGGAATATGTGATTACTCAGAAGATTTCTTTATTAAAACTAGAACTTGTATTAAACAACAGGTCCCCCGCCTCCCCTTATGCAACACTTCATGCTTGAAAGTATTAAAGTCTTTTCCAAATGTAGTTAAATTAATCCCTAGGGCAAAACTGCTCAAAGCAAAAGCATGGACATTGATTAAGACTGAGTGATAGTATACAATAGGAGCAGGATGGATGAAAGAAGGTATTACACTCCTTTTTGAGATGCAGATTTTCAATACAAAGAGAGATGTACTTCAACAACAGCATTGTCAGATATGAATCCCACAGTTGAATCTTGTTGCCTCAAAATTAAACAAACTCTTTGTTTTGCAAATATTAAGTGGTTTTAATAGGTTATAATGCATTAAAAAGAGTACTCTACAGTGTTTTTCTGAACAGCCTAAAAGAACAGACATTCAACAGCTTTAATGTTTCATTCTAATTTGGAATCTCGATTAAGTTTCTGATTTGTCCTCATGTAATTCAGCAGTTCATGAAAAGTTAATAAGTCACTCCGTCCTTCCTTCCTTCTTTCCCTCCCCACAGAGAGTAATCAGAACTCAAAGTAAGATACTTTCATGCTGAAGGACAAATACATCATTGGGAATTTCAGATGCGAAGCAGCACATCTGCCAGAAGGATATCTGTTTCCAGACAGCTTCAATATGTGTGTAGCAATGATCTGTAGTAAAGCCTGTAGCAAACCAAATAGGAGATGTGCTTGCATCTAAAAATGTAGCTGCTATTATTATTATTTTCTATGATTCTATACCCAATGGAAATAAGAGTTGATGGCAAACGCTCCATAGGATTCAGTTTCATCCAAGTGCTGCTTTGAGCACTGTGGAGTATTCCCAACAAACATGGTTAAATGTTTGGGTTCAGTGTTGAAGTGCACTTAAACCTGTTTGCATAAGCATCTTTTCAGCATAGAGCTCTGAGAAATTATTTCTGTGACTGAATTGCCCATTGTCATCAATCTTCCAGGTATAGAAGGCTTCAGTTTTTGAATTGTGTACATTGTCAGAGCAAGTTGTTTAAGAACAAGAAAATGTTGAAGTAGCCAGATATTCTGGAGATCATCACTAAGAAAGGAAACACTGTGTTATGTCAGCCACAGTAGTTGACAGGCTCAAAGTGAATGCTGGTTAGAAATGTTTCCTGAATTACAGATTTTGTTATAAATGGCAGAGCATGAAGATTAATTGCTTTTGGCAGCAGCCAGAATTTTGTCCACTTTTTAAGGAAGCACAAATGTATTTCCACTCCTACACATTCCCATGGATATTGAGAAGGTTGTTACCCTTCTCTGAGCCTGAGAAAACATACACAGAGCGTATACATCATTTCCCAAATGCAGCAATAGGTCATAGGTGCAAGTTTCTAGGGTACACATTTGCTATGAGCATTAGAATCTTTGTTCTGATTTTAGAAAAAATAATCCAATTAATAATTAAAGTCTTAAAAAAAGAATTAACAGAAGAAGAATCCATCCCTTTCAATTGGTTCTTTTAAATCACTATGCTGCTAAGTGAAATTAAAACAGGAAGAGAGACATATGTTGCTTTCTAGGTGTTTTTTTTTTTTTTAAAGCTTGGGTTAAAGTCATAAAAAAAAAGATTCCTTCCCCTTACCCTCTTCCACCCAGTATTATCCCTGCCCGTTATTATTTGCCAAACAGCAATATTATACTTTGTGGCATACAGTACACAGGTGAAGGCAATCACTGCCTGTCTCTGTTCGGTCAACAGAATTCCCACAAGATTCCCTTTATATTTTCCAGCATATGGAATGATAGTGTGCGGTCTCTGTATTTAGATGCAGAAGCAGCTCAATTTCCAGTAAGTGACGTGTTAATGGAATTGCAGGCTTGAGAGTTTTTGTGTTGTTTATTCCTCCGCTCTCAATGATACTTTTATTCTCTTCCTTTTTCATTCTGAATGTTGAATAAGGCTACTCTGTTGTTTCCCCACTGACAGAGGACATACCATCTCTTTCAAATGTTTTTAAGAATGTTTAATTCTCCATTCATTGGCATAGAAAAGAAGTTACAATGAAAATGTTCTCACTGGAGATAGACAGGATTTTTTAGGCTCATGCTTGAGTTTTTATCCTACTGCTTTTGTTGTTCTGCACTGTTGCAATTCGGTGCTTTGTGGCACCAGCAGTAGACAAAAACATCCAGAAAACTGAGTGGTATTGGCTGGTCTGACAGTGTCATTTGTCTACTAAAGGAGGAGAGTTTGACAGACTATGTAATTGTTCATTCTAGATTCAGGCAGAATAATATTCCAACACCTCCGGCTTTTAAAAGAGCTCCTCGATGACCAATAACTCCATTGCTACATCCTAGTGTGCATGCAAAATGAAAAGTTGGGTAAAACATGGACAGGGGTGTCCTCAGTGTGCAGAGACAGATGCAATTCTTGTGGCTTAGTGTGAGGTGACAGGCGCTGGGTGGTGCGAGCGTGGCTGGAGCCGTGGCTGCATATGTAGCTGTCTGCTCACTGCCCGCAATCACAGCTTTCTCTTTCTGAGACTGGCCTCCCTGGAGGCTTTTTTCTTTTTTTTTTCTTCCTAATTTTACCAGGAGCTGCTCTGTTGAGGCTGCCAAAATTCATCCAGAGACACAACAGCAAGATGGATAACGTGTAATCAGTGAGTAACACTTAGGGAGAACCTGTGGTGTCCTCGTGCCAGCGTAACGACCTTGTATTTATTAAAATAAATATCCCCAAGCAAGGCAGCACAGAGGAGTTCAATAACAGAAATGTTTTCCTGTCCTCCTGCTGCTGAGTGAACAGGGTCTGAAGGTTCCACCTATAATTGAAAGCAGTCTGCATGCTCATAACAGTTAAGGCTAATTTATTTGTTTATGACAAATAACTGCGTAGAGTGTACACGGGAAAGGGGTGGTGTAAGGCAAAAGTGAGATAAATTTTCCAGCTGTGCTGATGAAAGACAGCAAATTCCCTGCATTATTATTGTAAGTGATGATGATGACGGTAAAAAATAAGAAAATAACAATAAGTCAAGGCAGTTGTAAGCGTTTTCCTGGTTTATAGGTAGGTTCATTGTTCCAGTGACACTTTTATGTAGCATTTTCAAATGTTTCTGAGTCTGGTAGGAATATGTGCCATGAAAATTTGACTTATTATGTGAGGCTTGAATACAAAAAAACAGGAAGATAAACTGGTTTCCAGCAGTCTTCTGTTTCTGTTATTATCTCCATCCTTAGAGATATTCCAGATATTAAGGACATGGTATGCGTGGTGCTGTGTAAACTGCTCTAGTTGACTGTGTTTTGAGAGAGGGTTTGGACCTAACATCTTCAGAGGTCCCTTCCAACTTCAGCCATCTCTGATTCTGTGAAATTGTCTGCTACTGTTGTCAACTGAATATATCCTCAAATATCCCTTCTAGAATTGTAGAGCTGACAGAATTGCTTGAGGTGTGGTAGTCATCCTTGTGACGCAGGATACAATCAACTATGCTTATGCCCTTCCTGATAAATGCCTTTTTCAAGAGGACTTGAATCCATGGAATTACCTGACAGGAACATGTGAATGTCATTTAGTGCAGGTGCTACTCACGGCCAGTACAGCCAGTTTGGATGAGTTTGTTGCATGCTTTGTTCACACAGGTTTTTAATATCTCCAAAGATATCACAACTTCTCTGGGCAACCAGATGCAATATTTGACAACCCTCGTGGTGAATTTTTCTCTCTCTTGGATCTAAGCAGATTACCCTTGTTGCATTTTGTGTTCATCTTTCATCAGTCACTGTCGCTGCTGAGGAGGGTCTGATTCTGTCTGTTCTTGACTGCTTCCCATTAAGTAGTTCAGGTAAGATGGCCCATGAGCTTTCTCTTCTGAAGATGGAACAACCCTAGTTTTCAGCCTCTCCTTGTACATTGTTTGCTCAGGGCTCTAAATCATATTGCACTCACTTCAGTAAATCAGTGCCTGTCTTGTACTCCATGTCTTACATAAGAAGTACACATGGACAACAGTTGAATCCCACAACTGCTGTAGAGAACAATAATCACGTTCCTTGATCTGCAGGCTGTCATTTTGCCAGTGCAGCCCTGTGTGCATTCAGCATGGGTTACTCCATCCCAGTGGCAGGACTTTGCATTTGCCCTTGTCAAATTTTATTAGGTCACTGTGAGCCCATCTCCATGGCATGCCAAAGTCCCTCTGAAGGAACTGATTCTGGGGTTAGAGGCATCACAACTTCCATATTATATTTTACTGTGTTATTTTCCACATGGTTGAGTTATTTTTGTTCCTTAGGGCTAACTTGGTTCTTCCTTTTGATGCTCTTTAAATCTCTTACTATTGCTCGTGTAATCCCTAGGCATGGAAAATCAATTCATGCTATCCTCTTTGCAGCAACTCTTGAGGTATTTGGAAACTTACCGTAACCTTCTCTTACTCTTTTCTTGTTTTCTCTCCTCCTTCCTTTTTGCATGTCATATTGTCTTTGCATTTTTTTCTTGTTTCCTCTAGACTGTCTGCAGCTGACCCTCATCTTTATTGAAATGCCTGAAATTTGACATAATATTCTGTCTGAGTCTTCATCATTGAAAAGTACAGTAGAGGATAACTTCCTACCTCTTGCAGCATGAAATGATGTTTAGCTCCTGAACGATAAAACCTTCCCGGTCTTTTTCTGTGAAACCATTTTCCTGTGCTGTATTTGTGTAGCAGGTTACTGACCCTAGATTCAGAATATTGCCCGTGTTTAAGTGTAATTTGGTTAGCCTCAGTTTAATTTTTTCAAAGCATAGTTCCACAGTGTCAAAATAGCTTCCAGTTCTAGGCCTTTCTTCCAGCTCAACGTCATATTTTATCTTTTAGCATCCTGATTATTAATGAAAGCACTGAGTAGGCCTGAATCAATGGGGAACTTCAATAGATGTATTGTTTCATTTTGATGAAATGGCATTGCTAGTAACTTTCCGAGAATTGTTCTCTAAGTATCTTTGCCTCTATGCTAATCCGTTTTCCTCCAGACTGTGCTTTCTCTCCTGTTTATGAGCATGTCAGATGAGGTAGTGTCAAAGCCCTGAACTCAAATCGTAGTATATGAAATCTGCACAGAACCTTTTATTTTGTCATAGAAAAATCACTAGCTGTTATTTATTTAATTGGTTGGGTTTTTGTTTTTGTTTTTTTTTCATTATTTTTCTGAGAACTGAAATTTAGTTGCAAATATGAAACTCCTAAACTCTATTTGTTCCCAAGTGTAGAAATTGTGTTTGTCCTCCTCTGGTTCCACCTCTGTGCTATGGAGAAATTTTGCTATAAAATAAGATGTCGATTGTCGTAGGACACTGCATCTGTTGCTGAGCAGCCTGTTTCACATATATTCCTTCTCTCAATAGGCCAGCTATTTAATTAAATTTCTTAATTATCACAAGGCATAATTCTTTCAGTTCAGCTAATCTTCTTAATTTTGTAATCTATACTACGTAACCAGGTTCTCCTCTAGGCCTAAACAGCTTTGTAATACTTTGGTTAGTATGCGATTGGCTCAGATGCCAGGCCTGCAGACACACTGCCCTTCCTTTGTCCCTTCCTGCAAATATTCCACCACTTCTTGTGTTCTCCTCTATCCCACCAGTTTCAGGGATTGGAGTAGATTTAGATTGGGTATTAGGAACAAGTTCTTTGCTATGAGGGTGGTGGAACACTGGAACAGGTGTCCCAGGGATGTGTATTGTATTATGAACATTTCAAAATGGAGTTTTAGGAATTGAAATAGCCTAATTTCAAAAGGAACTGGTAAGCAAATTTCAATCTGATTGCTTTTCCACCTCAGATTGCTGCATGGCTCCATATTGACCACAGATGTCTGCCAAGCTAATATTTGGTTAGATCATTTCATCAATAAACAATGTCCTTCCAGGAAACCACTTTAAATGAGTTAATGTGGCAAGTCAAGTCAGGTCAGAATTGAAATTCAGTGGATATTTGTGTTGCAGATACATTTGTTAAGTTTTGCATAAGATCCCATCAGAAAAAGGCTTTAAAGGGGGAAACAAAAGTGTCCAACTGTAATCAAGCCATCAATGCACATTCTGTGAAGGTAGAGGTAATTAACATACAAATTTCTACATTAAATTAAAAAAATAACCATGGTATTGAAGTGGAACTTCATTGATGATGAATAGAGACCCCCATATAGTAATGGTAATTGAAGAAAAGAAACACTCATACTTGCAATGAAATAGGGTCAAGACAAAACTCCGTGTATGATTACATAGAATAATTGCTGAGAAAGCACTAGAATTTAATGCAAGCCACTTAAAAATTGTATTTGAGAGAGTCTCCACAGTCTTTTACTTTTCATATTTAATATATAGAAATGAGGTAGGCAATAGCATCATACTTGTTCACAATTTTCTTTTACTAGCAAATCTCTGACATGAGATTTTAAAGTCTGCCAGATTTAAACAAAAAGATTCCTTGATAGAGAAGAAAATCATGTACATTGCGCACTTTTGATAATTGACAGTGTAAGTAGAATTGAATGGTATTTGGTAGAGAGAATCACAAATTACTGAAGGAGTGAATGGTTAAATGAATTTTGTATGTTCCAACACTAGGTGAAGCAGGAAATATAAAATATTCTAATCTGAATTCTTGATTTTTGCAAGAAATGTTTAAATCGTTAAAGGTAATTTACGTTATATTTTACCTCATGTGATCTTGTGCTGGTTTTGCATGAGCTTTTTATTGTGTTGTAAATGGCCTCTATCCCAAAAATGATGTTGGGTTAGAAGGGAAGCGTCAAGATCCTGAAGCTGAAATTGTTTTTCTGTACAGTGTTAGTGTAAGTTCTATATGTATGAATGTGCAGATTTAGGTATGCTTTTGTGTGAGTGTAAAACACTTCAAGACAAATTCGGAGTTTCAAGAATGGCCTGTAATCTGGGAAGATTTAACAGTGAAAGGAAATTTTCATGAATTCAGTCTACTGAGTTTATTAAAGTGATGATTAAGAGGTGGTCTCAATTTTCGAATATATTCATAGGAAGGAGGTTGTACATAGATAGTTCTTTATCAAAAAGTTGCAAATTTGGACTCACAATTCAAATATGAAATTGAGGCTAGAAATAAGACACAATATGTCCAAACATGGTAGAGTTTCTTCTTTCTTTACTAACGGTGAACACTGGAAGTTCTCAAGAGTTCACATAGGAGAGTAAGATCCACTGGATTCAGTCTCCTAGATACGGTAATTAATGTATTTTGAGGATATCAGTAAACTAACTGAGCGTAAAGTAGCACCTTCAAGGATGCTGAGAACTGTCTCTAATAGCTTTCAGTGCCTGATTTGTTAGCCTTGCTGTTTCCATATATCTTCCACTGAAGATGCAACTCTTTGAAACTCAGAGCATTTAATCAGTAACAGACATTTGCTAAAATGAAGTTGGAGTGGTTGCTAATACTGTGGGATTTATAGCCCATAACAACAGGCAGGTGCTCAGACAGCTTTATTGATGTGTTATAATGATATGAAGTGAAGAAACCTTGGCAGGAGAGCCAAGACCTGCTTCTTCTATTTACTGTAATGCAGACTCCTAAGGAAAATACCACATTCTGAATTTAGGTGACTTTATTTACACATTTGCAACATGAATGAGGTCTGAATCACATCCACCAAACTGATCTGTTTTGTCAGATTTTGCAACTCTAGTCTCTATTAACACATAAAACAAAACAAGATGGGGCAATATCTTACGGCGCTGTTCAACCCTTACTGCTGTGAGGAGATGAAAAAGGCAAATATTCAGGTAGATGACTGGTTTGCCTTGATCAAACTCAGAAACATGGTATACACAACCAATAGAAGATAAGATTGTTCTATTTTTTTGCATCTGACATGAAAAAATAGTTGTTTGTCATCATTATGTGTCCACCCTGGCGATGGTGGTGCTGTCATTCAGAGCGATTATGCTATCGCTACAGAAACTGCCACAGAAGGGCCAAAGGAACTTTAGTAGCTAGAACAAAAGAGTAACTTTGTTTAGGCAGTTTAATACTGATTCAGGCAAATTGGCATTAAGTGTAGAGCAATAAAGGTTTTCCTCCTAGGGTGTTTTTTCTTGAAGTTGTTTGCTTTATAGTCACAACGCGTACTGATGTCAATTTTTATCTATTTTCTTCTATTTATATTATTGATTTTTTTCAGAATGGTATGTAAGAAAAGCAGTTATCATAATCAATGTTAAGGACATTTAAAAAAATGTATCCTTAATTCAAAAATAGGGTTTTTTTTTTCACAGCTTCCAATTCAAAAAAAGCTGCTGCAACTTTTTTGATCTTGAAAGAGAAACAATTGAGATGATCTATGGAAGAACCAGTGTGGTTTCTGGACTATTTTGACACTGGCTCCCATGTTTCTGCGTATGAATTCTAACAGCTCCTTTGTACACAGGCTCCTTTTATCACTGAAAACTTACTTAACCATCGCTGGGAGTTTGCAGTTGTAAAGCACAACGGACACAGTTTCAGACATAAAAAGAGACTTAGACCTTGAAATACGTTCCTTTAATGTCATGTAATATTTAGTAAGTCGATGAAAGTAATGAGAATATTAAAGTGGAACAAAGCTGTGCTTAGGGCTCAGGTTCACGGATTTTATGGAAGAATAACCTCATCCTTTTCTTACCGTTGCTGCATTATTTCCATGTAGACATGTGTTCTTAGCTGCTAATTTGAAATGCAGATGAGAGAGTGCTTCAGCAACAAGATTTCACTCTTTTGCCAACAGCTTAAATTTTCATTTAAAACAATGTTTAAGAAGTGTTCAGAAGATAATACAGCAGAACTCATTAAGAGAAGACTGCTGTGGAACACGGAGGATATTCTAATTATTACCATTAACCATAAAGAAAAGTAAATATGAAAAAAAAAAAGTGTTTTAAAAAAAATCTCTTAAATCAACTGAAGTAGGACTAATACAAAGTGGGAAGATTCCAAATTTTTAGAAATAAAATAGGCTTGAAAGAATGAGGAGAATCCACTAAAAAGGCTCTGGTTGCTGCACATTTGGAGCTGTGGTGTGCATGGGCAGTCAGTCGTATATGTGTTCAGAGCCTTTGTGCCGTGGTACTGGAACTCTGAATCAGGAAACTCCTGGTGATGGTCTTGTTACTCATCACTTCTACTCAAGGAGTTTGACTGAGCATGTCTTAGAAAATCACAGTTTTCTGTTGTGGGTTGCTACTGACAGGAACACAGGTTAGTCACTGTAAAAATATTCCTAAGAATATGTAATTAATACCCTTGCACTGTTGGAACTGAGAATTATACTTTAGAAACCTTAAAACTGTGCAGAGTTTAGAAGATTTGTCTGACTACTTGAGATGCAATTTTTCATTTTAAGTGGCTTTATGGCCTGACATTTGTTGCTGTTGTCATAAGAAAGCGATATTCAAAGCTATGCTACTTCAAGACTTGATTTCTGAGAAAACACAACTGCTTCTAATTCTACAGTGCCAAAATATACTGGCACAAAATATACTATTCCCATTTTATTTTTTTAAACTAGTATTTTTCCAGTCTTTCCCCTTGAGGCAGTAAGAGCAGAAAGAAACAGGGTAGGGAAACTGTTATCTATTGTGAGATACAATTAATTCCTAAAAGTATTCTTGAGGCTTTTCTCATTTTTCAGCTTCTCTGGAATGAATGCAGTGGCCATGAGGAGACCAGAGCTCTGTTTCACTGATTTACTCTTTTGCTTTAATTATCAGTGTGTCAAACAGATGTAATTTCCAGGCTTCCCCTCTTCACCTATTATAAGAAATTAATCAACACTAATAATTATAAACCCTTCTAAATTCAACATTTCTTTAATTTTAAAACAATTACCAAATAATTCTAATTGATTTCTGTTTTCCTGCTTCAATATAGTGGCATTGTTTGAGTCTTTAATTTGAGTTGTTCTTCCTTTTAATCATCATCATTATAATCCTGGAATCTCTATCTCATTTCCTCCTTTTTAAATATGCTCATTATATGTATTTTAGAAGTATCTTCTCTGTCTGAAAATTTTTCTCAGTTCCCTCAAAGGAGAGAGGAAAATTTAATATAAGTAAATACTAAAGTCCCAGGGACTAATGTGAAATAATTGTCTGGATCTGTATTACTTTTATTGCTTCAAGATCTTAACTTGAGATGAATGTTGCCTTGGAAGTGAGAACTGAGAGAAAGATCCTCCCTTACTAATGACATAAACTTTCTTTACCTTTCCCTTGCTCAGCTGCATACATTATTCATAAAACCTAGGGGTTTTCTATGTCTGAAGAAGCTGTTCTGACAGTTCATAATCCTGGTTTTGAGACCAGTTAATAAATATTTTCATAAGCATGATTAAACAGAAAAGATAAAGCTGGCTAGGGTTTGTTGATATTACTCATGGAGAACAAATAGATAAAGTGATGGTCATTAAATTACTTTGACGTGATTGTGAACTTCTAGAAAGTATAAATGCAGGGGGAAAAAATGACTGCATCTGTAACTAAATCGTGCAATGAAGTCCTACATTTCTCTTTCTCCTGTTAAAGTTACCCTACACGCGAGCAACCTCCTCCAAAGAGAATGAGATTTCAAACATGATTGAATATTGTATTTTTATAGTAAGTCAACTACACCAAATTTCCATTCCCAAGTGTTTTCAACTGGTTTAGCACTCTTTAAAATTCATGTTGTTCACTTTTTTTGGATTCAAAGGTCTTTCAGTCCTTCTATTCACATATATACTGTAGTAAACTTGTCAAAATATGACACTGAAACTGCAGATCAATAGATTTGAAAAACACGAATGTTTTTGCTCTATGTTCAGAGGATTTGTTTGTAAATACAGAAATGAACTGTGAAGTTAAAAAGGACAGATGTTACAAGTTCTGGACATTATTTTCTTCTCAGATATTGAGAGACCCTACGTGGGTTGATGAAACTATATTATTGGTGTAACACTTAGTTTTACAACTGATGTCAGTCTCAGTTATCAACTCATGGGGGTTGCTATTGTGCATTTATTTTTAAAAGATTTTACATTTCCTCCCCCCATTCTTTATCAAAGCAAGCCGAGGAAAAAAATGCAGGAAAGACAATAGCTCATTACCAGGACAGTGATTCCTAATGTAGGAGTTTCAGGTTCAAGACCCTGCTTCGCTTATTCCCAGATTCCAGGTAAACATGTTGAAATTAATTGGGATTTTGAATATTTTGAATATTTGTCTGTCTGTGCAACCTGCTCTAGGTAGACCTGCTTTGGGAGGGTGGTTGGACTGGATGATCTCTGGTGGTCACTTTCAAACCCATGTCATTCTGTGATTGTGTGACATGTCTTTCATCCACACCTAGGCAGAGCTCACTACATTCTAGTTATTCTTTCACATTCTCCACCACCACCACACTCCTGTCATCCGTGAAAAGGATGTAGCCATCCATGACAGCATCCCAGCCATGTGAGCTGTCCTCTCATTTCTCAGTAACTGCAATGAGATGATGACCCAGGCAGGTCTCTAGTCCTTCCCAGTTTACTCTGCATGCTATGTGCTTTGGTTACAGGCATTTCAGAGAGACAGTCAAATGTGAAGGTTTCCCACGAGGGGAGCAAGAGTATCCACCACAGCCACCCACACCCTTGAGGTGTTTGGCCTTCTGGATATAATCTTGGGAATCAGCTAAAGAACATGCATCACTGTTCTGGTTGGCTTGGCTTATTCCCCAGTTGGGTTGCACATTGCCAGCCTGGACCTCACCAACCAAGTCCTTCAGTTTAAAGCTACTTCACCACATTGACCAGACTACTGCCAAAGATTCCCTTGCCCCTTCTAGACAGGTGAAGCCCATCCCTCTCTAAGGGGCCATAATCATCAAAGAATGCCCCATTATCATTAAAGCCAGAACCCTCATGATGCCCCCAGCCAGGTAGCCAGGAGTTGATAGGGATTAGCCACCCATTTTTTTTGCTGCTCTCTTTCCTCTGGCTGGTAAAAATGGAGAAGATGACTCTGGCACCTTTTTTCTCACTTAGACTCCCAGGGCTCTATAGTCTTCCTTAATTCTGCCCAGATTCCAGCTTGCAGCATCATTCATGGCATTAATGAATGATAAAGAGTCCCTGATAAAGAGTCCCTCCCCATCTCTCCTGTAGTCTCCTTAAAGTACTGAAAGGCTGCAATAAGATCTCCCTGGAGCCTTCTCTTTTCCAGGCTGAGCAATCCCAGCTCTCTCAGCCTGTCCTCACGGAAGTGCTCCAGTCCTCTCATCATCTTCATGGCCTCCTCCAGTACCTGGCATTTTCAAGATAACTCCTTTCCCTTCTCCATACTTTGTGTAGCCCCTAATTGCCTTTTAACATCTTCCCAATTATGCCAGTTTTCATGAGCCCATTCTTCTGAGGAGGTGGGACTTGGATTCACTCCATGCCTCTGTAAATAATTGGTGACTTGATTATTTACTACATATAGGATAGGGTCATGTGCCCATTCTTCTAAGAATCTGGGACTTGGATTCACTCCATAAATAATTGGTGACACTACTTGCTATCCTGCTGACTACACTGCCCAGTAGACAGACTGCCAGAAATGAAGTAGAATATTCTTTTTTGACTTCTTTTTCTTTCTTTCCAGAGCTTTGATCCTGCACTTTTTAAATATGGGAAATATAGGAATAATGTTTAAAAGAAAATTTTAAAGCATTTGGCTAAAATGGGGAAAACACTAGCCAATGCCTACATTATTTGCAGTATAGCCTCGACAGCCAGTGTGCCAGCTTGAAAATAGCTCTTACTGGGAGACAGCAGGACTGTCTGAGCTTGGAAAAGATTCCACAGTCTTTGATGCTGATAAATTCTGAAAATAGGCTGATTGAACTAAAAATAATGCCTTGCCTGGGCAGTACTTGGCATTGTTTAGGAAGTTTAGGAAGGCAAGAGAGGGGGAGGTTGTATAAGGAGAGAGTAAGTCTCTCCAGGGTTACTGCAAGAGAAAAAATTCCTCAGCCTTTGTAATGTAGTTGTGAGATATGGTATAACTGTGAAACCTCCAAGCAACACCACCTGACATTGTGGCTGTCCCTGCAGCTGCAGCACATTTTGCAATAATAGGAGTAATTTCTCATATGCTGGATAGCACACCTGGAAGCTTAAAGTGCTGGTCAATTCCCTTCCTATGAGCACCCTTCACTTACTGTGCCTTATACTGTAGCTGTAAAACAAACAAGCAAACCAAATGTGTAAGAAGATAAGCTTGGGAATTGTAGTCACTACTATATCCTAATGGCTGTATCGAACCACTGCCTTAGAAAAAGAGTTTGAAGCTGTCACCTTCTCTTCTGCATGAAACAAAGCTAAAGCCAAGCTTTCCTATCTGTTGCAATTATCTATTACATGGCTTTTTAGCAGTAGAAATATTGACCAAAAGCTGATCTCTTACAGTTAATTCTGTGTAGCTGTGTAACTTTGGGAATTTCTGTTTGAATAAAGCCAATGACTGACTAGAATTGTTTCATACTGCTGTTGCGTTGGCTCTTAGTTGCTGTGCTAGGAATTCCCAGAGGGATTTTTATTGAGTAGTTGTCCATGCCACTCTGCTGTATTGGCATTCTAATTTTTTTTAAGGTAAAGAATTAATTCTAAGTGTAAGAGTAACGTTATATAAGATCCAGGTACACTAATCCATTTTCAGGATGGGAATTGAACCTGAAGCCAAGTCTTTAATTGGCACTTCTATTTCCTCGGCACTGCTGAAATTAGGCACAATTCAGTGGTCTTTTTCAGCAGGCAAAGCTCTGTTGTTACATCTTCCTATTTTGCTCATTATAAACATTGTGTTTGTCCCCTGTATGCTATTACTCTATGGTCCTTTAAGTTATTTAAATGCACTGAAACACTGCAAATCTAGATGACATTTCAGATTTTGTTATGGGCTAATTGGTTGGCCTTGCATCAACTCAGTTGCTCTTTCTGCCATCCAGAAAATTAATTTACTTTACATGGAAGTGCTTTGGGTGTCCTTTGTGGCCAAAAAAGAAACGTCAACCAAAAAAACCAAAGGTGTGTGGTAGAAAAGCAGCATGGTAGCTCCAGTTATTCATCTAAACATCAAAGAAAGAAAATCCATTCATAGCATAAAAAGCTGTAACTCCACATAGAAGCAGTGTCTATGTAAGGATACATTTGGAAAGGCTGGGGCAAAGTCTGAGCTATAACTACCAAAACAGTTATAAGGCTTTATAAAAATATTGGATGTAAGAAAATATGAAAGATATTGTATGATACTATTGGGATAAATGAGGATATAAACAAGTCTGAAGAGAATATGAAGTGTTCAGTTATCTTATTCTATTAATTCTCACCAAAAAGTGAATTATAGACCTATTTTTAATAGTTAATAGCAAAGAAAATAAATTCAGGAAAGAATAATGGAAAATGAGTTAACGCAGATGTATATAAATTTTATATTTATTGTATCCTGATATCCTGGAAGTAGTTAAGTAATAGGAACTTACTGGAGGACTTGCAGGGAAGAGGGCTTAATAGAGAGTGGGATGTTTTGTTTATGTCTGGATTCTGGAAAAGATTTGACAAATATGAAAGTTCTGATAGCAGGGAAAAAATGAAGGTGAAATTCCTGAAGGATCATAGTGTTGGGTGTTACACTGAGGCCTCTGATCAGTGTTTTTCATGCTCACTGTAGGTGAGACAAGAAGTTACCATTTTTATGTTCTGCTTAAAGACACTGGGAAAATGATATTAAGAATAACAGAACAATGGAAAAATAACATCATGGATGCTTTTTGCTGATAGATTTTAGGAGTAATTAGAGGGCAAGTGGGCAGAAGGCCCTGTGAAGATCCTTGATTCCATTTCAGAAAATCAGTGTGTGTGCTAGAATGATTAGTTGAATTCTCCTGAGATCCTGTATGTCTAGGCTATTAATAAAGAAAAATAAGTGTCATTACTCTGGGGGCGTGTGTATTGGATAAATCTTACGTATTTTGCTGAGTCTCTGAAGTTGCCATGTATAATCATTATCATTCTCTTAGCTATAATTTTTCAAGTGGAAATCCCTTCATGGTGTAGACATTGCTAATTAAAACAGCTTTGACTAATGTTTGTGTAAAATATATTAGTATTATAACAGCACAAAAATGCAATAGTGACAGCAATAATGTGTCATGCTGATTAAAGATGTTTTAATGTTTGGATTATTTCACTTTCATTTACGGTTTTCTTACTACTTTTTCTGTGATAGCTGTTGTGAATGACGTTGTTAAACCTTTAACTCATAGTACCAAACTTGCAGAATTATTTATAAAATCTTAAAATGTTTTTATATAAGATCATCCAGATTTTCCTGTTTAGTAGTGACAGTTTTGGTCACTAATAGAGATTGAGCTATGAGGCAAAGTATTTTGAAGGACTTCATCTTTTTCCTGCAGATTTGCAGATAAACCCATTATACTCTTTGCATTCACAGGCTGTATGCTATGATGCTGCACATTGATGAGTTCTTAAATGTCAGTAAACAGATATTTGTTCCCCAAAATTTTACATTTCTCTGATTTGATTTCATTTTTTTTCTCACTCAAATTTGTAATATTTTTATTCTAATGATCTTTGCTTGCATATAGTGTACATGCTTCCATATGCCACATATTAATGGTATGTAGATGATCTCAGCAGCAGGATATTTTTGTGTAGTCATCTGCAGGACCTAACCATGCCTGGACTCATTTAGGTAGCAGACCACATACATACCTGTGAAACAAAGCTTAACTATATCATCCAAGGCTGAGAGGCTGCATCAGATTGCTACATTCTTAGTCAAGAATAAGTTATCTTTTACCTGTTCATGTGGAGACAGGTCTGTGACACTCAGGAGAGATGAATTGCAGATGAATGAGTTGGAATTTTTTTAATAGTTTGGTGAGGGAAAGGCTACAGTTATCTAGATTAGAAATTTAAAGATTATTTTACTGTGTTTCGTGTGATTCTTTTCTCTATTCCCTGTGAAACCACGTATGACTTTTGGACAACTGTAAGTCATCAGACCAGGCAAGGGGTTATTGAGAATATCCTAAAGAGAAGAATTAAGCAGTATTTTCTCTTCTCTTCCCCTTCTTTCTCTTCCCCTTCTCTTCCCCTTCCCTAAGAAGTGTTACTATCTCACCACCTAAATTTATTCCACCCATTTAAAGGAAAGCTAAGGTACTGAAGGGAAAGCAATCTGCTTCAGCAGATTGTGCAAGGAGAGTCTTCATTGCCTAAGTGTCTCACAACTTTTAGTCAAAAGCTCTGATAGCTTTCTGCCAACACAGCCTGGACAGCCTTACTTGCTTTTCACCTAGGAGATATATTAAAGAGTTCCACTACAGCACATCGGCTTCATAATTTGCTTCTCAACTGTAGTCCGTTGCTTCTAAATTTGTGCTTTGTCATCACACTTATTTCTAGCCCTCAGTGGGCAATTGTCAAGGAACTGATTCCAAATTAGCCCCTTTCAGTTGGCTAAGTAATGAGTTGCTGGGCACCTTCTGAGAGAAGCAAATGGTTCTTCAGGTACCTGGCAGGACCAAACTGCCAGCGACAAACAATTTACATACCCTGTTACCAGCCTGTAGATGTAACTCTGTATTTTGTACCTTGTTGAGCATCTAACATTTGTTCTTACGTGCTTAACTCCAAAATTATTGAAGAGTGAGATTTGTTAAAAGTCCAGGTCACTGATGTGTGCCTGAAAATTTCCAGAACAAGGTGATCCTTTCAAAAAGTTTCTAATAATTTCAGTTGTACAGTTGCGTTTCTGTATCTATATTTCCAACACTGCAAGCCATGCCAGGTGTGTTTAGAGCCAGTCTGCATTTCTTTATGGCTAGATAAATGTAAAATGTCAGAATCACTGTTGCATGAAGGGCTGACAAAACTGGAGAGCTGTATCATGCTACCGGCACTCGTTCTGTGAACACCTGCGTGCCATCACTTGTTTCTTTGCGAGTATTTGATGGGGCTTTAGATACTAGGTGGGGTTATTAGACAACCCAATCACTGCAGCTCACTCTTTGTGGTATTTTCTCTCAATTTTCACAGGTTTAAAATTACCAAAAGCTTCTAAGTAATCTTTTTTTCTCAATATTTAACACCCTCACCTGTAGGATGGATGAGGACTGGTTCACAGGGGGTCACAAAGAGTAAGTGAAAAAGCCCGAGGTGATTATCACCAGGTTCAAAATAATAATTCAGGAATCTGCAGGAATAGGGTCACTTATCAAAAATGTCTGAAATTCCCTGTTTACAGCAAGGAACGTTCCACAACACTGACAGAAAATGTATTAGGGTAAGCAATAAATAAAACTTACTAACCACATTAACTAGGAGATTTTTGCTTACAGGTGGAAAGGGCAAAAATTTTTAAAATCAGTTTCATTTTCTCCCAGAGAAAATTTTAAACTCTCTTAAATTTCTGTCAGAACAGTAGGAATGAACTGGATCTCATAAATTGTACTATATCTACCTATAGAGATTCTTCATTTTCTTGGAAGTCTCCCCCACTGATTTCACTGTAAAAGTCTGTTTTCCAACCTACCTGTTTCTTTTCTTCATGAGTTCTCACAAACACATATTGAAAAGGAATAAAGGGAGGTACTCTGGGATATAATCTACAGGATTTCCTTCAAATCCTTCTACCGTTAATATTCAAGTGATATTTTTTTCATAGAAAAACCAGATGGGGTTGGCCAAGGTTCCATTTTCTTTTAGAGTATTTGTGACAGGTCTTTTTGGTTGAAACTGGGAATGAATGCTTCCTGAAAAGCAAAAACTTTGTTCCTGGCAAAACAAAATAAACCAGAAATAATAAACTCCCTGCAGCTCTCATAAAATGTTAATAGGATGTTCACACTCACAAATAAAGATATAATTATGCAAGCTTTGTTAGTGACATTGTAGCATGTTCCTGCAAATTGCCCAGCCAAGATTTTATGTTTTCATATGTTACCACAGCATGACTAATGAAAAAAATGCCAATTATTTAACCTCATGTTTTGTTTTGTTGTGTTTTTGTTTGCTTATTTGTTGTTTATTGGGTTTTTGGTTTTTGTTTGTTTGGTTTTTTGTCTTCCCAGAAGTGAATTTCTTTATTGCAAGAAATCCTGGTTATTAATCGATGCCGAAAGCACATGGGCTGATGTTCTGGTGGGTGTTCTGTACAACGTGTAAGTGTAATAGATCTATTCTAAAATTGGTTACATGTTCTGTTTAGCTAGTGGTTATGATTTGATTTTATCGAAGAAACTATTGGTTGGAGATGTTTCATAATTTATTTTTATCACAGCAGCAGATAAGGTATGATGACAGATTGTGTCTAAGGTCATACTTTTCTGTCCCCTTGTTTTACTCTGCACATTAATCGCCATCAGACTCTACTACACATTCAAAACCTTCACCCAGGAAAATCCATAGCAGCACAAGTCAAGATTAATAGTAATTGATAAGCAAAGCTCTAAAAAAAATTATACAGGGCCTACCTGAGCAGCAAAATGACCTGACACTAGATAAATTTCTTTATTTGTGTAGCCTCCTCCAAAATAGCAGTATTGTGACCTTTTTAGAAGGAACTGCAAAAACAAGACTACACAATGGCTGGCAGAAATGTAAACTCTGATTAAAATCTTCGGTTTTGAGAAGACACTAAATAATATTAATGATCCTCTCAGACTTAATGCACTGGTACCCAAGGGAAGGCGAAAAAGGCCATTTGTTCTTTCTCACAACAAGATGTAGTGAGCATTGTTGTGGTTCAGTAAAAATATTGTTCCTGATATTGCTAGTGGGATGACAATCTTAAGTCTTTTGCTGCTTGTGTTTTATTTCATTGTCATAAGCATTTACTGCCTGGTAAAGGCAGTTCTTGAGACTGATGTTGGATCTCAGAGTATTCATTTGCCTTTTGAAAGGCAAATTAATTCAGCTTTGTTCATGATGTTGTTTCAGTCTTTTCTGCGCACAGACATTTGTGAGAATGATTTTATTGGCTGTGGTATTTGGGGATTGAATATCTGTCATTGCAATAGTCATGCACTTGCACAAAAGGAGGATTTTGATCGTCCTATTATGCAGTATTTGCAGCATAATTTATGTTGCTCTTTTCAGAAAAGTTCCAGTCCAAGAGTAGAAATTATATCAACTGACTGGGGTGATGTTTTATATATAGTGACTAGTGAAAGGCCAAATATGAGGTTTGCTGCACAGCTTGTCTTTGCTCATGTGAACTTCCCTAGCAACTCTAAATAATAAAGTATGTAAGAAAAGATGGTCTTCTTGCTAGTAACTTATCTATTGAAGGAAAGGGTCATTTGAGTCTGTCTGTTCAAATGCAGAGTAGGGCAGATGTTCCTAAACTGGGATGTAAAAGGTCTGCAATGGGTACTGCGGTGTATCTGTGTTCTCACCTGAAAGACAGACAAGAAGATGTAAAAGTGGGCAAAAAATTAAGGGTGTGGTGTCAAAGTCCTTTTTTTACCTAGGAAGTTGACACACATGTTTGTACCTTCATGCAGGGTTTGACCAGGGGAAAAATAAATTCACCAGGCATCCCTTACTGATGTCTATATATGTTGTTGTTGTTCGTAGATAGTTTCAGTGTCATGATCATGACTTAAGATGAAAATTTTCATTTTTAGGGAAAGAAAACAGATTTTTCTGTCACTGTATTGTGATGATGAGTTCTTTTGCTTGGTGTACTCATTAGATTAGACTGTGTAGCTATGGCCTGGAGATGAGTAGGAAACTTTATTTACATCCCATCATTTGCATTTCTTGTTGTCACAGCCCTTGTAATTTTATGATGTCCAGTTCTCCTTGCTTTCTGAAAGGTGCTGGTTTCTGTAAAAGGGAAGAATAGATGCACTGCACACAGTGACTCCATGACTCAGGGCTGGATTAACAAGATAACTGAACATGTGCAGTGGGTATTTGTTTTTCAGCACATTTAGCAACCAGTCAAAGATGTCTAGGTACCAAGAAGGTGATGCTGCTACTGATGAGAACCAATCTATGGTTTTTCAAGAAAATTTTCTCCCATCAGAAAATGCAAATTGGTGGAAACTGAAATATATGTGTTCAGTTGTTTATAACAACAGCCCACCTGATAACTTTTAGTAATAGCAGTGCTTTTGCAATGTTTGAGAAGCCCATTAAATGCAGTTCTGTAACAAAAGCTCACTGCCACAAAGCCTGGCAGGCAGAATTTGTGCTCCTAGATGTGCTTTTTAGGTGTACAAAGGGACACCAAGCCGTAATAGTCCCCGTTACAAGCAGATTGCTCCCTATCACCAGTTCCCCATGCCTAATGGGAGCATGTGGCAGTCCTGGAAGCCCATGCCCGAGGGGGACTGGAGTAGCTCTGGGGCAGGGACCCCAAAGGCCTGGTGGATGGGAGTTGAGTTGGAGCTCTCAGTGCTCTGCTGTGAGAAGGATTCTTCTGTTCAGGCAACTTCCAGGGTAAATTAAGCCAAACCTGGGTTAGTAGCCAAACTACTCTGGATTAGTAGATGGGATTTTTGACTACTGCATTGAGGGTATGTAATCCTGGGACAGCTCTTGATATTTTTCTTACGTTTCCTGCCTGTCTTCAATGTTGTTTGGGTTCTATACTTCTCCCTGATTCAGAGAATTCAGTGTTTTTACAAAATATCTTCAATTCATGTAATAGAAATTATGTGTTAGGAGTTTTATTGCTGTATAACTTGGGGGAAAGAAATTAATCATCCGAGTAGTGCTGATAATAATCCAGGTATATATTATTTTTAAAGGGGTTTTATGTGGATAGTGTTCTGCTGAAAACACCATTTGGGGATGATTAATTTATTTCTTTCTCCTGTTAGAGAACTGACTGCTAATGAAGCATTTTATACGGTATGGTTACTTGAGGCACTGTTATTTGCAATTCAACAGAAAACGGCTCTAACTAAAAGCAGAGAAATGAGTGACAATATGTTAGAGGACTGTGTATCAAAAAATGCACAGCTTCAGCTTGCATGCAAAAAATATAATTTAGCTGTGATAACAGTAATTAGATTTCAATCAGTATGCTCCTTGTTATTAATCCATTTTTCTCCTTTCAGTTGAAGAGGTCCTAATAACATGTTAGACAAATCATACTCTTTAAAAAGTCATTTGAAATGTAAAAAATTTTTTGAATCCTTGCAATTTCAGGAATGCATTTTGTAATATAAATAATATGTTCCCCTGCTGCTAATGTATCGATGCATACTTGCAAGTGTGCACTATGTTGTACTTCTGTTGTTTTTCCAAGCTTATTGTTAGGAATGAAATTATTCTTCATATTTAAGCAAATAGTTGAGGGAACTGTGGGATATATGGTAAGAACATTGACTTTGAAGACTTAATAAGGCTTTTAAATTATAAGGGCTCATTATTAAAAAGTATTGTTGAAGGACCAAGGTAAGCTTTTTCCTTTGGGTCAAAAAGGATGGTTTTAAGTCATTTTAAATCATAGAATCATAAAATTATCTAGGTTGGAAGAGATCTTTAAGATCATCTAGTCAACCATCAACCTAACTCTGATAAAAAACAACTTATCACTAAACCATGTCACTAAGCCCTGTGTCAACCCATCTTTGGAACACCTCCAGGGATGGTGCCTCAACCACTTCCCTGGGCAGACCATTCCAATGCCTAATAATCCTTTCAGTGTAAAAATTTTTTCTGATATCCAATCTGAATCTCCCCTGGCACAACTTGAGGCCTTTTCCTCTTATCCTGTCACCTGTGACTTGGGAAGAGAGACCAACACCGCCTCTCTACAACCTCCTTTCAGGGAGCTGTAGAGAGCAAGAAGGTCTCCTCTCATCCTCCTGTTCTCTGTGCTAAATAACCCCAGCTCCCTCTGCCCTTCCTCATGAGACTTACTCTCCAGACCCCCTCATCACCTCCATTGCCCTTCTCTGGATGTGCTCCAGCACCTCAGTGTCTTTTTTGCAGTTAGAGGACCAAAACTGGACACAGCACTCAAGGTGGGGCCTCGCTAGTGCTGAGTACAGGGGGACAATCACCTCTCGAGTCCTACTCACTACACTGTTCCTGATACAGGCCAGTATGCTGTTGGCCCTCTTGGCCACCTGGGCACACTGCTGGCTCATGTTCAGCCGACAGTCAACCAACAGCCTCATGTCCTTTTCTGCCAGGCAGCTCTCCAACCATTCTTCCCCAAGGTTGTAGCACTGCATTGGGTGCATTTTTTTTTTTTCTCATCTGAAATAATCAAGGCAATATTCTTGATTTTCATCATGAAAGAAATTATACAGATTGCAGTCATTTACATAGTGATGATCTCTGTGGAGTATTGAGAGAGAAAACATACGTTTTTCAGGAAGAGATACAACTTTTTCAAGAGCATTCCTGAAGGAAACTGTCTGAACAAGGAGAGATTTTCCACCTGGTCAGCACTACTAGTAGCTTGGTTTTGTCTCACTACTCAACTGCTCGCCTTTTGCTCCTCAGAAGAGAAAGCCACAGTAGGAGCTTCAAGGTCCTGAATGTCCACTGACCTTGTAGTCTTTCATGATAAAAGTTTATTCATGTATTTTGTCGTTTCAAACAAAAAAATTGTATTTCGTTCAAAGATAACTTGGCTTCTTCCGGACTGTTTATAGCGTTACAAAAAACACTTTTAATTTCTTTTCCCTCCCCAAAGCTATAAATGTTTTTCTCCAATTGGCTTATTATCATGTATTCCCAAGGAGGGTGCCAAATGAACCATTTGACTTTCTTTTGAAGTCACAGCAGAATTTTGCTGCTGAGCTTGATCAGGACAGACCTTAGAGAAAATGGGATTGATGTACTGAGGTGCAAATGTCCCGTTAAAGGAACTTTTATCTCTTCCTCGGTTCGCCTCATGAGAGTTTACCAGTTAAACCCTTGAGACACCCACTGTGATCGGAGAGGATCAACAAAAGTAGAGCAGGTTGCTCAAAGCCCCATCCAGCCTGGCCTTGAAGGTTCAGTTCAGCACCAAAAAAATTGAGTGCTATACTTTGTATTAATAAACAGGCATTTAATTAAGTAGTCATCTCAATTATGTTGCTAGCCCTACATAATATTAGGAGGCATAAAACTCCTCCGTGCTATCTACTTCATATGCTATGGCTCTGAAGTCACGATGGGTCTTGTGACTAGAGTGAATGCTCTTGAGCAACATGAAGAATAGAGCTATTGTCACCCCAAAGCCACCTGAGATGTGTCAGAGCAGTAGTGGAACTTCAGACATCCCTGCTGTTGCACACTGTGAACCTGGCAAAGGATCGCTTCCCTTCTCCAAAACACAACCAAAACGGTCTTGGCAAGATAATTAGAGCTGCCCAAAGCTGTTTGCAGGCACTGAAGGTGTAATTCTTGGAAACCTCCTTGGCTGGGCTAGGAATAGAAAACCTCAGCAGCACTTTCTGTCAGGATCTGCAGGAGATCAGCTTTTCAGTCAATCTGTGAGCTTTGAGAGAGTCAATAATGACAGAGGGACAGAGGGCATTTTTGCATCATAGAAGACAGTCGGTAGGGGCACCCTTTTGTGAACGGAGGGATGAATTAAGTAAAAGCAATAAAACAGAGCTGAGCAAAACCAGAATTATAACAATGCTAGAGACAGAATAATCTCTTCTACTGTCCTTATTTGAATTGTGGGAGCAGGACGTCTGAATGCAGATATAATCATTGAATTGTAGAATCACAGAATTACCTGGTTGGAAGGGACCTTTCAGATTATCGAGTCTAACCACCAACCTAACATTGACAAAAAACATCACTAACCCGTGTCCTTCAGCACCACAGCTGCCTGGCTTTTAAATACCTTCAGGGATGGTGACTCCACCACTTCCCTGGGCAGCCTGTTCTGATGTTTGATGTGTAAGAATTTTTCCTAATATCTAATCTAAACCTCCTCTGGCACAGCTTGAGACCATTTCCTCTTATTCTAGCCAACAGATATTAGATATTCATAGACACATCTCCTGTATTTCTTCACTTTCAGTTCCATTTTAGATCTTGAAAAAGGTCTCATAAAAATAACTACGTGTCTGTGACTTTTGGGTAGTTTTATTTGGTGAAAAACAAGGTAAAAAAAAATTTAACCAACCTTAGAAAAATGAATGTTGAAGAAATCTTTTTGAAGGATTCCTCCTAAGGTAACAGTCTTGTTTTATAGTCCTAGAAGACAGAAACTATTACTTCCTAAAAGACTGGGTTTTACGCAAGCTTCATAGGCTCTGCATCTCCATTAAAAATACTTAGATGGTTTTCCTATTTCAAATGCTGTTAACTTGGATAAATGCCCGTGTTTCATGCTCCAGTTACTGTACGTGTCTTTTAATGCTCATACGCCAATAAAACAATTGCTAAAAATAGTGGTGTAAAAATGCTGAATGCAGCTTAATTTACATTTCCTAGATTAAAAAACAAAAAAACGTAAAAGAAAAGCATTTTGTTTCTGTATTAGTGCCATTTGGAGCCGCTTTTTAAACTTCCATAGAAGCATTCAGCCAGAGAAATTGAAAATAGAAGCAGCAAACCCCGACTTCATGCACTCCCTATGCCCTTTCTGCCAAGCCAGAGTGAATGTGTATTTGTTAATCCTTGGTGCATGTTATTAATCGCATCAAGAAGGAGAACAGATACAGAAAGATGTAATTGTGGGTGAACTGGAGTGATATTTTTGTGATCCTTGCATTATGTCTTCTATTTTCCTGATGTTATTCTCCTCGTAAGTCTTAAAGCACTTTAAGGAACAATACAGAATAGTTTGGCACCATATTGACTGAATTTTGATGTCATTAACTCCCCTTCCACCTCACAGAAATTTTCTCATGGTGTTATCGACACGGCCTTTTCAATTTCATTGCATTTTCATAAACAGATACCTGAAGGGCCAACAAAATGCAAAAGTCACTCTTTCTAAGACGTAGAGCCAGAAGGCACATAAACATATTAAATGGATTGAAAAAAGTCTATGCAGCGACATTGAGTGGAAGTTGAGCACTCAGATAAAACCCCATTTGGCACAGTGATGATGGAGATACATTATCTATAGCCAGAATGAAATCTGTTTCTCTTCACCTACTTTACTTCTCATTCATAGTATTTGTTGTGATTTCACTAGTGGAAAAACCTTGTAATCTTTTGCTCTGTTTGAACAGAGTAATTGATGTTTAGATATTTTTAATCTTTTTAGGACGAAATGCATTCCTGAAAAATATTTAAGATTTACAAAACAAAGGGGATATGCTTTACAAAGTATTAGCTCCTTATCTTTACTGACATTTTGTCGATATTACTGTTATGTGTAATTCTTTCTAGCTGATAATTATTTATCAGAGACTAGCAGTTTGCTTGGTATTGTACAATGGAGACTTTATAATTCTTGCCACAATGGCATTGTAGAACTTATCTTTTGCTGTGTTTGGTTCTGTGCATGCTTCCACAAGCCTGTCATCACTACTTGAAGCACAGGTTGCTCCTTCACATAGAATAAAAAACCCAAAACAACTTTAAGAATATTCGTATGCTCTTTTGAACAAACAGTAAACTATGTGTGTGTTTCCCCATAATATCCTTCATTTATTGAGATTACACGTGGTGTGTTCAGCTTGCAGTATGCAATTCTGTTACAGAGTCAGGGGGAGGTTTAAGGACAGGAAGGACTGCAGATGGAACCTCTGTTTTTGTCGAGGGTAGCATCCCACCAGTGTTTTGTCTTCTGCTGTACTAACTGCCACACACGTGTTGTACACAGCATGGGAAGAGATGCAGCACCAGTCATAGGTAATATTCCTTAACATGTGAACTGATGCCTTTGTTAAAGAGAGTCTTATTTTCTACTTGAATATACTGCATCAAGATCACTTCATGGACTGTGAGATGTGGAGGTTCTTTCTAAAGTAAAAATAAATCAGCAGTGTATGCAAAAAAGGCAAAGTTAATGATTCAGTGTATAAAACTGTATTTTGAAAATTTAAAGAGTCAGAGAATCAAGAAGAACTTTAGCTGTTATAGGTACAGAAGGATTTAAAGAAGTCTGATAAGAGGATCGTGGAAACAATTAAATATATTTAAAGGGAGAAATTGGTACCTGTCACAATCTTGAAAAACTGGCACACTAATATATCAAATGCTACAGAAATAATAGAATCATTATATGTAATAATATCCCATCTCTTGGATTTTTGGATCTGCATATGTGCTGAGGATCTTCCCAGAAAATAAGCTCAAGGAAATAAATCTTAGAGGAAACAGAACTGCAAACGAAACTTGAAGAATAGAGCAACAGAAGAAATAGGAACAAAGAATTTTTGTAGAACACAGTATCTGGCTCTGAAGAAACAGTGTATAACAAGTGCATAGCTTTTCCTTGCAGTTTTTGTGATTTTTTTTTTTTATTTTTTATTGTTTTACCAATAAGGATAATCACAGAATTGTAGAACACCAGGTTGTGAGGGACCTCAATGATCACCTGGTCCACACTCTGTTGGCTCAACCATTGTCTGGACAAGGTGGCCCAACACCCTCTCTAGCTGAATCTCAAAACTTTGAGTTCAGTGAGGAGGAATCCACCACTTAGCTGTGAAGATTATTCCAAAAGCTGACTGCTGTCATTGGGAAAAATTTTGTGTCCAGTTGCAATCTCCCCAGGAGCAACTTGTACCCATCACCAAACTCAGTTCCCTCAGCCTTTCTTCATGCGGTAACTTCCCAGTCCTTGGATCACCTTGGTGGGCCTTTTCTGAACCAGCCTGTCCACAGCTTTTTTGTATAGCGGGGACCAAAACTGAACACGGGATTCCAGGATAATGTTATTTTTTAATTTAAAAGATGGAGGAAGAGCTGACAGTAGTGTTTCTTTCCTGGTAATACTTTGTGGGCTCAACAGCCCTACCCTTGGGAGAACTTTTGTTTTTCAGACAGAGGCTACTGAACAGGAGCCTGGTTTTCACAGGATAGATGCAAGGCTTGTTTGCTGCCGTAGGGAAAAAACTATATAACTCAATTTGTCCCTTATGAGGAATTTTCTTCTGTGCTGCTGTGTATGTAGCTTCTGCACAAATCAGAACAACTATTTTTAGTGACTACAAACATTCCAGCAAACTTTGTTGACGTTCCTTTTTAGGTCAAGGAGAATAAAATGAAAAGGGGTAATATCAGTAAAAGTCTCGCTGAAAGATCACAGAGAATTAGAGAACATAACCTGAAAAACAAAAAAAGTAAAAGCTGATTTCCGAATTGTATTACTTTTATTGCAAAAATAAGCAAAATCAGTATAAAAATATAAAAATTTGCGGGAACAGATTCACTATTATCTGTATTTTTTGAGTGGTTTCCTGGTTTGGGGGAAAAAAGATTTTTATTCCTGGAAAACAGTGAATATCCAAGGCTTTGCACTCCTAGGGTTTCTGAAGGACATATGTGTAATATTTTAAAATAGCTTCTCCCTTGTTATTTCTTTGTCTTCCTGAAAGCTTACAACACTAGGCATGCAGACTTCTTAAACAGGAGCCTGAAACACACAGAAAGTGTAACATCAGCATTAATAGCCTGAGATTCAAAACACTTTCTAATAAATTGTAGTTCCTAGGAAGGTTCAGCTAGATTTTCTGAGATCTTTTGTCTTTTGGGGGCTTTCTGAAACAGTCCAAGTGATTTATCCTGATGCATTCTCCTGATGCATTACTTATTTTACTGTTGATTAGGCCACCAGCACTAATCTGATAGATAATAGAGTATTTAATGGTTTGAACAGTGTTGAGATTTGCTCTTAGGTTATTGTAACATTGACAAACTGTCTGAAGGATCAAAAAAACCTGGTGGTTACAAGCTTGTTGCAATGGAATCTTGAAAGATCAGAATGGTTCCAGTAATAACAAGCTGTATGTACTATGTGACAGCAGTTTGTTAACAAATTAGGTGAATAATCAATGTATTATTTTTGCTCCTACTCAGTAACTTTTGCAGCAAATCAAAGCTGCAGCATCTCTACAATCAAGCTTTTATAAAGGTGAAAAACTGTCTGATATGTTGATAAAGTAGTTTGCACAAAATGTTTTGAGACAAGGAAAAGAGAGTGATGTATACTCCTTTCTAGACAAGGGGGTAGACACAGCAAAAAGTAGTGATTAGAATACTGGGAGGTGGTAAGACACCCAAACAAGTAAATAATTATGTACATTTTTATAATTTCTTGTTTGTTTCTTAATTCATCTTTTTATGTAGAGCTATGACATACTGACAGTTAATTTCAGAGACTTTGTAATCTCATCTTTGAAGTGTTCCTATTTTGCAAATGTAATGAAAAAAGAAATTCTAATGTTTTAAAATAAATAATTCTTCTTTACTTCAATTTCTTCAGTGATTCAAACAGTTGTCAACTACGACCCCTTCAAGATTATTGTGCTGAAAACCAAGACAACATCATGGCTTCAAAGATTTTGTCTTTATAAAGCCTGCAAATACTTGATGTATATGCAAACAACACATTTATGATATGCCAGATTTACTTTAGGAGTACAAAATTATCTGTCTGTGCATTATTTGAATTAGCCATTAGTTTAAATCCCAAATAATGGAGGCCTGAGCCAAAAAGAAAAAAAATGAGGGAGCACTTGATCAGCTTTAGATGGCAGAAACCACCTAAGTTGATAGACCCAATTCAGCTTCCCTGAGGGTATACTTTGTTTTCTAAACTTAGGTATGAACAATTTCTGAATAAAAGGCACGGTTCACTCTTAGACTATGAAGTAGAAAAGCATAATTACAGTCTCAACTAACTGGTGTATTTCGTTAGTAGTTTTCTGATATTTATTATCCTCATCATTCCTCACTTCCTTCAGCTTTAAAAACAAAGATTATAATTTTTGATTTTTTATTTATTGGGTACTTTGAAATTAAGAATTATATACAAGCATGAAGAATTGATGCGCGAGTTTCAAGCAATTCTCCAGCTTCACTCCTCTTTGGCCCCACTACAAACCTGTTAGGAATGTAAGTCAGTATTTCTTATAGTTTATAGTGAAAATCAGACACCTGATTTTCAGCAAATCATTATTTTCCAGTGAGACTTCATTTTAGCAGAACATTTCTGACCAACTATAAATTAGACTATTATTTTACACTATTGCTGATATTTTAACTGAGAGCACACAACTACTTTTGCTTTGTCTCCTTGTTATTCTTATCTGATTGCACAGCACACGTTATGATCAATCATGATTCAAATAGGAATGTAGA
Organism: Thinocorus orbignyianus; assembly: GCA_013400375.1. Classification (NCBI taxonomy): domain Eukaryota; kingdom Metazoa; phylum Chordata; class Aves; order Ciconiiformes; family Thinocoridae; genus Thinocorus; species Thinocorus orbignyianus. Next base: position 958,473 of record VXBW01002845.1, on the reverse strand, counting down.
TTGTTTTCCCAGTTCTGTTGCCTTCGGTCTGACAGCTGTTTCCTTGACATCTCTCCAAACTAGTCAGACCTCAGAAGTAAATAATGACAGGCAAACTAAGAACAGCAAGGGATTTCTCTCTTCACCTACTGTCTCTCATGCTGACAATCATTTTTCATTCCCAAAGGAGACTGTCAGTTTCTTGGATGACCGCTTGTGCTTTTTGGGCTGCAGCCACATTTGGGTTTATTTTTGAGAAGTTCAAGAGATGGCAATGTGAAATGAGTGACCCTTTTCATTTTTCAGCTTTCAAAAGGAATGAAAACGACAAACTCATTCAGTTTCAGCAGAAACTTAGCATTTACTCTTCCTTTCTTCAGATGAACAAAGGGAAAGAGTTATTCCATTAAAAATATCTCAAGGAACTTAATCCACTGATTTTTTGCAATACTCAAAATGAGCAAACATGGCACCAAAAGTGTTCATTCTTGCAAAAGCAGCTTGCTCATTTGTTTCACTGGCATTGCTGACCCCTTCAAATCAGTAGCATTGTGAAAATTAGTAATTGAGGAGTAACGATTCTGTTTTAACAAAATAATCATGGGACATTAATGAACAATTTGTGAATGGAAACCAGAATTCTTTCTGCTCTTACTACTTCAATGAGAGGACAGTGCTGCGAGACCTATGGAACCAGTCATGTGTACGTGAGTATAAAGCCACAAATACCAGGAACAGAAAATCCTGACTGGTCCATTAGCTGAATGAAGTTCAACAAACCTTTCAACACAAAACAGATAAATCACTAAATAGTGTCCTTTTTCTTTTCCAGTCATAGAGAGAGAAAAAAAAAAGGCAGTGTGCATTTTCCAGAGAAAGCAGAATGAATGAAATGAAATTAAATGTCCCGTAGGATTCTCCACGGAGGGGCTAGAAATTAAATTATAAATAAAGGACATCCATGATGGCAGTACATGCAAAAAAAAAAAAATAATCTTTGAATTTAGGCCAAACAGCTCTAGAGAAAATGAGAAATTGCTAATGCTTCCTGCCAAACCAAAACAAATATGTTTCCAAATTAAGACCTGTAAGGACAGATGCACATTTCTGGTGATGTTATGTGGTGGAAGTATTGTTTATTGTTTGATTACACAAATACTGATGGCAAATTGTGGGTTTTAACCTTCAATACAGACAGAAGATATAATAACTATTGATCTTCTAGCCTCACTTCATGATATTCCATTTTTATCTTTCAACTGAAGGTACACAAAATTCACATTTTAGAGTTATCAAAAAAAATATTCAGCTACAAATTTGATTATGTTTCATTCTGCAAATATAGATAGGAATTTGAGTGGAAATACAATTAAAGTATGCTTGCATCTTTTGTTACTTTCTGAAATATCTCCGTTGCATTTCTTTTGGTCCTTTGGGCTATATATTCTATCTCTGCAGATGTAAAGTATATTTTATTTAATTCCTTTTCAAAAGTATTTAGAATTCCAAGTTCTTCCTTGTTAAATAGTAAGCTGGTTTGGAAGCGTCCTTGTCAGTAAATGGAAAGCCTTGATAAGATGTCTTTTTTTACCTCAAAGGAAGGTATCTGAAATAACCCTCTCCAAAAGCTCATGTATCAGAAATTGTAAATGTTCAGTGTTGATAATGGATCTTAAACAGAATGGATAAATATTATTAAGAAGGAAATACCATCATATTTTGTGCACAGCTGACCTGAATAATCCATACAATTATAGGAATTACAGAAATCGGGTATTCAGAAAGGGATTAGACATCTAAAGTTAAGAGTGAGAGTATGTACAATGGCATTTGTTAAGAGCAGATCTCTAAGCATTAGGACATTTATTATTTCAGGACATAAATCAAACACATTTTAGGAATTAGGATGTGCTGCTTTGGTTAGTGTACCCCTGTAAAATATTCTCATTTCACTGTAATATTACAGATAAAATAATGGATCAGCTCCTATTTAACATTGCACTTTCAAAATCTTGGATTTTTTTGTCTTTTGGAGTTATAAAAATTTTGTAATGCCAAAGGGAGCCGAAATAGAATTGGGGAAGATTCTAAATAGGAGAGGGGGAAGCTTTGGTGATGGATGCCTTTGTCTTGGCAGCAGAGTATCATCCTAGTTTTGGTTAATTGCCGTACAAATTGCATGGTCTGTAATTACCTTTAATTATAGGGATACACAACAATTTTTATGCTAAAAGGAAGATGAGAGTTGTGCACAGTCGAACAACCTGGTAATCTCTTATATATATATTCTTATTTTCTGGAAAAGAGTATAGAATTATAATGCTCATAAGTGTTTCTTCTGTCAGTTTTGGAGCAGTATACATTACAATTATTTCTATTATCAGCTTTCACCACTTATTAAACAGAGTGCAGATCTGGGAGAAATACCTTGCTTTGGAATGATCTGTCAGTAACTGGCAAAGCTGTAGAAAAACAAAGGGAAAAAGATGAGGCTGTAACTGTATTAGTGTCTCCTGAGTTGTCATCACTCTTCAAATGACCCAAGACATTGAGGTGTGATTCACAGAATCACAGAATTTTCATGTTTGGAATGGACCTCTGAGATCATCGAGTCCCACCATACACACACTCACAAAAAACCAAAAAACAACAACAAAACAACAACAACAACAAAAAAAAAAAAAAAACCACACCAAAAAAACCCACAAAAAATCAAACCCCACAAAACAAATCACCCAACCCAACAATCTTGATCTCGGGCACTAGAGCATACCCTGAAGTGCCACATCTTCTCGTTCACATGTAGAGGACAGTGAAAAAATGCTACTAATAATGGCAAGGCCAAGGTCTGAGAATCAACAGATGTGTTCTCACTAAATCAGAAATTATGCAGTTCTGTCATTTGTTTTGGCGTTTTGCAAACATATTTTTTAAAGAGGTGGGCATAGTATGTAATCCCTCAGGTGGGACAGCTATTAATTGCTTCACCTGATACCGAACAGAACAAACTTAAGGAGGGCGAAAACTGGAATTTGTTAAATTTGCTTAAATTTCCATAAATTTGGAGGAAAGTGATGATTCTGCATCCTCAAAATTGCTAGTTATTGTGCTAATGAATTGATGATGACACAGAATTAGAAAAACAAACTCCATCTATTCAACTAAAGACTGATTTAATATACAGAAATAATCAAGTGATTTTACAAATCATAGAGACAGAAATGGAATTGAAATCATTGGCCTGGTCCTACCCTAGGGCCATAGCAAACAATATTTTTTGCTAAAGCTTTAAGTCAGTTGTGACAGAGAAAGATCTGGCTCAGTGTGAATCATCGAGTATGAGGAAGCATTTTATGGGACATGTATAGAATATTGTACAGTTGTGCCTGTCATGTGCAATAAAACCTATGTTTGTCTAATCCCTGGAGTTAAGTCACAACAGTAAATAGAAGAAAGGAAAGCTTATTTGTGGTAGGAATCTTGACTTCTTTTTTTTTTTCTAGCAAAGACCAAGGGAGACTAAGTGATAATGGGAGATAAATTACTAGATGAAACTTAAGAAACAATGCGGGCACAATTAAAAATGAGTTTATATTTGCTTTAAATAATTTTAGGCTGTCAAAACAAAGAACACTGATAACTGCCAGATCAAAGGGAATAGTTTTTTAAAAAGACTGACATGACGAAGTCCAAACCCGAAAGTCATGTAAATTTTAAAATTTGCATGCATTACCTCTTACCATGCAACTTTGGTAAGGGATTACCCGATGTGTTTACTGTGGTGGAAGAGGACCATATAGCACAGATCCCTTCCAGTCTCCTATTACTCAACTGAACTACACCTTTCATTCTCTGCAGAGTAAGTTCATATCAATAAAGAATATTTTTTTCCTGGTTTGTATTTCTCCATTTTTTAAATGCAAAGAATTGAAAAATAAAGGTACAAGGCAATCTACATACAGTGCTACTGAAAACAAAAGTCTTCAATCTGGAGACAAACTGCCAAAGAGGTCTTGAATATGGAGCCACTGACAGTTGAGCTCCATCTGTTTTACCTGGAGCACACTAAAAGGGAGTTATTTTTGTGTTATTTTACTGGTTAAGGAAATCCATTCCACCTATTAGGGGCACAAAGAAGATGAGGGGACTAGAACATCTCTCTTATAAGGAAAGGCTGAAAGACTTTGGTCCTTTTAGTCTGGAGAAGTCTGCAGGGGGATCTGATTAACACGCATAAATACTTAAAGGATGGGTGTCAAGAAGGTGGGGCCAGTCTTTTTGCAGTGGTGCCCAGTGACAGGACAAGAGGTGACGGGCACAAACTTGTACATAAGAAGTTCCATCTAAACATGAGGAGGAGCTTCTTCACTTTGAATGTGGCAGAACACTGGAACAGGCTGCCCAGAGAGGTAGCTGGTGGAGTCTCCTTCCCTGGAGACATTCAAAACCTACCTGGAAATGTTCCTATGCAGCCCGCCCTAGGTGGACCTGCTCTGGGTGAGGAGTTGGACTGGATGATCTCCAGACGTCCCTTTCAAACCCATATCATTCTGTGATTCTGTGATAGTTTCAGTTTCAGATCACCAGCATCTTTCAATTGAAAGACATGGTCAGAGAAATACTCACGCCGAGAGTACTCATGCCATGACAGAAATATTTCCCTTTAGCAAGCAAAAATGGAACATATTAAAAACCTTATGTTGATTCAGAAGAAAATTGCTGATATAATGGCAGAGATGTGGCAGCTTCTTAGCGGCTTCCTATACCTTGTTTCTCACATATGGAGCAGAGGGGAGTGACTGCTCTGCCATGGCAATATACGTGAGGTGTGTGAAGACCAGATACACATCAGGCACTTGGATGGTGGTAGGCTTCAAGATTTAGGTTCCATCTAAATGATTGTCAGGTTGGATTAAAATCTGTTTTCAGTTTCATCTGTTGAGGCTATTCACATGTTTCTGTATAAAACTTGATTTAATGCCTAAGAGAACAGTGGAATTATGAAGTAGATCAAACAGCCCTACAGGATTAATAAATTTGAGAAAGGAATTTCTGTGACAGTAAGTGGGTTTGGTTTCATCATGATTGCATTATTTGCCTGAGAATAGATCTGCTTTTATCTTTTGCTTTGCTCTTTACAGAGGCTACTTTGTTTTTGTTTTTTTTTTTCAAAGGTGTGGGGTTCATAGCCCTGGAGACATGCACAGAATGGCTTCATGCTTTTTCAGCCACTTTGCATCAAAGACACTTAACTGTGCTTGACGTTTTGTAATTAGAGGAAATTTTACATAAATAAATGTAAATTTACATAAAATGTAATTTACATAAATGTATTTCCAGTTTTAGGCTTTTTTTTTTTTTCTTTACATAGACTATAAAATTAAGTTATGCTGCTTTGGTGGTCTTATTACTCAAATATATGTGCATCAGGAAATGCATTTCACAGACGGCCAAAAACCCTTACAAATACCTTTTTTTTTTAGCCAAAAAGGCCAAAAGAGCAGCAGCCTAGTGATTTCCATCGCTCTTCCCAACTCCTGAACCACACACTTTTTCTCTTGCAACCTCAGGTGGTTGTAGGTTACAGTAGTTGACCAACTTTGACATCTGTAGTGAATAAAGCTTTTAATTCATAGTACTGTACAATCTTTATAGGTCAATTTAACAGAATCATAGAATGGTCAGAGTTGGAAGGGACCTTAAAGATCATCAAGTTCCAACCCCCCTGCCATGGGCAGGGACACCTCTCCCTAGAGCAGGTTGCTCCAAGCCCCATCCAGCCTGGCCTTAAACACTTCCAGGGATGGGGCATCAACAACTTCCCTGGGCAACCTGTCCTAGTGCCTCACCACCCTCACAGCAAAGAACTTCTTCCTAATATCTAATCTAAATCTCCCCTCTTCCAATTTAAAACCATTACCCCTTGTCCTGTCACTAGACTTCCTGACAAAGAGTCCCTCTCCAGCTCTTCTGGCGCTCCCTTCAGATCCTGGAAGGCTGCTATCAGGTCTCCCAGAGCCTTCTCTTCTCCAGGCTGAACAGCCCCGGAATCCTGGGTGGGGGATTCTTTTCTACCATTCTTACAAAGAGTCATCTTTTTGAATATTAGCTCTGCTTGCTAATTGTTATCCAATATATCTTTTTTAAAGTGATGAGCATGTTATTCCCTTATTGTTGAGGTGGGCAAAGATAACATTATATCCTGGTTTAAGGGAGAGAGCAGCAACACATTCTGTTCAGGGAGAAAATCTTGCTTACACTCGTTACTGTGGAAACCAGAGTCAGCTGTCTCAGTTGTTCACCTCTTGGAACCGTTGAAGCTGTGAGAAGGAGACAGATTAGGTGACCCAAACTGGCCAATCAGTGTTCCCTCCCATCTGCCATGCTCAGTAGAAAAGTTGAGGGACAAAAGGGGTCTGTGTTTCTTCTCTAGTGTTTCTTTTTCCTTCCATAGCTGATATCTGAGGAAGACCCTGCCAGTTTGTCTGCCTGCCTTTGATCTCAATCCATGGGTTTCTGAATCAAGTTCTGAAATCTAGTTCTCATCTATCCCTGAGTCCAGTCTGGAACTTCCCCAGTGCCTGCTGGTGATGTCTCCCAGGGAACTTCGTATGGTTTTATATATATATATATATATATGTGTATATATGCACTGTATCTATTTCATTATTCCTTTTTTTAAATTATTTTGTTATTAATATTTAGTTACAGTAGTTTATTTTTTTCTAAGTGTATAATCTCTTTATCTCTTTTATTTGTCTTGGAGCCAGAGGTGGGTGAGAGCTTTTTTTGTCTTGTCATTGGCCAACTTGGACTAAACTGTGATATGTTACAGTCTGAACTATGAACATACTACTTCATATGCAACAAAGTCCATAAAGAAATCAGCATTCAGTTGAATTCTATGACCAGCTGAATTCATTCTGTGAATGTTTAAATATTCTTCTGTTTTCTTAAAGTCTGGCTTGTCTACTTAACATTTTTTTGAGTGTTTTATTTTTTTTTTTTTAAGTTCTCTTCTTTACTCCTGTCTTCTTGGATAATATCAGCGTATATAGTTAGGGCAACGATTTTGAAAAATCTCACTTCATTGAATGGGACTTAGGTGATTACAGGATCACCAAAAGCAAATTGAATATAAAAATATCCTAGAGAGTGAAGGAGGAATTTCCAGTGAGGGTAGGATAATACAAATTCAGTAGTATATTTATGCTGTTAAGGTCTCTCCTATCTGTTTCATATTCACTTGAGGATTTCAGATTGGAGTAAACAATAGCATCTGTGATACTCAGAGGAATAGTGGCTTCGTTTATGAGGGAGGTCTGGAAGAAGATGACGTATTTAATGTAGGAAAATGAGAAGTGAGAGGGGAATGTGCTTATTTTCTCTAAATGCATGAAGACACAAGAGCCAGAGCAGGAAGAAAGCTATTAAAGCACAGTGCTGGCGGATAAATAGAGAGGCTAAGCATGAATACATTTAGGCAGAATATTAAAAAAAAAAAAAAAAAAAAAAAAAGGAATTCTGTCCTCTAACTAGCAAAGATCTAACTTTATGGAAAAAGGGAGAAATCTTAACATGATGCTTGAGAACTCCTAAGAATTATGGCTGTGGTTGCTTGGCAGCAAGAAGCTGGATCCACTGACCTCTTACATTGTCGGGTATATTTCTGTTTTCTACTTGCCTCTCAAACTGCTGGCATCTCATTATACAAAATCTTGTCCTCTGTCTCTGGCTTTCTGTCTACTTTTCTGAGAGAGAGAGGGTTTTTCTTCATCCCTCGGTCAGCTGTCCTTATCTAGGATACCTGCAAAAGGAAGGCTACAAACAGCAGTAAAAACAGCTGTTCTGCTGATACAGCTGGGATCAGCTTAATAGCATAACTGTTGATGACTTTAAAAGTTCAGTAAAAGTTCTTGGTAGATAGACTGTAGGCAAGTATAAATGGTCTTAGCCAACAGGATGTGGTTTGAGAAGAAAATGTGGTGAAACCTATGGAGCAGTGCATGCTTATTCCATACAGCGAGCATCCTGGAAACATCACATTTTATTAACGTTCTTTTATTCTTGATGTCCAAGTTTCTTGTATTAAATAAAATTATCAAACTAAAGAAATTAATAGTAGAAATGGATGTAACAAACTGATACTATGGAGATATCTTGTGTATCAGAAAGGGGTCTGCCCTTAAGGGCTTTGCTGATCAGGTAAAGTAACTAAAAAATGATTATGCTACAGCAAAGCCATTATCCAAAACTGAAGTGTAGCTCTTCCTCTGGGGTGATATGTGGCAGCTCTTCAATAACAAATACAAACACTGGAGAGAAAAAGTTGTTAAAAGGACAGAATTGTAGCCATATGGTTGCCATTGAAGTAGGTGTATAAAAGGGAAGAACTGCTTAAGATCAATATTAGAAATTCTTTTCTTTACTTGCCAAGGTTAAGAAGCAAAACTGAAGGAATCCTCAGAGAACCCATTGTTACACAGGGCTGAATTATACTGCAAATGTTGAAATTCGAAGTTCAACTGTTAATTAGCATTCTGAAGTAAATTATTATATTTTACATGGAAAATTCTTTTGAGGGCTATTGAACTGTTGGAATTTTCAAAGAGGAAAAGGGTATGTTTAAGTGCCAACACTGTATTATGGATAATTCCCTTGGAATATTGGTGATTTTGTAGGATAGCAGTATCCTATACAGTCAAGAGCTCATGTTCTGCCTTCCTTATGTTTAATATACTTCAGCTGTTTTAGCTAATTTGGGAAGGTGGAAGCAAAGGTAGAGCTACCAGATGACATATATCAAACAAAGGTGTTTCCATAGTAGTTTCTCTGAGACTGAAAACGAAGAAAACGCTGTTTTTTCTGGCTTTTTTTTTTCTTGTTTTTACTAAGAGGTGAACAGATGATGGATAGCCTAGAGCTCTATATGCTACTGGACATTTTCCACTGTTGTTTTAAGGACTAAATTTGAACTATTTCACTTTTGGGCTTTCACTGAATCTGACTTTCTTGTGGACTTTATTGATTTACATTTGGTATTTGAATTTGTAGCTTATGTTATCTGTGTTCTAACAGGAAAATCAGCTTCTGGCATGGTAAATGTTGCTGGTTATTTACAGATAATGAAAGTGCTGTTATAATGTCACTCATAGTGGCTGGCTTCTTTGATTTCATTAATTTTTAATTAATTTCATTGCTCATCAAGTTAAAAAGATTAATGATTACAAAGTAGTCATGACCTAGTGTAGATCCGAGAACTATACTAGAAGATGTTTGAGCCAGCTTTGTATTAGCCTTTGCTAAAAGAGCTGAGTTTGGATTAAATTCTTTGTATAAATTCTGGCATAATTTGTTAATTCACTGTGGATTTAAGATGTTAAAAGTGAATAAAAATCCAACCACCCAATAGCAAAACCCCCAACGCATCTATTGTTCTAATTTGGGCGTGCACTTTTAGACCCTCAAAAGTTTATACATGGAGTAATGCTTGCTTTCCTTCATTAACTCTGTAGAGAAATGCATGTGGTGTCTGTCACAGGACAAATTCTGGTCTAACATTAATCTGTTCCTACTAATTATAATTCAGACTAAGATTCCGATGACTTAATTTGCCAGTGAAATCTGTAACTTTTAAGAGATACACTTGCAGCAAGTCCTTCCAGTCTCTAGAAACAAAAGAAATTTTTATGCTGGGACTTTCATAACAATTTCTATTTATATGTCTCATTAGATGAAATGAGCAGAAGTTGCAGGAAATCAGTGGTGTATGTAGCACCAGCTTGATTCTTTTTAAGAGTTTGCAGTGGAAGCTTGATTTAGTTGCCTTAATCTGGCCTCCAGCTGCTTTTCCAGATGGGTGTGAGTCTCCAATAGATCCTGTTATGTCTGCCAGGCTCCAAACAGTGTTTCACAGAACCCTGAGTATGTCAAATAGCATTAGATATTTACATTTAAGCAACAGATTGAGCACTGTATGTTTAAATAGCAAGTCTATATTGCACTTAAGCTTCACTGAAGTATGTCAAGAATCTCTGTGGAAAAGTAAAATCTTTCCAAGCTGGGATTGGAACAAATTCAGTAGGTTTGTCCAATGTGGGTTAGGACGTTACTGCAAGGAACCTAGCGTGAAGTCAGGAGATGGAATTCATGTTGCCTGAACTCAGATCAAATCCAGTATTTATTTGGAATAAGGATACATCTGCTTTTGTGTATTCCCGGTAACTTTTCCTAGGGATTCTACATTTAAAAAACAAATCCCAAAACCAAATGGCTCCAAAGAATAGAGATATTATTTCTGGGATTTTTTTTTTTTTTTTACTATATAGATGTTTGACTAATTCTACTCTCAAAGCACCCTCTGGTTTTTAAATGGATATAGATATTGCCATCTACCTACTGTTCTAAAGGGCTGACAATGTTCATCTGGGCTGTTAAACTACTGCTGTGCTCTGACTTGGAGTTGGCTGCAGTTCAGTAGTAAATGGAATGATTCTATTATTATAGAGTTGTGAAGTGCTTTGTGGTTTGTCAGGATGTAAAATATTTTGTGACTGCTTGCCAGATGGGTAAATACCTCAGCCACTTCACCCTCATAGACAAAAAAGCTAAAAAGAAATAAAATATATGTTGGCCTTTTCATTACTGAATTTACTTTTTACAGGAAACAGAAATCCCAGGGAATAAGTGGTACATTGAGCATTATCCTGCCAGTTTTTTATAGAAATTCACAGTGTTTGAATTCCAAGGAAACAGTCATTTGGATTTTTAATGATTTTGGCTCCTGATTTTTATTTTTATTTTTTAAGGTTTAGGCAGATGGATTGATGTATGACTTTGTGTAGTAACTTGTGTAGGAAATTTGAAATTTCAGGGGTGTTTTTCACTGTTTTGTGGGAAGGAAATTCAGCAGATGCACCTATTATATTCTCTTAATTCTTCATAAACAGAAAGAGGACAGAATTGTCAGGATTTTAGATTTAATTTCTACACAAACCAGTAACAGAGAGATAGCATAACAAATAGAAACAAATTACAGAGTGATTCAAAAAATAGCATGTAAAAGATTTATTTTTGGGCAGTAGTGGTGAGAGGGTTATTTTCATTCCCTGGACTCCTACTTTATTATAAATATTTGGCAATTTTGAAATAAGACTTCTGTACTTAATGATCTGAAAAAAAAATTGGCTAGGCAAAAGCAGATGGATAAAATATTGTAGCATGGACTTTACAATGCCAGAGTACTGGAAAAGGATCACAGATTGTTTTCTGTTGTAATGGGATGAAGGGCAGAGGTGAATTGCCAGATGATAAATGGATTAGTGTTGCATCTAAAGTTGTACACTATATTCAACTCTATGGGGTTTGCAATTTTTATGGTATTTGGCTTTCAAACAGTGATTTCATTCCTGTGAAGAATCTACTATGAGCCCATTTAAAATATTTGTTTTGATGTTCAGGTCTGAATGGAGGGAATGTGTATGACCTGTAAAGTAAGACTTGCATTAAGGTGCAAGGGGTTTAAAGTACCTTCTGTCATGTAATATTAAGGAAAAAAAAATAAATCACTCTTATTTCAGGGCTTTTGTTTTCTTCTGGAAGCTCACTGATGGGGAAGTGTTTGGAGAACAGTGAAACTAAACAGAAAGCAAAACAATAAAAATTCTCAGTGGTAGCAAAAGTTTGGCTTCCAGTACTGGAAGTTCCTGAGTCCTTTTCGCTGTTGTTGACATCTATGAAGCAAACATCAAAATATAAAATGAAAACAGAAGTCCTGTTCAAATTAGTACAGAAACTTGTGTAGAATGGCACTGGGATTTAATGATATCCATGATATTTCAGTCTTTTGCTGCAATATTTGGTATATAACATTGGCAAAGAAGTAAATGGGTATGTCTACAACAAGTAAATTATGATTCATGGTCGCAGCAAGGATAAGTTGTATTACAGGCTAAAATGAGAGAGAGTACCAGGTGTGTTTGAATAAATAGGTGCCAGGTGGTATAATTTCCAAATATTGGATGTAACATGGAAGATAAATGTTTCATGAACTGTATCCCGGTATACAGGGCAATCTAAGAGATAAATCATTTGCACCAAGGTTACAAATACTGAAAAATAAGAACTAGAAATTAACTTGACATATCAGTTCTTTTGGTTAGCAAAAGCCATTTCAAAAAATGTGTGAATTCCAAACAGGTTCCTTCTTCCCTGATTCCTTTCTTAAATCTTGCTCATTATGAATGGATTTGAATAGCATAGAGAGTGTGTGTCACAGTTCAGCTGGAATCCTGAGATTAATATCTGAAAACGAAAGCATTGCTACAAAATGCAAACGGTGTCTTTTCTCTGAAAAATGCATATAAATTTGCATTTTTCTGTGTTGCCTTTAAATTTTCATTATGTAGTTGCATGCAAACTCTCACTTTATCTCACTTTCTTCATGTTTTTAGTAGAGGACATGGAATATCTTACTGCCTTCTAAGCTGTTGCTACCGTTTGTATTATCAGCATCTTTGATGACTCATTAACAGTCGTCTGTATGATGCTAGGAGTGACAATGAAACATCTAGAGAGCAATGGCCAACAGAAAAATTTAGGTTGAATGGAGAAACCAGAAAGTGTAAAGCATCCAACAGTAAAAAAAATAATTGTGAACCTGGTATTTCTTTTGCTAAACATCATCTCCGCTGTTCTTTACAGTGTCCTCTAATCAGTGCATGCTCAGGTTGGAGGTCTAAGCCACTAGAGAAGACTGAAAAATAGGGTTAGGGATAAAGAAAAAGCATCCAATATATTTTGGGAAAGGTGTAAAATACGGATCATGACAATTGAAGCTGAAATGTAGGAAATGTTGTACAAGAAGTCTGCCAAAAGGCACAATGAGTATGAATGCATTATAGAGTATGACTTGGAAATGCAAGCTGCGATTTAAACTTAGTAGGTAGTCTAAAGAAAAACTAGAAATAAGCTACTTGGTTTTGTTGCAGGTCTTTATTTTCTATGATTCTGTTATAATTATTTAAAAAGAGTTCAATTTCTGTCGTAGATCTTGCTGTATGTGAAAAAGAACATTGCAAAGGCAGTGTTTCAATAATTTCCACACTCATTCCACTTCCCACCCCCAGATATGCAGACTTATAACTTGGTATTGACAATAGGTCTCCCTTCATTATACTCTATTATTAGAGTTCCCTCTGGAACTTTTCTAATTTATCTGGAAGTTATTTTTCTAACAAACTTGTAAGTTCAGCTTTACAGACAGTTATTATATGTATGTTTTCTTACTGATTTCTTTTGAATGAAGTGGTGTATATGTCAGAAATTCATCAAGCTAAGTTGGCACAGCGTAGTGTAAGCATACGTCTAAGCGTATTTAGTTTCAAAGACAAAACTGAATTACAATAACATAAAGAATCCACACCTTGTTGCTTTGTGCTAAAAATAGGTGTTTACTGAATCTTGATTTAACTGCAATGAAAGAAAAGTAACTTTTACTCCCGTGAGAATACCTTCCTAGGAAACAGCTCATCAACGTGAACATGATTACTAGATGCAGATACATACACTTTCACAGCAGCTGAAGAGCTAGAGATCTTTGCAGTGCTTGACTTTTGGTGATGAGTGTTGGAGTCTTGGCATCCATACGGAAAGATATAGTCTGACATGCTACATTTGTTGCTCTTCTAATGTTTCTCTATGGTAATGTGACAAGGGAAAGCTGGTGTCCAAGTATAATGAAAATACTCTGTGGTTTGACATTTTCATGGATCCTGTGACTGCAGTAGTTAGTTTCCAGTCAAATGTATTCCAGAGAGGAAAGTCATCCATTACTTTAACTAGTACATGTATCTGCTTAGAAAATGCAAATAGTCAAAAAAGAATCATACCAATACAGTGCCTTTTGTGCCTACTAGCTGGAACTGTTTGCTCTGTAGGAAGGTTTTAAAGTTGCTCAACACTGAACAATGTTAGCAATGATATAGTACTAGCAGGGGAAGAGTGTGAGGAGGAAGAGGCAGCAGAGACAACACGTGATGAACTGACCACAGCCCCCATTCCCTGTCTGATACTGCTGCTGGGGATAGGGAGAAGGTAGAGAAAATCCAGACTTAAGTTAAGCCCAGGAAGAAGGGAGAATTGGGGTGAAGGTGTTCTTAAGATTTAGGGTTTTGATATCTCATTGTGCTACTGTGATTTGATTGGCAATAAATTAAATTAATTCCCTGAGTTGAGTTTGTTTTGCCTGTGATGGTGATCTCTCCCTGACCTTATCTTGACCCATGAGCCTTTTGTTATGGTTTTCTCTCTCCCCTGTCCAGCTGAGGAGGGGGTGATAGAGTGGGCTTTGATGGGCACTTGGTGTCCAGGGTCAACCCACCACAATTAATTAGAGTTTGCAAACAGTAAAGAAGATGAGATGACTTTTCCACCCATGTCTTCCTATTATGGTACACAGGCGTGTGAATTTTCAAGGTTGCTCTAAATAATGACTGTCTTATAGTAATCCACTAGTGCATCCTAATTCATCACACTACAGGAGACCTTGGTGATGAAGGATGGCTCCTTACAGCAAATCATAGCTAGGAGGCCAAACTAAACACTTAAGACGTGAGTTTCCACAACTCAGTACTCTAAACAGCAATTGGAATTCTTCAGGGACCTGTAACTGACAACCTAATGTTCAAAAAAGATGATGAATGAAAATATAGATAATTGCAAGGAAGCCGTTTGACATTTTCATTTACTTGGAATTCTAACTGCAGTTATTTTGGTGGCTTTTTTTTTTTTTTTTTTNNNNTTTTTTTTTTTTTTTGCAAGGAGTCACTTCTAGTGCAGGAGGCAGCTCAGGAAAAAAAATGGAATTTTTAGCAGCTCTGTAGGTAACATTATCTGTGCCTACTTTGGCTCGCGATATAACACCGTACTTTTTACCAAGAAAAATCACAGAATTGCCTAGGTTGGAAGGGACTTACAGCTTTGTATCACAACATTTGTTAGCTTTGCTGAAGGTTGACTTTGGATTCCAATTTGATTTTGTTTTTTACAGCCAGTCTGATTCTCTTGTCTTCTGGTTATATCTGGAGGTCTGGACTTTCCTAGAATAACCCTAAATGCAAATGTGAACTGGCACAACCCTTCCCTTCCCTGTTCTAAAACTGATTGAATAATTCAGAGTCTGAACTGGCATCTTTGTTAAACTTAATCGTTTCTGCTGTCCCCTGAGGGCTTGACCGTGGACTTTCCTGTTGTGTGCTTTGCTGTACACAGGCCAATGTTATGTTGTGCTCAGAGTGGTAGCCCTTTTGGAGTGATGCTGGATTTGCTACATGTTGTGTTTCATCCTGTGTTCAACATTATTCTGAGACAGGAGTATGTGGGCATCCAGCTGTTACTCAGGACCTGAGCTTTCTCAAGGACAATTCAGTCATAGGGATGGATTTCACCCTGACTGCTCTTCGTCACTAAGCAAGTATTAGCGTAATCATTATTTGTAGAAGAAACTGTTTCTTTCTTCTTGTTGTAATGCAATCAAATACTTAGCAGGTTTTCTACAGAATATAAATCAATAACACTAGTGCAGTAATGCAAGTGCATCTCCTTCTTGAAAACTGGAGAATGACAAGGTTAGCAGGGAAGGATACAGGCAGTTACATCTCGTACATGTCTTGTTGGATGCTGTATGCAAGAGCTACATTAAGAGAAGCATTTAATGCTTCTGCCTGTTGGTCATAAGTGTGGATTGTTGCATTGTACTAAGTAAATCTAAAGATGAAATAAAGCTGGGAAATGTAGGAAGTAACCCGGACTTTCTTACAGCATTTTCAGAGGGTGAAGAACTTAAGGTAGTACTTAAAAGCCCTATTTTCTGGAGGCTATGCATTGTTAAAAATATACATTTCAGCATTAGTAGTATAGAATCATAGAGTCATCCAGACTGGAAGGGACCTCCAAAGGTCATCTAGTCCGACCTCCAGTATGGTTGCATCAAAATGAGGACCCTTATTTAACAGAGTATGGGAACAGGGAATGAGAGAGAGGGGAAAATCTGTACTCCTGAACTTTCCAACCTTTGCTTTCTCTCTGAGACTGCTGAAAATGAGATATAGTCAAACAAAAGTTACTGTTTAAATAACATCTTAAACATTAGAAAAATTTGCTTTCTGATGCATAAAAAGAAGTATGAAAGGACACCAGAAGGTCCTCCAGCCTATCTCTGGACAGTTCTCTATCTTCCTCCTCTATAACAGAACACTTGCATTATGTAATTCCTGAAACATGATTATCTAACTGGATTTTAGAAAACGAGCAATGCCTACTGGGCAATGTGTGCCAGTGCTTACTTGCAGAAATTCTCCCATCTTTGTGGCAATTACATAGTATTTCTTTTTGACCTACACAGAACACTTACTGAGAATACCTTAATCTCTTTGCAATGGTCTTTTACGTTCCTCAGTAGCGTCTTCTCTAAACTGAAAAATGCCCGTTTCTTTGGTTTACTGTCACAGAGTATGGATTCTAGATCAATGTTCACAGTTCTTCTCTTGACTCTTTCCAACTGATTGACATCTTTCTGGCAGTGTGGCTTCCCATTACAGAGATAATTCTGACCTGAAGCCTTACGAGGGCAGGATAAAGTAAAAATATAATTTTCTTTGTCTCACAGACAATTTCTAGTCTATATGTTGAAGTTTCATAATTACTTTTTTCATTAAGGCTGCTGATTTTCACTTCAGTTCCGACTCTGACCCATGATATTTCCTTTGTTGCTGATCTTTACGTGTCAGTCCTTTTATGAGAAGAACTTCAGTTCAGTCTGAATTATTTAACCATAGTGAATGTTCTGTGTTATTGGTTGGTATATCTTGATGAGATTAAGTTTTTATGCTCAGAAATGTGGTGAAAAACTTAACAAATTCTTCTGCGTGTGAGGGCTGAAGCTTACTATCTATGAAGGATTTCAGATACTAGGAACTGTTTTACTTAAAGAGGCACAAACAATGGGTTTGTGCTGAGCCTGCTAAAGGCTGACTGCTAAAGCACGCTCTTATCTGTCACTTCATTTGAAATCACTTCTCTCTCACTGACTTATGTGTTTCCTGGAGTGTGCTGAGAGTATCTGGTAGTGTACCAACCTGCCTGTGGCTTTTTGTTACACATCTTGTCTTTTTTGGTTGGTTTCATCTCATCATTGTCATTAACGCAATATGTCAGTAGCTGCATAGAAAGAAGTTCAAACCCTTTTTCTTTGGAACTTGCAGACTTTTCGTCTCCTTGAAAAACACTGTAAGAATAAAACTAGGGGCTGTTTGAAATGAGAGCTTTAGGTTAGTAGCTTTCCATACTAGAGACATTCATTTTCATTTAATCTCTGTCAGCTCATCTGTGGAAAAGACAGAGATGCAAAGTGTAATCTGTACAATATATATATGCACAGTTGAATTTCACTGATTTATGCTTCTTATTACATTTTTTAATCTTTATATTCCTATTCTTTTGGGGAATGAGCTGCTCTTCCTTTGGTTGGAAGCTCTCATAGGCGTACTTTGGGACCCCTGCATATCAGCAATAAAAACAGCAGACGTTTGAGGATAAGGTTGCTCATTCACTTTGCTTTGTGTGTTTTTGTGGATAGATTTTTCTCTTGGCATAGAATTTTATGAATTTATCAAACCTGTGTTCAATTTGGTAAACTAAATCACTTTTTGGAAGTTAGATTTCTTTTATCATTTTCAAAATTGGAACATCTTGATTTTTGCAACATTTCACTACTTTAAAAAAAAAATAATTAAGTTGTGTGTTTATTTTCATGAATAGAAGCACTCCAAAATGAAAAGGTGGGGTTTTCCTCCATTTCAGTGAAATTCAAATTCACTTAAAGGGTGGGGTTTTTTCCATGTCAGTCGTTTTGTGAAACAACTTTTTGGTTTTCATCAAGCCAAACAAATCAATATACACAGTTTAATTCCTAAAACCATCACTGAATCATGTGTGTAACTGGGTTTTTACACAATATATTGATGTAAGTAAGAAGCATTAAGTATTTGGAACTTGTGAAAGTCATTATAGTCTTGATGCTAAGGACCTTGGGTATCCATACGTTGGTAAATAAACAAAAGTGAGTTGATTTTCAGTGCTTCTACACAACAAATGTATCCTATTGACTAGAGTAAAAAGAACAGGGTGCCACCCAGAATTCTAGAATAGTTGCTACCTTCGGTTGTTTGTTTACTGATTCAAATGCTTAATTGTGTGCTTACAAGAATAATACACATTTTCATAGTATTAGAGTAGACATATTTTTGTTTTTTACTTCTCCAGTTTTTGCAGAGTTGTGTTCAATTTTTAAAAATGGTGTAAGAACAAAAATAGCTTACTGTTCTGTTAAAGAAACTTTAATTCTAGTGCTTGCAGGTGGGAAGAGTAACAGTAGGTCATGTCTTTATTAAAACATATCTAATTAAGTAGTGTAGATAAAGCTTTCCCTTCTTTCTGTGAGCCTGCTTTTTGATAGAAGTCTGACAGCAGATTGGGCTGGAGTTAAAGAGTGAGTTTCAGGTCAACCAGTGCACTCAGATGTTTCTTTACCACTGAAACCACACTCAGCCAAGGCAACAGGAGTCAGTTTTAATGAGGCTGGTGCTGCCCAAGAAGGAGATAGGTTATAAATTAGTCATACAAGAAAAAGGAGACATAAAGGGATATGCCGAGGAGATAAAACAGTTTTAGCAGACAAAGAAAAGTGATTTCCTACTGAGGGCAATCATCAGTCTTTCAGAACGAAAGTAGCAGATGGCAAGGGTATTGTAACCAAGTTGGGATGACAGTTCTTTAGAAACTGATTATTGTCAAAGATACTTCTCAGAGGAAGAGTCAGAGATGGAAATTTTTAGTTTTGGTCAACTGTCTTCCATTTGTTCTCATGGAAGACAGTCCACTTTGGACTGTGTCAAGGTCTGACTCACCCCATGGAAGTGGTGTCCACTTTGTGTTTGAAACTACGTGTACAAATGATATGTCAGTGTTGTGAATTTTGATAGAAAATCTGAAGCTTGGATTTGTGGTAATTAAAATTAAACAGCAAAAGCAAATCTGTTTGTCCTGGTTTGGGGTAAAATGAACCAATTTTCTGTTTTACAATTTCACTTTCTTAGCTGGGCCTCTTCTAACCAACTAAACTCTGAAATTAACAGCACACTGCTCAGAGAAACTGCTTCGTCTCACAGTGATAAGACCCAATTATATCAAGGAATGGTATGCAGACAGGCCCTTGTTTATCCTCATTGCTGGAACAACCAAGGTCAGGTAATTTTGTTATTCTGCCCGTTGGAGGGTCGGAAGCGGAAGCATCGAAGGGTCCCACCTGCAAGGAGGAGCGGACAGGACAATTGACCCAAAAACTGACCAACAGGGGTATTCCATCCCATCCGCATCATGCTCAGTATAAAAGCTGAGGGATCAAAGGGTCAAGCTCTTTTTCCCCTTCTTCCTTCAATGGCCGACGTCCAAGGAGGACCCTGCCTGTTCGTCTGCCTTCGATCCCGATCCGAGCGTTCCTGACTCCAGATCTGGAATTCAGCTCCTGTCGATCACCGACTCCAGCCTGGGACTGTTGCCTGCTGGTGACGTGGTCGTCATCCTGGGAACTTAATACGGTTTTGTATATACTGTATACTTTTATTTTATTTTTCTTTCTTTTTTTTTTTTAATTTCCTTTTATTGTTCATTATATTATTATTCTTTATGTTTTATTAAAGTAGTTTAGTTTTTCTAAACTCCTGAATCTCTTTAATTTCTCCCTCTCCTCTCCTTTTTCCTTTTTAAAAAGGGGAAGGTGGGGGGAGGGCTATCTGTCCTTCGGTTCTGATTTGCTCAGAACCACTACACTGTTTAAAGAAGTTGGCTTCTTATCTGTGAAGGTGCTCACATTTCTGTGGCTTTCTTTCCAACTTCATATTGGAGCACAATGGAGATAAATGTTAGTACGTTTATCTTCATAATGAAAGAATAATTTTAGAAAATCATAAGTCTCTTTTCCCAAAAACAACTGAGACAAAACTTGAGTACACAGGGCTTAGTGCCTTTAAACTTCTTTTATTATATTATTTATTAATTAGGTTTTAGCTACCATTTTCATAGACCTCTTAAAAACCCAATTGAATTATTAAAATGCATGTTTTGAGCAACTGTGTTATGGTGCTGTGTTATGTTCAAGCCATCCAAACCCAGGAAAATTCTTGCAGAAGCCAATTACATTTTCCACATGTAGTGGATTTCAGGAAACTGAGGCCCAGTGTAATGAAACCCCTTGCCAAAGGTCATGTAAGTAGTCTGAGATAGAGCACAGGTGTGAAGGAGTTCCATGACAGGACTGCAAGCATAAGACCACTTTTCTTTCTTGTAATTAGTGGCTCTAGGTAGAAATGTGTATGCTTAGTTAATATATATTTTTAGATAAGAAAACAGAAGATTTACCAATGTACTTACTCCTTCCTTTAGCAAATCTCAGAAAATTTAAATCTTGATACTCTTTATGTGCATGCACTGTCGTTATAAAAGCCATGCCAGTTATATCTTTTCAGTTCATTTATCGGATTAATGCATCATAAATCAAATAGCTCACTGGGTTTGTTCACTACAGGCAGAAATAGTTTTGTTGGCCTCAGTCTTTCAGTACAGCTAATTCTTGCAATGCTGCAAAAGTTAGTGACTGTGAGTGGTTCCAGATAAGTTGATTAATTTAATGAAGCTTACTCAGAGTAACAAGAATTAAATCACTGATGTAAACTAAGCTACGATAACTATGTTCTTTTGGAGAATTTTTGAAAAACCCACTGTTGATTCTAGGGATATATTGGCAAAATATTTCAGTAATTAAACATGTCAGGAAAAGGCATATTAAACTGTTTCAATGAAGAACTTGTTCCTGGCATAAGATAACATCCTATTTTTTAGATTTTGAGTATACAGAAGCTGGTGACAATCTGTGCTAAACTGGATCAACACAATTCAACATTCCCACCATTTCAAGCATTTAAAACCCTGGATCAGATACTAAAAACCTCTCAGGCTTCCCTTGGTTTCTGAAACTCTAAGTAGTTGGATAATATTTTCAAGTTCAGAAGTTCAGTTGGGTTTTTTCCTCCATTCTGTAAATGGAGGATTAGAATCTGGTAATTGAGAAAAGTGTGAAAATTGAGATTTTGACAAGATTAATTCATTCTTGGAGTAGTACTTTAAAGGTAAACCTGGCATAAACCTGCTGAAACAATAGGAACTGTCAGGATATATTATTGTATTTACTTGTTAAGTGTATAATGTCTTACTTTCAGTTGATGGTGCTTCAGAGATGATAACTCCAATCTTAGCATCAGTGAGCTGCACAGCTGTATATTTCTAAGCTTTCCTCTTTCTGGCAAAAATCCTGAAGAGTTATATTTTTTTCCACACTTTCCTAAAAAGTTGACTTTTAACATTGTGGCGGGAAACCAACATGTTTACTGGAAGAAAATAAGCTGTAAACTATGCAGACCTTCTAACTTATGCTTTCTTTTGCTGAGCAACAGATGTAGTGTCCTACGACAATTTTCTGATGCTTGACATCTTATTTTATAACAAAATTTCTACATAGCACAGAGGTGGAACCAGAGGAGGACAAACACAATTTCTACACTTGGGGACAAATAAAGTGTACGAGTTTCATATTTGCAACTAAATTTCAGTTCTCAGAAAAATACTGAAAAAAGAAACCCTGGACCAATTAAGTAAATAATAGCTAGTGATTTCTTTCTATAACAGGATAAAAGGTTTTATGCAGATTTCAGCACTCAGCACTTGCATCTTCACAGAGTTTTTCTGGCTGTCTATGTGCAGTACTACTATAGATCAAGTTTGCCTCCAGAATGTTATTTTCACAATCTTGAGGGGTAGCAATAGTTTGTCAACTTCTTTTCCTGCGTTACAAATCCCAGTACTTAAAAGACTGATAAACTAGACTATAATCAACAAAAAAATGTAATTTTCTCCTTTCAGTTCTTGTTCTCATGGAGTTACATTCAAAAGGCAGTAAGCA
Organism: Thinocorus orbignyianus; assembly: GCA_013400375.1. Lineage (NCBI taxonomy): Eukaryota > Metazoa > Chordata > Aves > Ciconiiformes > Thinocoridae > Thinocorus > Thinocorus orbignyianus. The sequence continues at coordinate 936,422 of VXBW01002845.1, read as the reverse complement.
AAGCAACGGTTCAGCTTGTTAGTGTATTAATTGATTAGTCAAAATTTGCAGTGGAGTGGCTTTTTTACCAAATACTTAGAATACTTGTAAGCTCTTGAGGTGTTAAAGGGAAAATCATGCTAGAAAATAAACCTCCTTTTTTTTTTTTTTTTTTTGCTGTCTAGCAGCAAGCAGTCTGTTTGTTCATTTTGATTACTTATTATCAAATTTGATTTTTAATTTTCATGTAGCCGTCTCTTTATCTTGAAAAATAAAATCCTGGTGGAGCATGCTCAAGTGGAAGGACCCCCACTAAGTACTATTTCATGGTATGATATTCAGCTGTTGGCACAGATTCACTGCACCCAATTGGAAAATGCTTTACATTTTGACTTAATAACATATGAAGATATACAGATAATTTATTCACATGATTTAATTCTTCATTAAGTAACCAAGCTGAAAAATAACATAATTAAATGGTTTTAGATATTCCCAGTGTGAACATTTTTCGTTTGTTGTGTCAGGTTGAATGAACCGATGAGAAACGCTGAGTTTCAGATTTTATTTATTTAGATAAAAGCAGTGACGTTTTTGAAACAAGTTCCTGAATTGCATGAAGACTTGAAACAGAGCAAGAAGTAATGGTTGTGCTGATGACATATGTATCACCTTCCTGGAACATGGTATTTAGAGAGCTCAGCTGGCAGGTGAAATAATATAGCCTTTTACCTCTTAAAATGTTTTCATATGGAAACAACTCTCCTTCCCTTGCGCAATGTGCTGTGTAATAAGTTATGAAAGAAAACTGAAGATACCATAAAATAGTTTCATGTCAAAGATAAATTAATTTTGGTTTAAAAGTCATAGGACTGACTGGTTTTGTATTGTTTTTAACAATATTTTAAACATGAAAAACTCCTCCTAAAATCAAGTATTTTTTAAATGAAGTTTTTGGATGTCACTAAGCAGGGATTTATATGAATATTTTTACCTTGAACCAATTATTTTTCATTTAGGTTTGTATATCCAGCATACTTCTGTAGGTTTTTAAAATATAGTATCCATGTCATAAAATAGTAACAAATGTATGGGGGAGGCTGGAAGAGCCAGTGCAGAGATAGAAGTGAAAGCATGACTCTTGGCTAAATGTTATGGTCTCATAATTTTACTTACAACTTAATTGTACACTGTGGAATGAGAAAAACATGCACATTCTGCATATATTTTCAAGTAGAGAAATTAAGGAGACTTCTAAACACCTTCCTGAAAATGAAACAAATTAATTTGCAGGATATATGCATGAAGGAAAGTAAACAAAGCCTAATCTTTTGGTTTAGCTGAAAATGCTGTGCATGTAGATATAGAAAATAAATTTTTAGAAATAATCTGGACCAAGCAAGGAGCAGTAGATAGATACACAGAAGAGGCTTGTGATCCTAAAATACACATCAGAGCAGACCCCAATAGCTTCTCATTGACGTTGCTGCTTTTTAAAATTACTTTTTTGGTTTTTTTGGTTTTGTTTTTTGTTTTGTCAGATCAGTACCTAAGGAACAAATCTGTATAGTATTGAGGTAATCAAAAACACTTGAGAAAATCAACTGAACTTATTAAACCAGTACCTCATATATCTAACATGTACTGTCTGTAAGGTACATCTAAGTTGAGGTTGAAGTAGATTTTTTCTGTAAAGCAGACATGTAAGCTGTGCATTTGATTTAAAGCCACTGATTGCTTCTTTCTCTGTGTTCATCAGCACAAGTGTTACAGGGGCACGCAGAGAAATTTCCCTTTCTGCACTAGAATTGTCACCAGAAAGGGAACACAAAGGAAGTGCAAGCTGAAATTTTTCATTTCAATAAGGAAGAAGAAAACATAAGCAATTGTCAAAATGGTTGTTTTGCTTGTCTATATTAATTCTGTGTTACCCCTCTCTGCAGCAAACAGGACATTTCTTCAATGATGGAAAGAATATTTTCCAGTTGGGTCTAGAGTTCACTGTCTGCACATACCCATTGAACATTTTTCTTGTTTTACACCCTTTTGCCCTATGAATAAGCTTTTTTGAAAATTTGGAATGACCTCTCTCAGTGAATGCCAATAAGATTCCATGGATGAATTTTAATGCAAGTTGGGAGGACAAATAATTGCAGCCATGGAAATTAGATTCGTGGTGATCAAATACACTCCACAAAGGCAGAGTTATGCCCATGGAACAGATCATGTACCAAAAGGGAATATAGTGCTGTTGACTTTAGCTATATTACAAAAGCTGTTTAAGTACCCAAAGTGTCATTTTGGAATCTGTAAAATTTGGTGCAAAGCAGGCATGTTGATTATTGACCTGCTTTTTTCAAAAATCTGTTCTGTACATACCTTCTTGAGCACCTGATGTCAACTTCTTCACAGGATCAACATAAAATAAGCGAAATCACAGGAACCAGGGCATTAATAGCATGTAGTGGATGAAATACAACTTGAAAACAAGTGGTCTAAGTTTAACTTGATTTTATACCGTCTGCTAGGGAGATGAGGCTATTATCACAGAGTCACAGACTGGCAAGGATTGGAAGAGATCTCTGGAAGTCATTTAGTCCAACCCTCTGCCAGGGGCACCCAGAGCAGGTTGCACAGGAACATGTCCAGGTGGGTTTTGAATGTCTCCAGAGAAGGTGACTCCACCACCTCTCTCGGCAGCCTGTTCCTGGGCTCTGCCACCCTCACAGGAAAGAAATTCCTCCTCGTGTTTAGATGGAACTTCATATTTTCAAGTCTTGTCCTGTCGCTGGGTACCACTGAAAAAAAAACTGGCCCCATCCTCCTGACATGAACCCTTGAAGTCTTTCTTTATCTGTGTAGTAGTGAAGGCTGGGGCACATTTAGCTGAGTTAGTGGTTCGCTGAGGGACAGAAACTATAACGTGCTATAAAATTAATCTCTCTGAGTTAATCATATTCATATTTTGGGGAAGTAGGGATTTTAGTTTCTGGCCTATGTTTTTGAAGATGTTTCATAGTTTTCCCCTGGCTGTATGATCAAAGTTCAGATACACAAGTCTCTCTTATTTTAGACAGAAGGATAAATATGTGATGTGCTATTATTATTCTGTCTCCAATCCATGCTGAACTTATTGCTGGTATTTGAGGTTTAGGAAAGAGTATTTTAAATTTACTAGAGTATGTTGGAAAGATTTGCTGAATGTCATTTAGGAACCGGCAGAGGATGTATGCCTGGGAAATGTGTTTGTGTTATTAAGGACATAAAATGTGAGGAGAGATTCAGAAGAAACTGTGTGCACTGGCATTCACTACAAGGAATCAACAGGTATATGTTTGATAAGCAGTTAATACAAGTGAATTGCCAAACTCTACCGTTTCACATAAACACATACCTTCTTAAAACTAGATCTTATGGTCTGGAATGTGTATGAAAATATCCTTGCCCTGCAAAAGAAAAAGGTGTTCTTTAACACCCTTAATATGCATAGGCCTGTATTTGATCTGCTGTCACTAAAATATCTATACACATATGTAATTCCTCGTGTAATAATGCAGGTTACAGTGGAGCAAGAGAGAGCATGGAGAAAGAAAACATAAGGAGGGGATAGTCTGGAATGATCTGACGTTCTAAAATTGGCTGGAGTTTATATAGAGGTATTTTTCATGGCTGCTAAAGAAATTGAAATAGTGCAGTCATCCTGAGCCCTAAAATCATTGGAAGTTGATTACCACTAGAAAATAAAAAAATATACAGTAGAGTCATGAGTTAAGTAACATTTCTTTACTGTAATATATTTGACAAAAACACATGCTTATATGATACATACGTGTTTTTTGAAAAGTCACATAGTCTTTAGAAGAACTATTACCCTTTTTTTCAGGGGAATATTTAATGAGATATTTCTTTGGGAGAATTGATTTTATAAAGTCACATTTTGAGATGTTATGGTGAAGTATCTCTCTTCTGTTGGTTATAAAGTGAACCTGAACTTTCATGTCATAGTTAAGCGTCTAAGTAAGGCATAAGATAAAACTACAGTGAAGTATTCAGAGTCTAAAGGTGATATAACAGTGAGGTTTTGTAGAATCGTAGAATTGCTTGGGTTTGAAGGGAGCTTTAAAAGCCATCTACACCAACCTCCCTACCCTGAGCAGGGATGTATTCAACACAGAAGTCCTGTGTAAATGGGTAGCGATGTTTTGCGGCCAGCACTAGCTTTAAGATCAAACTTCACTCTCAGATAGTATCTGTGTTATCAACCTAAAGAGTGGTATCTTGGAAGGACTTAAGAATTCAGAGATCAACTGAGTTAGCTGCAGATAAAGTATTTCACATCTTTTATGGCAGGGAACTGAGTACAAGAGAACTTTGGGAGCAAAACCGCACTGTTGTGGTTATCTGTGGACTTTTGGCAACGATGAATGAAAAGCTGGTGCTGCAGGCATATTCTGATGATACTTCACAGAAAGAGCTACAATATCAAAAAATGCCTCTGGGTTTTGGTCCCTTGTTTTAGCTTTGAAGGAAATAGATGCATGTATCACAGTATTTTTACATTTACTTAAAAGTAAAGTAAACATAATTTAATACTATATTAATAATGTGCTACTATTATTAACATAAGTGAATGGTCATTCTCCAACTAAGATAGTGGTATCTCCTGCTAGTGTTTTAAAAAAGGAAATCATTTTATGTGTTGAACCTTGAGATAGAACCATGGTGTCTGTTTAAAATGATGGGTCATGGCTCAACTTCAGTATTAACTTCTTGATTCACAAGTACAGGTCTTATGTAGAGTAGAGAGTACTTCTGAGATTGAACTTCAAAAGGAACTGTTTGCAACAGGCATTAAAATCTGATTACTTAAACTTGATTTGACCAAGCTGTGAAAAGCAACACATGCTGCCTCATAAAATGATACAGTTTTTACTTTTAGATGGTGTCTGCTGTGTCAGTGGGTAATCGTCCAATTGTCTGCTCCATGCCGTGAAGGAGAGCAACTCAAGTTAATGAAGTTGCAAAAGGCAAAGAAAGAACATGGAAACAGCAAGGAAAGGATGTAAAAGCAATCCTAGATGAAAAAATGTGAGGTCTTTTTTTGGTGTGCATATATATACACATACAAATACAAATTTTTACTTCCATTTATATGTATATAAACACGAGCTTGTGTCATGGACAAGGCTTGTATCTGCAAATATAAAATTTCCATTGAGAAGCAGAGATGAAGTTTTCCAAAGTAGTCCTGGTCTCCAGCACAGCTAAACTGATTGCTCAGCTGAAGGCTTGATGACATTGGCTTCGGTCTTGGATGGAACTATGATCCTGATCCAGTGGAGTGTGTAAGGATGTATTTAATTTATACAAATAACATCCTTATACTGGTTTAATACTGAAATTAAGGTATATGTGTGAGTACCTCACTGGATTGGGACAAAAATACTCGTTGCTTTGCTAAACTGAGTGCACTGAAGCAAGAAATCAGAATTCAAAAGTGTGAAGCAATTATCAGTGCTACAGCTGTACAGTGGCATCCTGTGTATATATAAATTCAGCCTGGTATTTGGCTCAGATTATTGGCATATTTTTCATATTTGGGGCTTACAGTTTTGGAATTCCTCTGTCACCGTTTTTGAGTGGTTCCTTCATTAACAGACAAGGGGAAAAGTAGCTGATTTCTGCCCAATTTCCTTAGGTTGGATGAGAGAATGGCAGGGTTTGGTGGTGGTTTTTTTTCAGTAAGTATGAATAAATGTGTCCATGTCCATGCACTTTAGCCCCTTTCCCCCATTAGGAAAAGAAATAATTGCACAGGGCCACACGGATTTAACCACGGGATGTGAAAAAATGTTCTTGTGGTAAGGTGAGATGTGGCTAAAAGCAAATCTGCCAAAACCATAATTAAGGTAAATGGAAGCCCATATTAATGAAACACACTGAGAAGCTGATGCAGGAAGAAAATGTGGTTTGTGAATAATTATTTGAAAGCAAAATCATCAAGGCTTGTTCTATGAGGTAAAAACATTATACATTTGATGACAGTTTGAAATTAAAAGAAAGTAATGGATTGCAAATCAATAAAAATAAAAAGTGCACTAAGCTAATGGATCTCTTGTTTCCAATCAAAAATGACAGTTTGGAATTCCTGAGTAAACCCTTAGTGATGGTCCTTTTCATTACCTGTGCCACAGCTGTACTGGCCTGGCTCCTCGTGGCTTTGATCTATGGCTCTATTTGCTGTGCCTTTCAGGGACAGGGAAGTGGAAACTCATTACTGAAAAACACCCCCATGATTTGGAAGATAGATTTTCATGTCACCAGCTGATCCCCGAGGCTCAGCATCCACCCTTTGAACAGAAAGTTAAGTAAAACCTGAGAAGATGTTTTCTGTGTTCCACTTTCAAGAGGGACCTTCTCAAGAGAGTACTGCATCCAGCTCTGGAGTTAGCACAGGGAAGACATGGACCTGTTGGAGTGGGTCCAGTGGAGGGCCATGAAGATGATCAGAGGGCTGGAGCATCTCTCCTATGAAGACAGGCTGAGAGAGTTGGGGGTTGTTCAGCCTGGAGAAGGTTCTGGGAAGACCTTATAGCAGTCTTCCATTACCCACAGGAGAGATTCGGGGGGAACTCTTCATCAGGGAATGGGGTGATAGGACAAGGGAAGATGGTTTTAAGTACAAAGAGGGGAGATTTAGATGAGATCTTGGGATGAAATTCTTTGCTGTGATGGTGGTGAGACCCTAGTCCAGGTTGCCCAGAGAAGCTGTGGCTGCCCCATCCCTGGAGGGGTTCAAGGCCAGGCTGGATGGGGCTTGGAGCAACCTGGTGTGGTGGGAGGTGTCCCTGCCCAGGGCAAGGGGTTTGGAACTTGATGATCTTTAAGGTCCCTTCCAACCCAAATCATTCTATGACTAACATTCTGTGACTAATGAGTACATCTATTTACAGGCACTTCTGCCTCTTCCGGAAGAGTAAACACTTCTCCTTGCAGCTAAGAGATAGCTCAGTGGTTATCTTAGTCTTCAGTCTTGCTTTTAGCTGTCTGCTATTTCCATCACACTCTGCACTACCAATGCTTGACATGCAGGGGCTGAAATAATCAGAACTCATTGGAATATTCAAGACAAGACAGTGCAAGATTATGCCATAGGTAAAAATCCTGTAGACAGAGGTGCTTTAGTCTGCCCTCTCACTCCCAATTTCCTTAAATGCTGCAATCATCATTTCCCTTAAGATAGTTTTAAGCCTCTTAATTACTTTTAAAATATCTTATGTAGAGAGACAGTCAGGAGTACCTGGTGTATACTGCATATGCTTTGAGACAGCAGCTGGGCTGTATGAATAATTAGGTTTGGTTCTTAGGATAAATAAAGGGTGACTCAACCAAAAAATTACGCATGGGTTTCTGTTTATGAAAAAACAAGAAGAGAAAAAGATTTAATTATGAATGAAATCTTAGGACCAAGACAGCTCTTTAAGGTAAAAAAATGGCAAACAGATAAACTCAGTTTAAGCTACTTACAATTGAGGCCAATTTCTCTAATGTTATCTGCAGTGACTGAGGCATTCCATCAGATTTTGAGATCTAGGTTCTGTTTGTTTACTTTTTGGTTTTTTTTTTTCAGTAGCACTCTTCAGTGTTCTGAAAGAGTGTTACTGAAATGGTCAGAATGATCTCCCAAATTTTGTATTTTTAACGCTTGGCTTCATATGAACTATATTCATTTTCTTAATGTGCTCTTAAGTAGAAAAAGTGGTTCTTTATATTGGTTTTGTAACATTCACTGGGGAGATGAACATCTACATTGTGCTCCAAATAAGTACATAAAAGAGAAAAGTATCAAAAAAAATATATTGGAAAACCATTCATGAATATCACTGCACAGTATTCTATGGAAAAACAGAGAAATAGAATAGAATAGTAGAATAAGTCCCTCAGTGTGACCTTAGTTTATGCTACCACCTCATAGTTTTTCTGTGCTAGTGCTTTTCTTTGCACTGAAACAGGTCAAAAATAGTCACCTTGCCCCTTAGAACATTTCAGATACGAGATGGTAGCTATGAGAGCATGACTCCTGGGTAGTTTGTGCACTAGAAGCTTTATTGACAAAGTGATAAATTTTGTGTTTTGGAAAACAATTGATGTTCTTCAACATTATTGAAAATATCCTTTTATTTTCTTATTTATGTTTTTAACAAAGATGTCTAACATTTTTGCAGTGAAAAAAATGATTGTGAAAAGACAAAACCAAGTTTGTATTATAAAAACATTAGAAGCCTTTGAAATATTTCTATGAGCATTTTTTCCCAAGTCAGTATAAAATATTAATAACCTATTTTATACTTAAGCAGAATAAATCTTCTGTTTTATATGTGGTAGGCAGCTGTTTTGCTATAACGTAAAATTCTGGAGGAAGTAATAATCTAATGATTGGTAGAAATAATGGGAATTATCTTGATGTTGTTAAATAGCTTACGTTCAGATAATTGGAATTATTTGGACATTTAATTATCGGTAAAATTGATAGGTATTATATGCCTAATACTTTCATTCTGGGATTTGGTGCCTAATCCTCTGGCTTGCAATTAATAGAAAAACTCTTAGCTGTGGTTTTGAGTTTTAAATTCTTCATGCATCCAGGATATTATTAATGTCTATAAATACCTGAAGGGACAGTGCAAAGAGGACAGAGCCAGGCTTTTTTGTAGTGTTGCCCAGTGACAGGACTAGAAACAATGGGCACAAACTGAAACAGAGGAAGTTCCCTTTGAACACCAGAAAAGATTTTTTTACCATGGGGGTCACTGAGTGCTGGAGTAGGTGTTCCAGAGAGGTTGTGGAGTCTCCATCCTTTGACGTGTTCAGAAGCCATCTGGAGATGGTCCTGTGCAACCATCTCTAGGTGGCCCTGCTTGAGCAGGGGCATTGGACCGGATGATCTCCAGAGGTCCCTTCAAACCTCAGCCATTCTGTGGTTCTTTGATTCTGAAATTTTATGTTGTTCTCTTGATGTGCATCAAACATCTGACAATGAGTCTGCAGAGAAGTGATTTATCCAAATTTGTGATAAAAGTACACAAACACGCAGCCGTGCATGTACACATTCATGCATGTGAAAGCACAAATGTTAGCAGTTTTCCAATAGTTTAGTGATACAGTTGAACTTTAACCGATGAAGTGAGGTACTGCATTCTGTTAGGAGTTTTAATTAATGTGACTGTTATGCATATAGTATCAAAGGAGGAGAATGAAAACTGGGGACTCAAAGTTGCAAATTGTATTTCTAGTTTAACTAGTGGCTTGCTCTGTGACCTCAGGCAAGCTCTTCTAATTATCTGTGCCTTCATATTCCAGAAATAAAATGCACCTACCTTGCAGGGTTGTTATGAGTTTCAGCTAGCACTTGTAAAGTGTTCTGAGCTCCACAGATAAGAGATGCTATAGCAATAAAAACTTATTATTGTTATAACATTATAATACATATTAGCTTAGCTCTGTGACATTAATCTTCATTTATCAAGAGACTTACACCTTAATCCTGGTTACCTCTTTTGTGCATTATAATTTTCTCTGTGTACTGAAGATAACCATCACATTGGTATATAACCATGCTGAATTTTATATCTATATGCACTGTGTATTCATGAGATAATAGATTTTTTTTTTTTTTAAGACACTGGAAATAATTCTCACTCCTTGATTTTAATGCTTTTACTCTACTAATGCTGAATTTTCACCTGTTTTTAAAAAAGTATTGTAATTAATAAACTATTTCCTTGAGTTTTAAGCAGGGCTCAAATAAATTGTTATGTCACATGGCATTATTGCATTTTGTTGGACTGTATCAGTATAAGAATCATAATGTGGACCTGCTTTGGCAACTGCATTTTTGCATATCAGACATTGGGATAGGTACAATACTTCACCTCAAGGAATGAAACTTATTTACTTCTTACAATATCTAATATATTACCATTATTTTATCTGAAGTAGAGAAATCATTCCAACAGGGTTTGTTGCATAGTGTTTGCTTGCATGGCTATAACCCTTGGCTAGTAAGAGTTTGGAAGGGAAAAAGCTCTGTAAAGTAGCATTAACAATAGGGGATGTGGTGGCCACTAATATGTTCTTACCTTATGTACCAGAGATCATCTTTGATGGCTGGTAACATGGATCTCTCCATCGTGTGTAAATAAGTTTCAATAAGCAGTATCTGCAAAATTATTTTCACCTGGTTTTGTTCCTCTTTGTTCCTCTTTGCTTTATAGACCTCCCCCACCCCACCACTCCCACTGCCCTCCTATTGTTAGCAGAATATTGTTTGAGACTGTGGGACAGGTTATTCAGTTAATGGCAGGAGGAGTTTAGTGTAGTTTGTGTGGTTTTGCACTGAAGCACACTGTAGGGCATTCATGCGGCGTGTCTAGTTTGCATTGATGAAGAATATCATCAACACATTCCTTCTGTTTTGAGGCAGAAATCTGTCATGAGGAGCCTGTTAGGGTGGAAAACAGAGACAGCCATAGAAGATGTTCGACCAAAGCCACAGTTCAAACTCTTGATTTAAAATGAAAAGTCTAAGTCCATGCCGTAGTACAGCAGCACGTTTAAGTAATTTTGTCTATAAGTTTAGATATCTAGAAAACTATTTTCATGGTGAACAGGTGGATTTTTGCAGACCAAAGTGTCTTTTTTCCAATCGAGATTAAGTATTACACTATTGCACTTGTAGGAATATTCCTATTCATCTTTTTCCTTCCCTTCCCTTCCCTTCCCTTCCCTTCCCTTCCCTTCCCTTCCCTTCCCTTCCCTTCCCTTCCCTTCCCTTCCCTTCCCTTCCCTTCCCTTCCCTTCCCTTCCCTTCCCTTCCCTTCCCTTTTGCCCCTCTGTCCTTTCTTCCTTTCTCTCCCTCCTCTCCCACTGTCTCCCCTCTCTCTTTTTCCTCCCTCGCTCTCTTCCTTCCTTCTTCCATTTCTCCTTCCATTTTTTTCTTTTTCCTTCCTGTTGCCAGTTCTATGTCAAACTGGTGAGTTTCTTCTCCAATACTCTATGAATAGTCTGGCATAGCTGGCTTCCTGCAGCCTTTTATCAGCACTTGCTTCCCAGTGAGCTTTTGTTACTGGATGGCAACAATAAGAATCCTATTCACTGCTGACTTGAATATATCCTATATGGGCCACTTTTTTCCCCCCTCTCTCCCCCATACCAGTATTCAACAAAAAAATTATTTGTTAGCAAGTTACTTGATTGAACTTAAAGCAAATAATATGAAAGACAACTTGTCAGGCTTAGCAGGTGTCTGAAAGTATTTTGTGGTAAGTTACGTGGGATAAAACAGAACTATTGAGAGAGTCACAAAGTCCCTTTCGTTCAGTAATAATGAGATGATGTATTTTAGTTACACTTTGTCCTTTAAGGAAAAGTCACTTTGCTACTTCTAAAGCTTTCTGTGATGCACCCTGATTTTATTATTTATTCACAGAGATTTGTTTGTTTGTTTGTTTGGTTGGTTGGTTGGTTGGTTGGTTTTGTTGAGACATTATTAAGCAAGAATCATAGAATGGTCAGAGTTGGAAGGGACCTTAAAGATCATCAAGTTCCGACCCCCCTGCCATGTGCAGGGACACCTCTCCCTAGAGCAGGTTGCTCAAAGCCCCATCCAGCCTGGCCTTAAACACTTCCACTAAACATTTCCACGAAGAAATGCTTAGTCTTGATAAGAGGCAGTTGCTTTTCTACAGAGTGAGGCTGACAACTCCCCCAGGCTGGGAGAGATACTGAACTCATGCTCAGTTGTCACTGGGTTTGAGGTCTGCTGAAGAAGGCTGGGAAATCACTCCGTTCAAGTTGAAAAAGAGGGTTATGGGAAATTTGAAGGAAAGAAAGAGGAGAACATAAATGGAAGAGAGGATAAAATGTATGCAAAGTTATTTAAGAGGAAGAACAGGGAAAGATTCAAATGAAAAACTAAAGCTTGTAAGATGTTTACATTTTTTAATGTTACTGAATTACCATCTGGCAGCATAAATGGATGAGTCACATGCAGACCGATGAAGCACATTTCAAAATGATGAGTAAAATTGTTAGTATAGCTAACTTCTGGTTTATACTGCTGTTGGCACATGAATTTATACAGAGAGCTGGTGATTAATAAAATGATAATCAAGATCACGAATCGTATATGCTTAATGAGAAATTTCGTGTGGTACGCTCTTGTTCGTTGCAACTAAATTAGTTCTTACCTTGGAAGGAGGTCTCTGTTTAGAACTAAGAAAACTAGTAGAAGTAAAAGTAAAAGTAAAAGTAGAAGTAAAATCTTTCAGTGTGTTCCTTTCCCCCGTTTAGAAAACCTGTGCCTCTCCTCCCCACTCCTGTGTAATACCCTGTTTTTCTCCTCTTAATGTTATTAAATTGCTGCTAATTATGCCAGCTAGAACTTAAATGCTTCTTTCCTGCTTTATTATTCCTTTCACTACTTTTTTTTTGTGTAAAGTTCCATGTTCCCATTAATCAATTTTACATATATTTCTCCCATTTGAATTCCTGATTACTATGACAGTTCATTTTGGAGGCCCATGCCAAGAAGTGAAAAATAGGACAAACTTCTTTCTTGGAGAGTAGACAACAAAGCTATATGAGCTCTCATTTTCTTAAATTGTTTATGTGGCGAATGAAACTACTGCAACTCTCAAAAACATTGAATTAAAATTAATCCTGGTTTAATTAAATGATTGTGTTATTGAAAAAGCAGCAGGCTACTTTAGCTCACAGAAACATGGTCACCTGTTCTTTTAAAGAATGCTTCTGTCCACATTCATGAATAAATTTCTAATCTTCTCTAGCAGGATATTTTATCCTGATCCTTAAAAGTGCTGATCTGCCAAAAAGTCCCTGCTATATTATTGGATTTTGATAATCTAAGTTCATGTCAAGTTTAAGCTTTTTTGGTGGTGAAATGGCCTTTCCATGGCGTATGTACATCTAAATCACAAGACAAAAAACCAAATAAATCCCTAAGGAGTACAGAAGTTTCCTTATAAAGCTATTTGGATTTTGTTTGTTTGTTTTGTGTGTGGGTTTTAAATGGCGACTAAGACCCACAGAGATGAATTGGGTTTATTTCTTTCATTTGTTCAACTCATCAAACACTTTTAAGGATTCTTATATGTTGTCAATTCAGGTTATAAATCCAAATGAGGGGAAAAAATGGAGATACTTGATAGTTAGCCGGAATCCCTGTGAAATATTCTTCAGCAGGAGATCCCAGATTATATTTTCCTAATGTTTGCTGCTCTACCAGCTGCCATGCCAAGATTCTGCTTTCAGAACTGCTTTTACAACTTGGCTGACAACAGTGAGGATGCTTTCAGGTGAGGAAGCTTGGTACTTCACTCTTCAGTAGTGATATTTGCTATGCAAAGTTCAAAGGAGCAAAAAATTATTGTTAAAAATGATTGAGATATTTCTCTGGAGATAGGAATTGTAGTAAATGTCATATTTTCTCTTCCCATTTTTCTGAATATGACAACACTATGAAATACAGCCAGCATTTGTATGGTACCATATAATGTGTCTAACAACTGGCCTTCATCTTCTAACAAGATGTGAATTAAGTATGTTTAGTTGGCAGCATCTTGTTTGTCAACAGTGGTCATCAGAAAAACGTGAACTCTACCAAATCATTCTAGATTGTTTCTGCACAGCAATAATTGATTCTGTTCTATTGTTTGTTTTCATACATCTGTTGACAGTTTTAGGGTTTTTGTAATTACTGCGTGTTTCTCCTTTTTATCAGAAGGTACTTTTGTTTAGAATCTACTTAAAGCATGTTTCTATTAGTGTTCCTTTTATTTGGAGGCTGAAAGTCAAGTAGATCTTTAAGATTACTTTAAGGTTCTCTTTTGTGTCGTGTTTGGTATTAATAATGCCTTACAGGGAAATAATCGAAGAACTTTATTGTAATACCTAGTTCACAAAGGAAGCACAACAGCCATACATTACTGCTAATTGAATTTAATTAGCTGCTTAGCACTATGCCAGTGAGTCTTTGAAATAGAAGCTATTCAGTTTAGATCATTTGATTATAATGAAATAGTTTCACATTTACCACAGGGGCAAGGTAACCTGAATTAGACTTTTTTACAAAAGGTGATGCTGTGTATGTTTGAATACACACTTGTAGATACTTATTCTAATCAAAGTTTTATCTTGAAATAAATAAATGTGGCAGCATTTTCTCTAGGGTAATTTTAGTAATGACACACTTAACGTAATGACAAGATATTTTCTTCCAAATATCGTTCTGTCCACAATTTTAAGAGTGGTACCAGATATTTACCTAACTGAATAGAGTCAAATATTTTAACTTTACCACAGTTGCAAAAGAGAGAGAGCTTCAGTTTGTATTGTTAAAATTACAGAAAGCCTGTATTTGTTACATTAGCTTGATCTTAACCTAATATTCCAAACTGATGCTAACACATCTCTGAGGAGTCAGTACTCAGAGTAGTACTCAGTAGTCAGAGTAAGTTTTGAATATAGAGTTTGTTTGACATCCCCTTCATGCTGTAGAGAAGTCTTGTTAAAGTTGTGTGGTCACTTCATGTGTGGTTCTGAGAGCAAGAGAAGACTTACTTCTGTTTTAGGGTTGACACACCAAAAGCCCAGCAGAAGGAATAAACATGGTATTGCTAGTGAAGAAGATTAAGAGTTATCCATCAAGTAAATGCATCTGATTTCAATATCATGTCATGAATATATACTTTAGAAAGTAAGTAAAACTATGCAATATGAATGATTATTTCAAACAGTAATAGGGAAGTGGAACAAATTAATGGTTAAGCTATTCCACAGGAGTTTATAACATCTTATTTCTTTATGATGGTCTCTATACTCAAATTATCAGTCTGAAGAATTTAACTGTGTCTATAAATTCTCCAGGCTCTTTGTGATGGGTGGTGATCTTCCACTCATTCAGCAATTTAAACTTGATTTTTGGCTAGGGGTGATGGCATGAATGAAAGGCCAATTAAGTGATACGTATATTAATAATATTACATATTGCTAAAATGTTAATTTCCATTAATTAAAATTACCACTTGTATTGGTTTTGAAAAGGATTAGAATATGCTAATATACGTTGTCAGATTCCAGGTTAACTGGAACCAGTGAAAAGAAAGACACCGGGTATGGCAGTAGACAAATAATGAAAATATGTTGAGGCTTGATGTGCAGCAAAGAAATAAAAGCAAATAGAATGCTAGCACACGTAAGAATAAGGAAATATATTGAAAATGCTCAGCAATTATATAAATCAACAGTGCTCTTTCCTTGGAGTACTGGATTCAGACAGGGCTAGGTATTTACTTACACAAAGTTAATAAAGTGAAGCCCTGAGATGGAACATAAAATACCTTTATTGCAAAAAATGAAATGGCATCCTTGCTTCCATCTGCACGTTGTCACTGAGAAATCACTAATATGGCCTTTCATAATCTTACCTGAGCAGAAATATTTAGTGGGATAGATCATTAAGTGCTGTCTTTGAATATTGACGCTGTGGAATGTCTGTATTTAGTGTTCACCAAATTTTGAGCGCAGATCTGAACGCGTTTCCAAACTCTGCTCTGTTTTCGCCTTCAGCCAGTTTGTTGGTCTGGAGGAGGTTATATTTGTGTCATTTTTACTTTGGAACTGCTAATGCAGTTCAGCTGTGCTGCTATTTTGAAACATTTAGAAGACAGTAAAGAGAAAACAAACTCTCAGTGGATGAAACTTAGTAAAAATAAGTTTTTTTCTCTTCAACTTTCACCGTTTGTCAGGTAATCACTAAAAATAAAAGGTGTGGAGTTTTGCAGTATCCATTCAGTGTATCCATCCATAACAGCTCCATCAGCAGAGCCAGGGGTGATGAAGAGTGACTTATGGCAGGAGTAACTGAAGTTAATAATCATACAAGGAGGAATAATTTTACAGCTCCATTCTTGCAAGTGTTTCAGGCTGTTTTGAGACCATTTATGTTTTAATGGCCCCAAAGTACCACTACTTTTATCCCTCTTTATGAAGTGTCCTATGGAAGGGGACAAAGGGTGATGGTTACAAGTTGGTGATGGAGACAATCTGACTGGACACAAGAGGAAAATTTTTTACAATGGGAACAATCACCTTTTGGAATAATCTCCCTTATCAAAATTAGCAATCATAATAAGTACCAGAAAACAAAGTTCTTGTTTTCCAGATGAATGTACTTCAGTTCCTATAAAGACTGAAATAAGAGGGTAAAATTATCTGCTTTCTTGGGATCGAAGGGTAGTATTTCTTGCATGGATATAGAGGCTGCAGAGCCAGTCCCATCACCATCTCATATCCCCAGCACCAACATTCTTGATTAATTGACTCTATACAAAGAAGCAATGTATAGTTAAAATTTTTATTCTGCTACAAGACTGCCCTGATTCCCACTGCTGTTTTTCCTTTGGTGCAGTGATATAAAGACCACGTTACAGCAGTATTGATCATTATGACTGAAGAAAAAACAAACAAACAAAAAACCGAAAAAAAGACAGACTACTTTTATTTTCTTTTGGCATTGCTATATTTCAATACAATCGATATAATTCCTAATGTCCTACCAAGGTTAAGTTTAAGGCTGCTTTAAGTTTACTTAAACAGAAGGAAAAAGTAGTATTTGTCTTTATCTGTCTTTTATTCCTTTTAGTCTCTGGATGCATCTGTAATACTTTCCCTCTCTGTTGTTTAGCATTTAGCTCAGGCAGTGATACATTCTTCTTTAGGTTTTCTTCTTATGCAATGTATATATTCAGAAAAGTCATGTGCAACTGGCCTATAGGCAGTTACAGAATACTAATGGGACCTTAAAATATTTACCAGGGTAAATTGGGACCATAAGTCTACTGTAGATTTGGTGACGTCATCTGACTTGATGGAGCTCCTCATGAAGCACCTCTCCTATGAGGACAGGCTAAGAGAGCTGGGACTGTTCAGCTTGGAGAAGAGAAGGCTCCGGGGAGACCTGAGAGCAGCCTTCCAGGATCTGAAGGGAGCTCCAGGAGAGCTGGGGAGGGACTCTTTGTCAGGAAGTCTAGTGACAGGACGAGGGGTAATGGTTTTAAATTGGAAGAGGGGAGATTTAGATGAGATACTACGAAGAAGTTCTTTGCTGTGAGGGTGGTGAGGCACTGGAACAGGTTGCCCAGGGAAGCTGTGGCTGCCCCATCCCTGGAGGGCTTCAAGGCCAGGCTGGATGGGGCTTGGAGCAACCTGCTCTAGGGAGAGATGTCCCTGCCCATGGCAGGGGGGTTGGAACTTGATGATCTTTGAGGTCCCTTCCAACTCTGACCATTCTATGATTCTATGAATTAAGAGACGAAGAAGGGTGTAATAACATTAATTATTACCCGTAAACTGTAGCACCATTTGACAAGGTAGAAACATTTTTTTTCTGATGAAGTAAGTGTTTTCATATCACCAGTGGCTGGAAGGGCAAAGAAACTGCTGTGACATGCCATCCTCGATCTGTGCCCATCTGGCCATATGTGTGATTGAAGGGGAATGATTGTGTAACGCAGAGAAGAGAGGTAATAGGGAGATGATTTTCACAAAATCGTAGAATCGAATCTCCATCTTTTTATCTCTCTGTCCGCTCAGCTGCGGAGATTGAACTTAACTGAGATTGTCAACAAAGCCATTATTCCGCCCATTGGGCAATTTGCTGAATGCTTCAGGGATCGATGCACTGGATGCTGATCTTTTCCTCAGATTCATTTTTTCCAAGGGCAGTTATGTGTAATCTTCAGTTCATCTGCGTCATGAAAACATCATGATGAAGAGGTGACAAATTGTTGAAATAATAATTCACCTGTAGGGGAAACTCAAGGACAAAGGAATGATTAAATCTTTCACCTCTCCTCTCTGAAACTACCGTAATAGTTATGACTGTCATGATTTGTGTGCTAGTTTTTGCTTTAGTTTTATTTGTCTGGCAACTTCCTTTTTGGGGGTTATTTTTAAATTTATTAAAGGATCTTATATTTGTGTTTTGAACCTCTTAGGGTGGTTTTTGTTCGTAATGGGTCTTGGAAGAGGAGAAAGAAGAAAAAGTAAACCAGTAGGTTCTCAGGGAAAAAAATCAAGCTTTTCTCTTCAATTTAACCTACTCTGTAGTTTACAGAGTTGGTGTATTGCTGAAATGAAATGAAATAAAATAAAACAAAATAAAATAAAATGCTGATAAAAATATTTTTGGTATTTCACAAAAGGGGTTTGATGGGATTTTATGATATGAGAAATCTATTTTAATTGAAATAAAGGTGAGAACTAATACGATATTTGAAAGAAGTGCTTTGAACTCCATATTATGAAATAAATCAAACTGAGCATGAGCAGAACCACATGGCAACTTTATAGTGCTGCCTAGGGAAGGCTCATGGAGAAGATAAGATTTACTGACTCCATCCAATTAGAGAGTTCTCGGATCAAGAGCTTTTGAGAAAACTGATGTTTTGACTGATGTATGCTATTTCTAGTATACATGGATTGATTTTATTGTAAAATAATAAGGAACTAAATCTGTAAACCTGCAAATTGCAATAAGGAAAATGTATTTCTGTGAAAATTTAGGTTATGGGTTTTCAGGGTTGGGTTTTTTTGATCCTTGCTTACTTGCTTTTTTATTTTTCATTTCGGTCATATCCAAATAATAATGTTAGGATGTTTTATTATTTTTTTACTTTCTCAGATATAGAAATCTTTTATATTCAGAAACTGCAGAATGTGTTTCAGCTTGTCTTTAATTCTGAGCACACACTGCTGTAAGGGAGGCATATTACAATACTTTTTACAGTACTATCCTGCTGCAAGGCTTAAAATCTGTTTCTAAGATATTTGTAAATATAATAGCAATTCCTAAAAACTCAGGATAATCTGAGTGTAGGATGTTACTTATTTAAATAACATTTATCCATATATTTAGTATAATAGGATAATTTCTTTTTAAAGGAATTAAGTATTGAGAAAGATTTTTAGCTGTTTGTGAGTTCTGAGAGTATCCAAATAAGTTCTGTGACTTAGGTTGTTCAGTTGTTAATGAATAAATATGAAGCTTATTTTTAAGCAGCATAAATATAAAATCTTTCTGGCTTAGCCACCTTTAATCAATTCTGATTAAATATTGTCCTGTCTTGATAAATTAAATAGGTTTTGTTTCTGTATAAATAATTATGGTATGTCTTCACTGTGTCCAGAGGTTACTTTCCCTCTTTTTGATAAGGAAATTTATCACCTTTCCTAAGTGAGTGGCATCTGTCATAGAGTGTATGAAGATTATTTAGGTCCAGATATAAATCTGTACTGAAACTCATCGATGACTCATATCGTCTGTTCTTTCAGTGTAAGCCCCAGCATAGGCATCGATACTTCAGAGTAAGTGCCATATTTTGTTTTAGTTTAAGCCAGCTAAAAAGGACTTAAATCAATGACTTAAAAATGACTTAAATATAATGCAGTTTTAAAGTTGGGAATGTTCACACAGAGGCTTAAAATACCATTAGTTTATATATCGCAATTTCATGCAAACTGTATATGTGAAACAGGATTTTAAAAGCTTTACAGCCAGTGAAAGGCTCCACTGCACTGACCCGTTTCCCAGTCTTTCTCAAAACCATGGCATCACAAGCTTTTTCTAGTACATTTAGGACCTGAAGGGTCAGATTTGAACATGATGCAAGACGGATTTCCTCCAAGGAAACCTTTTGTGCCTGGGAGAGGGCGTTCTCAATCAGCTGGTGGGGCTCCTTCCCACGGGTTTGGACCGTCCCCTGTAGGGATGTTCTTTGGAAGCAAACACATCCTGGTCTGTAATTTAGTATCCCTATAATCAAATACAGCAATTTTCACTCTGTCTTGTAATCTTCTACACCTGTGTAAGACAGGTATAAATTATTCCCATTCTGATTTGCTTGCATTATACACTCATATAGTATTCATTCTGCTCAGGTGTTAATGACTCCACCAAATGCCAGATGATAGAGAATAAATTAGAAAAGGGTGGTTCTTAGCAGTGACAGTAAACTACCATTGTGTGGGTATTACTTTTTTGTTTGTTTGTAATGGAGTGGTGGCCAAGATTTTATGCAGGAGGGAAATAAAAATTATTGTTGAGAATGAAGAGCTGCCCCCTTGAAAGAAATCGAGTAGTTTAAAGCGACGACAAATAAGAAAACATCTTTGGAAAACATCTTTGCCTAAAGTTTGGCCTGCACCCTACACCATAGTAAAAAAAATGGTTTATCAACCCGTCTTCAGTTAATCAGTTTTACATGGCTGGGAAGTATATCTCTAAAAGCTACATAGCAGTTCCTGCATGCAAGACATTTTTTTGTGTGAATACATGAATGTCATTTAAGAAAGAAAAGAAAATACTCTTAACTTAAAACATGAAAAAAAAGTCATATATTTGAGTGATGATTGAACTTACTTCCATGAGTGTACTAGAAATCCATGTCAGAATTACAATATAGGAAACATTTTAATCTTTTTTCCCCCCAGGCAGTAAGAGAAATATGTGTACAAATTTTATACCATGTTCTGCAATTGCAACTCTGCCAACAACATGCATGATTTATTACCTTAGTAGGAACAATGGTGTGATTTCCATAAAAATCCCAAGCATAAATCCAACCATGACTACTACAATGTGGTATTTTGACCTAATCTAATCTATTTTGGAGTCCAATTCTTTTCAGCATAGAATCATCATAAAACAAGGAAATTGCCCTGCACGAGATGCTGAAAATTTACATCATTTAGGAGATTCTGGATGAGTGCATGAGCTTGCAGAATACATTTTGTTTCACATGTACATGCATTATGCAAGGAGAAGAAAAATACAAATAATAAGTTTCAGTTACCACTCATCAGGGAACAACAATAATACCATGCATTCTTTTTTTAATTTGTCCATGAAAATTTGTAATGTGAAATAATTTTTCCTCATTATTTCTGTGAGCAGTGACCAGGGATGTGAACACGAGGTTATGTTTCAACACAACGTGGTGATGGATGAGAACATTTGTCATGTAGTCTTCGCCATAGAAACAGTGGAAAGATGAGCTCATCAGATTAAGACATAACATTTATAAAGCAAAAAATAGAACAGAGTGATATGTTGGGTCAAACTAACAGAAAGTAGTGCCCAATCAGAATTCAAAATTAAAGTTTCAAAAGTGGATTTAGAGTTCTGAGACACCGGCAGGTTGTTGAAATACAGGAGAATGGGGTAGGTGTTTTAACAAGAAAATCTTGCGCTGGTGGTGGATGAAAGACCAGTCTTTTCAGTGGCCATTGTGTTATAGAAACAGGATCAGGAAACAGGATTCTGACACATGAGAAACAAACCAAATGCTCACTTTAATAGCACTTCCTCAGAATATTACGGATCTCTGTGAAAACTGGCCTCATGGAAGATAACACGCAACAACCACAGACTGAAATCCTAAGGAGAAGACTTACTGCTTGGGTTGTCAAACACAAGAGGTCGGATTAGATGATCTTTACAGGTCCATTCCAACCTCAAAGATTCTGTCAGTGATTCTCAAATATAGAATGAAAATTGTTCGGTAATTAATTATTTCCTGCCAAATGCTATAAAATGCTATAAAGATTGAAAAACGTCCTTATCCCACAACAAAATAACTAGCAGCATTTCAATGTATGCAGTTCATAGAAGGTTGGTGATTCTCCAATGTCATTGAGCCCTGGTGTGGATTGGCACAACTATTACATTCAGGTATTTTGTCTGGTAAATGGGGACGTGTAGTTGTGTAGAATACCCACTCTGTGGTGTCTCAAGAGCAAGTTCCATGTTATTATTAATATTATTGTTGATGAAGATAAGCATAACTGAATATAATCTTTATTCAAAACCAGATGAATTTGCTTTTATTTTCTGTGATTATAAGTTGAATGGTTTAGATGATTTGCCTAAGAAATCTGAAGTACTTGCACTTCAGAGGTGTTTCTGTTTCATGGCTAATCGTGAGATTTCTAAATTTGTTCAATATAATGCACGTTATGATCTGGTGCTCTTTTCAGCATGAGAAACACCACACCAAAAAATGTTATCTTTTTTTCCTCCAACACTCAAAGGTTACCAGAAAAAAGGAATGTGCAATGGTGATTGTTAATATGGAAATATCCTAAGAAATGGCATACCACGTGAGAAAATACTTTGGCATGAAGGATAATTAGTTGTACCATGAATTAATGGAGACAGGTAAGCTGAAAATCACCTTACTTTTATTCTTTCTTTCATTAATTTTGTATCTACTAAGGTCTGCTCTTTCCAACCTTTATTCTTTGCTGTTCATCTGTAGCTTTTCACAGAATCACATATGGTTGTTTAGGCCAAAAAGTGTTTAAAGGGGCTTTTGGTGATCAATTTTTAGGACAGTTCTCACAGGACTCACTTTCAAATGTAACTGTAGGCTCTCCATTGGCAGCAGAAGTAAATTGTAGGGAATGGATTTCTCAGGACTCCACAGTTACTCTTGTGGTCATGTTTGTGCTCAAAGCGTATTCTGGATCTGAATTCCAGTTGCATCAGGAACGAAGAAAACATTTGGAAAATTCTTATATGGTGTCTTCTTTCTGACTTTTGCAGCTTCATAAAGTGATTATGTGAAGCTGAGGGGGTATGCTGCTAGAGCTCTAAGCTTAAGAGAAAAACAGAATGAATTTTAAAAAGGCACAGCTTCCTTCCTTTTTATTATGTTAGCATCAGAAATATACTCCTAAATATAATATGTCAGGGTAGTGGTAGCTCAAGTATCTCTGTAGCAGAAAGGGCACTCTGATAGCAGGGTTTTTAAATTATGTGAAGCAACAGAATTGCAGCAACTAACATCAAACACAGTCAAAGCAATAGATGCCATTTTCTGCTTAAGTTGATTGTATTATCCAGGAAGCGTAAGTAATATTCATTAATATTCAGAAAAGTCTGCATACAGTCCAAGGGATATGGGGGCCAATTAGCCTGGAGCCTTTTATTAGAACATCAAAGTATGTTGATGTGAGTGCAGTCTTTTATATTGTATTTGTACAGAGGAATGCTGAATCATGAGAGAAATGTAGAGTACAGAAGATCTTTCAGTACTGTGGCTCTGATTTTTCACTTCTTTGCATCTTTGTACAAGTCATGATTGGGAAAAGCGAATTCTAATGGATACCAGAAATGAAGTGGGCCTTTTACATTTCACATTTCAAATAATTAAATGGATTTTCAAACTTTTTTTGTGGGGAAGAATCAGTTCTAATTATGTTTTCCTTGTACTAGAGATTTCTGGGATTTTTTCCTACATGTGAGTATGCTATTATGGGAGAATTATTGTGAGTTCCACAACCACCCAGGTCTCAGAAAAGCTTTCCATTAAAAACCTGACAAAAACAAAAAAAAATATATAAAATTGTATGATAAGATCATCAGGGTTTTTCCAGTTATTCCCCCTTGAACAGTTTCTAATTTTTTGAACAGGAAGAGACTTATGTAAAATGCAGTTCCCTTCTGAAAATTCTGGCCCATCTATAATTTGTTTTCAACAGAGCAAACTTTTTCAAACATGTCTCAGAAAGCGCTTAGGCTGAGCTATATCTTTCTCCTCCATCACCTAAGAAGATAAATTTATGTGCCTTAAGTATTTTGCTCTTATGTGCCACATTCTACATTGCATCTCAAAGTCTGGACTAATAACCTTTTTTGAGAGAAGGTGAAAACTTCAAATAACACTCGTTATGAACCACCAACAGGTGATAAGTCAATAGCATTTATTTTGAAAATTTCATACTCAGGCTGGGTAATGAATTGAACTTGCTGAACCTGTGCCCTCTTAGACTTTGTTATCTGCATCAGCAAAATTTTTCTGGAGCTTTTCCCAAGGAGCAGGATGAGAACCAGTTCATTGTGAGAAAAGCAGATATTATGCTTGCAGCTTCTCTGGGCTTTAACTACAAACCATCAGTTGAAAATATTAGCTCAGTATTTAATAACTTTATAATCCAGGTAGTATAGTCCTCAAAATCCACTGCAATAAAAGAATGAAAAGATATTATAGATAAGCTTTAACATGCCCCAGAAGGACTGGGTTGATCATGAATCTACCGTGCTTTGGAGACTGATGTTTGAAAAATCTTTGAAATGGTGGCCTTGCAATCATACCTCCATATATTCTGGCCTTCTTGGAAAACTGTCCTTGCTGCAAAAGGTTCTCTGACTGACCAATGAAATGTAAAAGACTGTTTTAGCAACAGCTTCTATTCTTAGGAGAGAAATGTTAAAAACTTCAGTATTAGAATATTGGTACTTTTCAACTTCTCAGACTTAAAAGTCAAAAGAGACTAATTACTGTGAAAGTAATGGAGAAGGGGAAAAAGCAAAGGACAGAAGTCCAAATGTCAGAAGTAAAAAGCTAGAGCAAATATATTTTAAAATATTTGAAACCCTTTTGGAATAAGAAGTTTTTATGTGACCTTATGTATCATTCAGGAAGAACAGTTGTTCTTCTAGAACGATGAAGAACTAGCTCAAAGTGCTCAGAGTTAGTCCTCAAGGAACTGACCAGCTGTCAACAGATAAGGGTAGTTCCGCAGATAATTTAAACTCTTGCAGTCAGTAGCTGATGGTAATTGCTCCTTAACTGCTCAGCAGCTGAAAGATGGAGATGCTTCCTGCTTAGGGGTAGCTCATTGCTTTCTCTTGCACACTTCACTGAAATGTTTGCAGGCTTATGTTCTCTTGAACTTGCACTTCATGGAATCATAGAATGTTTTGGGTCAGAAGGCTTCATAAAGATCATTGAGTTCCAACCCCCCATGCCCTGGGCAGGGAAACCTCCCACTAGACTAGGGTGCTCAAAATCCCATCCAGCCTGACCTTGAACACCTCCAGGGATGGGATATCCACAGCTTCCCTGGGCAGCCTGAACCAGTGTCTCACCGCCCTCACAGAAAAGAATTTATTCCTAAAATCTCATCTCCACTCTCTCAGTTTAAAACTGTTGCCCCTTTTTCTGTGACTCCAATCCCTGATCAAGCATCCCTCCCCATCTCTCTTGGAGCCCCTTTAGGGACTAGAAGGGATTGTGAGATCTCCTAGAGCCTTCTGTTCTCCAAGCTGAACATCCCCAACTCGCTCAGCCTGTCATCACAGCACAGGGGCTCCAACCCTTTGATCATCTTCATGGCTCTCCTCTGGATCTGTTCCAACAGGTTCATGTCCTTCCTGTGCTGAGGATTCCAAAGCTAGACACAGTACTCCAGGTGTGGGATCTCCCCAGACTGGAGCAGAGGGGCAGAATTTCCCCTTCATCCTCTTGGCCATGCTGCTGAGGATGCAGCCCAGGATGTAGTTGGATTTCTGGGCTGCCAGCACACCTTGCCAACTGTGTTGAATCATGTATCATTACTTTCTTAGTAACACTTTGAAGTGTTTGATCCAAGCATGTAGAAGTGTTGCCAGAACTGTCATATTTTATCCTGGTCCATAAGACATCATATATTTATGGTTTAAACTTACATGGTTTAACCCCATGGGTTGTCTTCCTTTTCAGAGATGTCATTTGCCACTGAATCCACCTTTCTCAATGTGGTTTGAATGTCTCTAGAAAACTTAGCCTGTATTTGAATTGTAATGCAACCTAAAAGCAGAGGAATTCTGATAGACTTCCAAGGTATTTAAATTTTGAACTTCATATTACTTTTAAGTAAAAAATGTGTATGTAAGAATTGTTTCCAGAAGATGACAGAAGTGCCTCTCAATGTGTAAAGATATATTGGATTAATGGGTGTCTTATGAATACTAAAATTAATTCTTTTGGAAGAAAATAGAGTGACAGAAATTTTGTAAGCATCAGTATTTTTCATCCATCTTATTTTATATTTATAACCCTCATTCTATTTTTAATGTATGCTCAAAGTGGAAAGTTTCAGAAGTGAAAATCTGAGCACAATTCTAGTTGAAATACAGGAGAACCATTCGCCTTATTTCCTATGGTATCTTTGAAAAAATTAGCATAAATCTGTGAGTATTGTGTGTTTCCTGATGCACAGGAATTTTGCAGACAGCTCTACTTTGGATTCAAGGTGTGGACTTCATCGCCTTGCTCTCTAAGAGGAAAACTGTGTGACTCAAATCACTGTTTCTTTCCACCCTTCCTGCTGCCACCACAGGTCATTTCCACATGAAGCTACATCATTATGTTGCTGATCAAACATTGCATGGAAAATATCCTACAGTTCAAATTCCCTCTGAAAGGATGTGACACTGTTATGATGGAAGAATGCTTTCAAGTATGCGTTTGCTAGGAAACATATAACATTGCTTCAGTACTGCTAAAGCTACTGAATATACTGATATAAGTTAAGAATTTTTATAATTCTTAATAATACCCCATTTCTTTCATTTACAACTCCACACTTTCCAAACACTTACAGAAAAGTTAACCATGTGATTCAACATAGGTATGATACTTGTCCCGATCTTGGAATGTAGCACATTAAGAAGTAAGTAGTAAGTATATTGTTGGTTTTGCAGAGTAAACAACAAACAAGCTGTTGACTTGTTTGTTGGTCCTCTAACCCATCCGCATGGAAACTGTGTTCTTTTAGGACCAGC
Organism: Thinocorus orbignyianus; assembly: GCA_013400375.1. NCBI lineage: Eukaryota > Metazoa > Chordata > Aves > Ciconiiformes > Thinocoridae > Thinocorus > Thinocorus orbignyianus. The sequence continues at coordinate 909,754 of VXBW01002845.1, read as the reverse complement.
ATCCTGTTTTCATATCATTGGTCTTAGGCCTGGAAGAGAAATGTTTTTTAAAACCTTAAATACTCTCTAATTCAGTCATTTTACCAAGACACTAAGGCATTTTGCTTATATTGTCTTAGTCTATTTTTTTTATAATTTAAATTTTCCATGGTTGACAGACACACACACAATAATAAAACCACACCTTGTTGTTTGAACCTGTGAACACTGGCTGTGTTTTCCACAGTCATTTGTGATCAATGAAAATACCCCATCCCTGGAAACATCCAAAGTCAGGTTGGATGGAGCTCGGAGCAACCTGATCTAGTTGAAGATGTTCCTGCTCATTGCAGAGGGTTGGACTAGATGACTTTTAAGGTCCCTTTCAACCCAAACTATTCCATGATTCCAAGTAGCAAAATAATCTTATGACTGTAGTTTTTCTTATCTGTCTGTATATAGGTGTTTTGGCATTTTAGATCCTTAATAAATTACTTGAAATGGGTAACTTTTTTATTTCGAGTGTTTCTTTTTCTTGTTCTCTTTTGTTCCATGAAGCTTCATATTTCCAAGTCTGCAAAAGTATAGGATATCAAAACTTAGTGATTGAGGAGTAAATACTTCCCACATCATGGGTAAGAGAGTGAGGATTACTGAAATAAAATAAATAATATGAGGCTTTACAGAAGCAGAAGTATAGACTGTGAAGATGAATTAATGAGCAGGGGAGGAGTGAAAATCAAAGTTGTAAGATTGAGTTATCAGAGGAACGTCACACAAAATGGTATACAGTCGAATGATTAGCTGCATGGCTGGAGAGTTCTTTTACTGTCTTGATTCACATATATGGCAAAATATATATTATTTAATGAAAATTAGGCACTCTTAAGTTACTGATACCAGCAAGTCTCTCTATTTTAGATAAATGTGTACTTAACTGCGTGTTAGAACTCTATATTTAATTCAAGAAAAGTAGGAATTACTGCAGAAAGAAATGGTACATCATTTTAAATAAACAATCAACATGAAGAATTGTTCAAGCTGTATATGAGAATCCCCAGAGTAAGGCTGACATATGGCTGGTGATATCCTGTAGGGAAATGTACAGTGCAAGGAGGTAATAATAATCCTTCTTGGAAATAAAGGTCAGAAGTGATAGTAAATGCCAAGAAATCATCAAGGATTTTTTTTTAGAGCCTGTTGGGTCAGAAAAACCTCAGGATTCAGTGTGGGTCAGGGAATCCGAGGGCTTGTGAGTGGAGAAAGAACTTCTCCCTTGAGTCAGTAGTCGCTGCTTCTAGGAGGGTATACTAGTTTTGGCAGGTTATGTTATTCTGTGATTTCTGGAAAGGTATATTTTAAATGATCACATGTTTGAGAATGTTCCATAGATAGATTGAACTATGAAGTAACCAGAAGCTTACCTTTTTCCTTCTACATTATCATTTTCATTTCATGTACAGAATTATGACAAGTAAATCTGGGATGTATTTGTTTTAAATGGTAGTGGCAGTTGCTCCAAGTTCTGAATGATGGATGTTCATATGGCAAAAGTTATTTCTGTGAACTAGTTATCTCTAAGTACAACTGGCATGCACTTAGCTTTTAGGAGTATGTTCAGAAGGTAGCAATGGAAATAAAATCATGGTTTTGCTGCAACTGGGTAAGTGTTAAGACATGTAGGCAGGTGAAAGTATAGCAGAAGTTAACAAAAATTAACTATTTTGTGCGTGGAGAAATACAGATTTTCAATTACCATCTTTGCCAATCTAACAGTTATTGAGCTATTAATTTATTTACTTCTCTATTCTAATTGATTTGGACATACAGGTATTAATTGATGTGTAGCCCATACCTTTCTATAGAGAAATATGAGAATGCTCCTGGGCATGTTTGTTGTATGCAGAGATTTCCAGAAAAATAAATAATAAAAAATGCATGTGATAATAATGCTGGCAAATAATTTGATTTACCATAGTCACTTTTATTTGGAATTCCATTACTGTAGTCTGTCTCCCTGTTAAACAATAGCTTGAATGCACTTGGATGTATTTACTCCTGCCTTGCTAATTATAATTCTCTGCTTTTGAAAACATACCTTTTTTATTAGCATGAGGTGGGTTCTTGAGTTTTTTTTTTCCTTCCACACCAGCCTTTATGCCTGCAATGACCACCTCACAAATCTCCTCAGAGCTGACTTCTTTAAAAGGTCTCTCTGCAGCTTTTCTTTTTTATGGTACCTGTAATAGTTTTCTGTTGTGTGCAAACTAGTGGTTTACTGAGATCAAGGTTTCTCTAGATCAGTAGCATCTTATCCTTTGCCTGCCATTTTGCTGTGTTCTTGTTCTTCAGCGTTTACCATCTAGCTCATCTGCATTTGTAACAAGCCAGCTTCGTGCAGCTCATCTGCACTGTGGGAATGAGTTGTTACCATGGCTGTTATCAGGATTAGAATCAGGATAATTATTCATTGTTGCTGATGGAGATTTTTGTATGTCTAATTTTTATATAAACCGCCTTAATTTGGGGAATTTGCTGACTCCATGATAGGTAACCTTAGCGATACTTTCCTTTCAAAATATGATCTGTCTCTATAATTTCTTTCTATTTCAGTATAACTTACCCATCCATTCTGCCAAGGCTTTATAGTGAAGTTTAACATTATGAGAATCAACAGACATGAAAATCACAGGGGTATTTTACTAGACAGATAGATAACAGCAACAAATTAAATACCAACTTAACAAATTACTGAATTAAATTCAGTGAGTTCTGCATGCCTGTGGAAATACTGACCTTATCCACGGATGTATTTGCCCTGTTTCCAGATGTACGATTTTAATCCACTGCAGTGTTTATGTCTAAGCAGTCTGTCACCAGATTACTTGAGAAACTGTTTGAATATAATTGCCTGTTTACTGCTACTATCACAATACAGGGCTGTATTATAATTCAGTATTACTATTAATCTTCTTTCCTCTATTCCTTGGCAAATGAGAGTTACTTCTAAATCAGTGTGGTTAGGATTCTCTGTTAGCAATAGCTGATCGCATTAGATGAGTCTATGATTCTTCAGCAGTTGTATTAGCATGAAATTCTTAGATGCTTTGTAACCTTGCAGGTGTGGGATGGAAGAAGTTTAGCTTTGTAAACAGGTACATAGAAATAAATAGGGATGCTAAACCCATACTGTTTATTCTAGTGCTTTTTCTGGAATACTGCCAGTATGGCTGGGAAGATCACTCAGGAGATTATTCAAGCAATTATACAAAGCTATGCATACTTTATATAGCCAAACAATACAAAAGCAAAATAGCAAGGAGGAGAAAAGAATGAGAGAAGGTCATTTAAGTGTGGCTTTGTCAAATGCAGCACTGTATTCACTCAATGTTTGATGAACTCCTGGTTGTCCTTCTCATCTCTCCTTCTCACCAGATGTGTGTGATTTATGAAGAGTGTGTGGACTTAATTCAACCCTTGGTGTGCAGGCACTTCCCCAGGTCAGATGGAGTCTGCAGCTCATGAAACTTCTCTTTTCCATGAAGAAAATCTTTCCTCTTTTAGTACTGGTTCTAAACGCATATATAGAAGAAATAACTCTGGCTTGTTAACATTTTCTCCATTTTCTTTCTTAATTGTGATTGTGCTGAAGTGTTAGTTTTTCTGCTCTTTGAAATACTGTATTTTTTACAGTAGGACACAATAATTTCTGGGAATATCTGAACCTAGAGCTTTCAAACTTCTAACAGATAAAACCTGATTTCCATTTGCAAGGAAAGGAATGATTGTTAGGCTCAGAATAAATGCTCTAATGTTTCTGAAAATGTGATTTAATATCAAACTGTATGTAACACTAAATGACGTAATCTGTTGGCAGATTTGCAGAATCAGTAGACTTGCAGGTTTTGTTTGTCTGTTTTTAGGGGAAGACCCTTAATTACAGCACTATATCCAGGTTGTTCCCAATAGAGCCATGTCCCCTGGTTTGCAAGGAGCACCCTTGGAGCATTCTCTGTCCTCTGCTTCTTGGTTTCATTAATCCACACAGCCTGAAATTGCGTCAGGGCAGGGAGGTAACTCTTTGGCTACTCATAGCGTGTTTCACTGAATTCTTTGAGTTTTTTGAAAGTGGTTAAAGCATAGTCAGCTTGGGCTGAATTGGGAGAAGTAGGAAAAATGAAAAATAGGATTTGACTAGAGGCATGGTAGTTTCTTGTTGGAAGGGATTTTGTTGAATCAGCAGCATCCTTCCTTCCGGTAGAGTTGCACTTCAGGAATTACTCAGGCAAATTAGACAAGCAAGAATTACTCAGGCAAATTAGACAAGGAAGCATCTTGCAGCAATTCTCTAGGTGGAGCCAAGTCAGTATTATCTTCTCAGTACTATGAACTGCACTCTCATTAAATGAAGATGCCTTTCATCTTCTGGCCTTGAGTGATACAAGGGAGTAAGGACTGGCTGTGAAACTGGGGGTTTGTGTGCCCATGAGGCAACTTTTTAATGTTTGCAAGTTTTTTAACATTTCAGAGTAACAAGGAGGTATGAGCAGGAGGAAGAAAAGAAAGGTTTCTATCGGCTTTTGCATTTGTGTGCTCTTAATATGTTTGGTACATAAACATTACACAGATGTAAATAGATATTAGCTTTATGGAATCCATATGTTTAGCTTAATAAGCAACTTGTACTTCCTAAATGCTTTTACATCTTTGCAAGTCCCATGACTGCAAGGTTTAAGACCATTACAGTTCCCTAAAACTGTGTTGTTTGGTGGTTGTTTTTTTTTGTTGGTTTGGGTTTTTTGTGTGGGTTGGTTTTTTTTACATCATAAATGCAAGTGAGATCTCCTATCCAGGTCAAGTTTAGTCAAGTTTCACTGAATTTTTATGCAATTCACTGAAAGTTTCCTATATTTAGAAGAATAGGGAAATGAGATGCTCAAAAGGAGAAGGCAAAGCATGAGAGGAAGAGAACAAAACTGCAAGTTTTGTCATGATGCAGACTGTGGTAATGGCTTTTAGATATCACACTGTCAAAGTGGATCCAAACGTCAGAAAGGGCGAGACAAGTGTTGTAGCATCTTGTCTGGGGCTGATCAGTCTGTCTGTTCATTTGCCCAATGTGTCTTCAGTCCTATTCCCATTTCTGTCATTCCAGAGGGAGCCTAGAAGGTTTCTCTCTCCGAGCTTCAAGCTGCTGATGTAAAGTATTTTTGACTTGTTGTTCCTATGAACAGATAAGGAAAAATGAATTATTATAGAAACACCTAGATTTGGCACAAAAGACAAAGGAATTTCTGCCTTTTCTCCAGTGCTGCTCTGTAGAAAGAGGGAAGGGTGACCAGCTTTGAGAAGGATAATTACTTTAATGTTACTCGATTTATCAAAAGGTTTGCATCACATTAAAATTCTCATGTTGTTACTAGGTGTTTTTGAAGAGTGAAGAAAATAAAACTGTCATACTTTATTTCTACTTTTAGCCTCCTTTTCCTTCAGATAGAAGGAAGAACTTCCACGCAGCAGTAGTGCTGCTCTGTTATTTTATGGTGGAAGATAGCAGTAACATAAGCATATTTTGAAAACCTCATTCTATAGGAGGGGTCATATGTTTTGTGATCCTGTGACCATCAGTGTCAAAATTTTCATATGGCTGAGAGCTGCAAGATAAACCACATACTTCAGAAAACTAGCATTATGACAGCAGTTCATAGATGGAGGATGAGAACGGCTTCTTAGGGGTTCTCAGTTCTCCAGTAAGTGATAGGGCACAGCCTGGAGATGCAACTGGAGTCCTGGGTAGTGCTGGGATGTTGGTACCTGCGCTTGGTAAAGGCTACCTAAGCATGTAGTTCAAACTGGCTGTCTGACTTTTAGATAGCTAAAGTCAGGTGAAATAAACCTCACTGCAGGTGACCCAAGCAAAGTTCCGTATCCATTTCCATCTCAGTTTGCCCTGTGGAATCCTTACTGTCTCCTGATCTGAGGGAAAACCACCATAAAATTAGCAGAGCCATAGAGGAACAAATCAAACGTTAAGGTGGTAGGTATCTCCAAGTATTTTCTATGTAATGCCCTGAGAAGTTTTGAAAAACTAGATGTGAATTTTCAGCTTCTGAATATTAGCACAGCTTCCCTGAAGTCAGTAGAGCAGGGCAGTTAAACCATAGGAAAATTTACTCCATACATTTTAAAAATAAAAATTATTTGCCATTAAAAATGTTGGCTTGACCATAGTTTCATCGCACAGATGGGATTGACATCAAATTTCCCAGGACCCTTTCCCTTCAGCAAATGCATTTCGGGCCTGTTCTGGTCTTACTGTGCCTGTTTAATCATTAATTTTTGCTTCTGTTACCAAGAATGGTGCCAGTTTTAGTTTGACTGTTGACAGTGATTTTTCTGAAGATCAGTCTGCTATGCACTGTGCTCAGATCCACCAAACTTATTTCAAATAACAAGTGAGAACATCCCCCCTCTTACTCCTCCGCACACTGTTCTTAATATAGGGATTGTGTTCACATCAAAGCTGTCAGAAGGTTTCTGTGATCTCATTAGCTATACTTATTTCTACCTACAGAATAAATGAATCATCAACAAAAACAGCACTAAAGACCAACTGGTAAGACTCACATGGTTATATGTATATCTGTGCTGAAAATAGATGTCTTCTCAAGTCTGTGGATGCAAGTTGTTAAAATTGCTAGCTTTGCAGACCTATAAAGGGTTAATTAAAACCTGAGATTAATTTACTTCTAAAGTCTTTAAAACAAAATTGTTAAACTCTTTTAACAAGCAGTTTTATAATTTCATGTAGCATATGAAAAAAAAAAAAAAGAAAAACCTTTCTATTTATAGAATACTGAAGGATCTGAAATGGAAATAGGTTTCAATGCTTGTGTATTCTTTTTGCTTTGTTTTGTTTATGTAGTTAAAATATAGAAACATTTCATTTTATAGCTGTCTGAGGTAAGTTAGATAGGTGGTACCCAACAGAAATTAGCCAAGATTAAATGGGAACGTGAGCAGAGATTGGACAGCCAGAAGCAAGGTGCTAAATAGGTGATGTAGGGATAATGGTGATGGATGGTAGCAGGTATAGGACCTGCAGAGTGACCAAGTAAAAGGATTCTGATATCGGGCTATTGGTTACTCATACTATTTGAAGATAACTTAGAAGCTTGTAGGAAGAGTGGTCTCTGGAAACTGAATTTTGTCACAGGCAGCAGGCATTTCTAGAGGTGGGCAATAGAGAGTGCTGCTGGCTGGAAGCTGAAGCAGGTACCTCACTTCATGAGAGAAGGAAATACTTCTAGCAGAGAAAAGATGAAGAATTCAGAGTTGGTTGGTTGGACATGGAATTCTTCTAATTCTGCAGCAGGGAGCTGGCCGGGAAGGGGAGGGGCCACAGCCGGAAATGGGCACGGTGACATCACGGCGTAGGCATATATATGGGGGGGTGGCGCTGGGGTGCGTCTCGGCGGCGTCAGTGGCGGTCGGGGCGGCGTGGGCTGCGGTTGGTATTGTACTGGTGTTTGTCTCCTCCATCTGTGTTACTGTTTCCCTGCAATACCTGTTGTTCTGGTCAACAGTTTTTATCTCAACCCACGAGTCTGCCTTTTCTTTCTCATCCTCTCCCCGCCGCTGGGGGGCGGCAGAGCCAAGGGACTGCCATGTGGCGCTTTTGTTGCCGCCGAGGCTAAACCGCGACAGTACCAAACTGAAGTCAGTAATATGCTGCTAGTGCTATGTATCACGGGGATGCTCTGATAGGTAAAGGTTTTTAGAGATTAAATTTTTTTTCCCCCCAATAATAAGTATAGTCATCTACCAGGAAAAGCAATTTTATATGTTATGTTCCATTATAAACAAGTGACTTAATGGTTATGTCGTAGTCGTAGGTTCTGAAATCTGTCAGAAGGTAGCCCTTTTACTTTAATTCTTGTCTATAAAATGAAAGAATGATTTAAACATTCTGCACATTTATATGTTTAAGCTCTGCAAACAAGTCCTTGCCAGAAGAAGATACTTTATAATATATTAATACCCTGGGTTTGCTTTACTGTATTGTTCACCACCTTTATGAAGTCGTGCATCAAGACAGAGCTGGGAAATAATATCTTTTTTTTTTTTTCTTACCATCTATCTCATTTATCTATCTTACCTCTATCTTTCTTCTTTATCTTACTTCTAACTATTTTAGCGTAAGCAGGGAGGCTGTAGTACCCAGAAGCACACCGTGAAAGTCATCGTCTCAGCTGATATAAATCCGCATAACTCCTTTGAAGCCTGAGAATCTGACCATTAATATCATGTAATGTTACTGGGTTTTGATTTCTAGGAGAGCTGACAGAGCACATACATCTCCAGGTAAAGTAAATGGAAGAGACAGGCTCAGTATCTCTGAAAACCAAGCCTGTGATTTCTAATAGGTCATAGGAATTTATAAACAAAGGATTAAGCTCTGCTATATCTTAAAGTCTGCAAGCCCACTGGTTTAGCCACAGTTATATAGTTGTGTGTGATACACAGGTATAATTCGGCTTATGGAGAATCCTCTTTGTGGTTTTTTTTCCTTTCTACTTTCGTTCTGGAAACATGGTTGCTTCCAGATACATTTTCTGTGTTATGATCCACTATATTGTTTACAATTTCAATTTTTTTAAAGTATGTTGATGTGTCTGGTAAAGAAATACTGTGCTTTATGGCAGATGGGAGGGACTGAGTAATATAGTACCTATGAAATGTTTGGGGAAACTGAGCAAGGTCTTTGCTGCAGGGATCCACTGAACCTTTAAATACCAATTCCTTTCCAGTAGGGAGAAGGCAAATGCTAAAAAAAATATTTTGGAACTTACTCTCTTTCTACTTCAGGCAAGTAACATCGACAAATACCAGGTCCAGTTGAATTTTGTCTGTGCTATGATCTCTCTATCCTCAAGGCATACGCTGCCCATGAAGGTGAAAGAATAATACTTAATTCCTCCAACTTCAAGGGGTTTTCACACACGTTGAGTATCATGATGATTCGCTATAAAGATTGTCACTAAGTAAGTGCTATGCCAAAACCATATTGTAAATTCTATTACTGTGTATGTCTGTATGGACAGAAAAAAAAAGGAAGCACAGGGCAAAAGTCAAAAACCTGAGGTCATATAAACTTCTGTTATACTTGACATTTGAGCTTTTCCAGTGAGTTCTTTGTGTAAAAGTCCATTCCTGGGCATTACTGTCACTTCTGCTTTCACTATGGAACATTAACTCTGTTTTCATTGCTCACATCAAGCGATGATCAGATGAAGCGTGGCATATCCAAGCTGATAACCTATCATTTGCTTTCTTTTAAATACAGACATGTACACATATTTCAGTACCATCCCTGTCCTGCTGTCTTCTTTTGTTAAAATGCTGGTTCCTCTGTATAGAAGAAGAATAAAACCCCAAAGAGAAAAAAACAAACCCCAGTGTTGTGGTTTTTTTTCCTTTGCTGATGAAATATTTAAAGATATTCTTCTGAGATGATAAGACTATTCTGTCAGGCTGGATCTTAAGAGGCCATAAGGCAGGTCAAGCATCACACCTGTTATTTCTTGTGCAAGTTGATTCATCTTGCAGGAGAGAGTTTTGTTTCGTATGAGGAGAATCACAGGAGGGATGCTCCTCTGCTATGCATGTGGTTGTGTTTTGGGGGTTTGCTAGTGAAAAACCTTGCCTGGAGAACTGAGAGTGATGAAGTGAGCTGCTCCGCTGATCGTATCTGGAGTCTGAGATACCAGTGAGACTTTCATGTAGGCTGCTGTCAAGGTGGATTTCCTAAATGCTGCAGCCCATTGAAAGCTGTGGAAATAGTGTTTTGCAAAAATGCTGGTGTGGCAACTTGAAATGAATGTGCTTAGCAGAACTGCCTGGTGTGAGCAGAGGGGCTGTGTTCATAGAGCAACCAGTGTCTGAAACAACAGAAAAGTTGTCATTATTTGATTACAGAAGCCTGCAAGGTTTAGTTGCACATGGATTTCTCGTGTTTTGCAAATGATGTGTTATAACATCAACTGCCCCATGAATAACTCTTGTTAACTCAAGGGTTATCTGAGCTGGGGTGCTAGGATAGAAAGTTTGGTCCTGTATGTGTTTTAACTGTTATTGTATTTTCTGCCTCCTAAGGCTGTCATATAACTTGTAATACAGGTGATAACATAGTTATTATATGAGTGAGAGTCTAGTAGGCAACATGAAACAGAATGTGATGGGGCAGAGGGACAGAAAGAAAAGAATGGAGATTGTAAAATGAGAGTGATTATAGCCACGTAATTATATTACAACTTTTGAGGTGTTAATTTTCCCTTAGACTTGCAGGCCCTTCTAGTCTCCATAAGAAGAGAGGGCAAAGCTGAAACAGGTCATACAGAGATTCACAGAGGTGAGAGCTAAGCTGCTGAGCACAGGAGCCGATCTTCCAATGATTAGTATGTTAAACTAGAGTGAATTAAGTAAGGAAAGATGGAATAATCTTGCATTTGTATTTATGCTGTATTTCTTCTCTTGAGTACTGAGCTTTGTGTCTTTGAAAAGAAAAGCTTTTGCTGTAGATTCAAACATCTCCTACCCCTGCAGACGCTAACTCACTAGGAACGTCTTATGTCCACGTGACGATCATTCATTTCTAGAATCACTCAATTCTCTGTGCAGATCGGTGGCATTTTCAGATTTAGAGGCAGCTAAGTGCGTGAACCTACTGATTTCCATATACTGTGTGGAAAATTATCCAGAAAGATTTACATTAAAATTCAAGGTTTATGCGGCACACCTTCCATACAGCACTGCTGCAAATTAAACTCACTTATACATTAGGAAAGGTGCCAAAGCAATCATTATAGAAGGCTGAAGTGCTGAAATGATAACGTAGTTCTTTTACTGCCTTCCTTGGCACATGTTCAGCACCCCATTTCGGTTGAAGCATCATCCCCCATTTGGTAAGGCTCTTGAGAGTAATAAAAAATGATGCGTCATAAACCTGATGTGTAAGGAGAGGATGGGAAGCACACCAAAGTGTGGTCCAAAATAACTAACAATTGCGGAAACTTGGGTCTTACGCCTGTGTATTTCTGAATGAAGAACTTCCCGACAGCGACTCTTCAATAAATGCCATAGGAATATAATCCTTGTTTGGCTGCTGTCCAGATTGGAGAGCAGCCAGTTTCCCTCTCGCATCTGCTAGATTTAGCACGTTGAGTTGCTTTGCTCATCTGAAGTGACGTCATCTGTGTCAAAATCACATCGCGTGTCAATTTAGTGTGCGCTCAGGCTGATTGATTAGCTCGCAGTCATTAAAAATGTGCTTCTCTTAAGTAGTTTGTCAAACTGATTGCTATTGAAAGGATTTTTTTTATTTTTTTTTTTTCATTGTAAAAGGTCATTAATCCAAAACACATCTGAAAGAGACTATTGCTTTGGGCATTTCGTTTTTGTTTACAAAAATGACAGTTACATGGTCTGGATATTCGTAGTTTTCAGTCCGATTCACGTATCAGAACCAAGTTTCCCTTTCCTCTGGGGATTCTTCCTGCTCAAAGGGAAAAGACCTGTATAATAGGCAGGTAGGAAATAATAAAGTTCTCAATAAAGCCCATACCTAGCAACTCAGAAGTGGTGGTTATAACCTAACAGCAAATTATCATTATTTCACAAAAGAAATACAATATACACTGTCTGGATCCACCTTAGGCTGTGATTTCTCAGGGTTCTGTCATCCACGAAGCAGAGACTGGTTTGGCTTAGAAATGTCTCCAGGAGGCTCTGGTTGGGTCGTGTGGAGTGAGAAAGGGTTAAGAACTGGGTCTCAGGTCCTTACATTGTATCCCAACTGGAAGACATTGGAGCTTTTGTTAGAGATGCAATAGACCTAAGTGGACTAACATTTAGCTAACATTAAGCTCAGGCAAGCTTCAAATGAGAAGTTAGTCTTGAAAATAAGAATGGTAATCTTGTAATCAGGAGGGGATGGTAGGCAAATGAAGGACCTGAGTGTTAACTGAATATTCCAACCAAAAAAATAAAACTGGGCATTTCTTAAGCAGAGAAAGAGATTTGGTGAACGGAGTTGATGTAGTGGTAGTGAAGGGCTTCAGTGGAAATGGACAGGAATCACTTTGCTGCAGTGCTTTCAGATTTTAACCTCGATTTATTACTTTTATTGCTTACTTAAAACGTGGAGAGTGTTTATCTCCGTCCCATTTAGTGTGGAAAAGGAGTTGACTCCAGGTTTGTAAAGCATGACGAGAGCAGGAGGTGTGTGGGTACTGACATGCGTGGGCCGTGGTGGGCAGTGAGTGGCACAAAGTGACACTTAGTATGTCTCTGGCCGTAGGGAGGGGTGACAGGAGCAATGGCACTGCGTGTTTCTTGACCTTGGATGTGCCTTTGTTTGCTTTTCACTGCTTCAGGGGTATTATAAAGCTGCGCAAAATCTAGTCAGGACAGTAATTTGCTTTGTGGTAGCCATACTATATCTTGTGAAAACACTCAGTCTTAAAAAACTTTGGGTATTTATTGGTTTTCTTTAGTATCACAGTCATGAAAGTGAATGCAAGTCTCCCATCTGTTAAAAAAACACAATAATTCGGACTGTAAAATAAAAATACACAGAGGTACAGCAAGTGCAACCCAAAGTGGAGAGAACAGCAGATAAATAAAAAAGGACAATCCCCTAATCACACAACAAATCAAATATATTGATATTTTTGAGAATTTCCTGATTTCTTTTGACTGGCACTTATATAGAACTGGTATAAAAATTTTTATCAGTAAACTGTTTTTGGGGTTCTAATTTGAATTGAATACTCCTCAAATTTTAATCAAATAAAGCAATCAAATATGTATTCCCTCTCTACTAATGTGTTCCCTCTCTACTTTTTACTTTCAAAGTATAGTGGGAGAAAGTTTTGAAATATACCGAAGATAAGGTATTAAAATAAACAAAGAATTCTTTGTTTATTTTAATAATTAAGCTTAATAGCTTTAAAAACCTTTCATTACAGTAATTTTAGATAAATCAGAACCAATCCTCCCAATCAATAGTTTCAGTGAGTCAGCACTTGACAATCATTAAGAAGATTCCCCAACTGTTTTTCAGTTGAGTACAGGCAGGTGTTTTCTTACACCAGCTGTTTGGTTCCTAATATATAGTGGAGACTGAGAAGTTTACAGAAGAACACAAAAGGCTTTTAAAGCTTCATTGTAAGCAGGGTTTGGTTTTATTTTTTGGTTGTTGTTTCGTTTTTGTTTTTTTTTTTTTTTGCATTCATGTGTGTCTCTCCTCTCATACAGACATCATTTTTATTCTTCCCTGAGCACAATTCCACCACCTTCTTTATAATGTCTCCTATTTTTCAGTTGCACAGTGGTGAACAGAAATCATATGTAATGCTGTGTTTTTCCTGTCCCAAAGACACTTGGAAAAGCACCTTTGCCCCAAATGAACTGCATGATGCTCATGAGAATGACAGTGAATTGAATGCAGGGAAGGTAATTTAAGTATGTAATTTATCAGTGTTCCTCTGGAGAACACCAAAGTAATTTGAGTTTTTAATGACTGGTAGCAGATGGTTGTGGAAAGAGAAGGGAAAGAATCTGATAGAATCCTCCTGGTACCCTCTCATGATGTTCTGCACATGTGGAACTCTCATCAGCTGGGTTTCTGGTGCCTGCAGAAGAGCTGCTGAACAAAGTGTGAAGTTCTAGATAGGAAGTCTTAGTCTTAGTCTGCAGCAGTTGCCATGAATAGTACTGTATAAAATATCTTACTGCATTAAGGCTTGAAAAAGGAGTTGTGGACATGGTAATGGCAAAGGAAAATTCAGTGACAAAGTCTTTGATAACATTTTGACATCCTTTTGTTTCATGAGAACTGTGTTTCATGATAATTCCCCAATTTAGCTTAGTTTTCAGAGGCTTATCAATTGGGCATATCTGTGTGAAGATCATGTTTAGATTTGTCATCTATAAATAATTTCATAATTCAGATTGTGTATTTCTTTGGTAGTTTGTTTTTTGTTGATTGGTTTGTTTAGGTTTTTTGTGGGTTTTGGTGGGGTTTTTTGCTTGTGGCAGGGACAAAGGATTTTAATGTTAATCCATCACCTTTAGCTGTACATCAGTCTGAGACAGCCACCAATGTTTGGAATGGAGGAGTAACCAAAATTTGCCATATTGCAAATTAACTGGTGATAAACAAAGAGTTCTTTTTTCCAATGTTAGTTTGTCTCACAGTCAATCAAATAAACAACCACTAGATATTGTGCTATTCTAAATTCGTTAGTGTTAGCTATTATGCATTCTGTGTCCTAATTAATATTAATCACAATAACTTTTGAAAGTTAAAAATGTTAATTTAACTCACTAGGCCTTCTGCTTCATTAATGTCTTCCATGGTGCCATTTAGCAGAAAGTGCTTCATCAAACAGTAGTGTTTAAATCATAAAAGGATGTAATAACAGAAGCATTAGAGCTCACATGACCCAAAGCCTCTTTCAATTCTTCTCGTCTCATTTTCTAAATGGGACCAGTCATTTTCTTTCTTAGCTCATTTCAGACAAGCAAAATAATCCCTTAGTTTCGTACAGAACCTTTTATTCCCCGAGGGCTGTTTGTACGACATTTATTATCTTACCTTCAAATACGCATTCACCTCTGGGCTGGAACAAAGTAGAATGGTTAAAAGCTCAAAATTCCCTACACTTTCTAGATGAGAGTGGGTCTTTAGATTGCCTTTCTAATGAGAAAGCAAATGTTGCAATCTGTTCTAAAAGCCACCCCCAAGTCATGCCAATACTGGAATCTTCAGGCTCAGTATCTCTTGGGGAATTGGAGAGAAAATGATTGTTTGTTTTCTTGTTACTGCTTCCAGCTGAAGACTTTCTAACATTTTCTAGCTGTTACTAAAGTTGGCTTCAAAAGCCTATTAGCAAACTATGCTCTTAATTTTTGACTTTCACCTGTGCTTGTCTAATAAATTTGTCTGAGAGATATCAGACGTAATCCTTAAACTCTAAATGGCTGTAGGATAATTCTGGAAACTCTCAGATTATGTCCTCTTTTATAAATTTACATACGTGATTGTGCAACATTTGTAATAAATGGTGAAACATGATCAAGGAGTTCTTATTCAGTTATGTCTTTAAATGGTGAACTCACTTTCTCCAGCTTTTCTGCTAAACACATAGTGAGGAATCTGAATGAAAGATTTAAAATAAGCACCCAGATTCAAGTGTAAACTCGAAGTGTTAACACCACTGTTAAACAAAGTCCCCCTCTAAGTTTATTATCAGGGAATATAGAAGGAAAAGCAGCTCCTCACCGTGTAGTTTGGATTAACCTCCAGTTCTAGCATTTGGGGACGAAACTATAGCACTATGTCATGATTTTATTTTAATTATTAATCCTTTCTTCCTCTTCCCCGTGCTACTCATGCAGGTTAACACAGCTCAGAGCAGACAAGGCTGTTTTTTTTTATGAACTGTTCCTGCTCAATTTCAAATGCCAGCCACACTGGGCATCCTGTGATTTATACTCACAGGTGCTGTAGCTGGGATCAACCCAGCTGTAGTGTCTTCTGAGGCACATGCAAAACCTTCTTTTACATGTGATTTATAACATTTGAGCTGGATGAACACCTGATAATCTTCCTGATACTAGCTCAGCTGCATTTGTACTCCAGTGAATGAATGGCAATTTGGAATTTATTCCTCTCTCTAACGCTTTTGCTTTATCTGAACTCCTCTCTCTAGTTTTTCTGCCCACGCTGTAAGATATCTGTCTTCTCTAAGTTATCAGGAGACACAGTTCATGTGAAAACCTGACTCTACCAGTGCTCCTGGAGCGAGTGCTATTTGAATAATTGTAACACCAGCCAGCTCATAGGGGGAGCGTTTGTTACTCAGCTATTATCTTCTGAGGGGCTTGAAATTTAATAAAATATGAATGAGCCCTCCCATGTAGCCTTTATAGTGAGCACGATAGTTTTCAAAAATCTGAAATTAATTGTCTTGGCTTTTTTTTTTTTTTTCTATGTATAGCAGAAGTATAAAAAATACAGCAATGATTTTGTCTGCATCATCCTTTCTCTATACTGAGATACACACTTGGGAATCTCTGTGTGTTCAATCCACTAATGCTA
The DNA here is from genome assembly GCA_013400375.1 of Thinocorus orbignyianus. Classification (NCBI taxonomy): domain Eukaryota; kingdom Metazoa; phylum Chordata; class Aves; order Ciconiiformes; family Thinocoridae; genus Thinocorus; species Thinocorus orbignyianus. The sequence continues at coordinate 893,610 of VXBW01002845.1, read as the reverse complement.
TTTTGCTATATTCTTGTCCCTTATGTCTTGTATTCAAGAAAGAAAGGATACATAGTCTGGAGATTGGAGGACTATTGAAGATACATAAGACAAAGCTTTTTTGGGAGGTTGGGTTTAGAAATTTCAAATTATTTTTTTCACTCAACCTTATAAATATTAAAAACCTTATTAATAGCCACCCATCTGTCTCCTTGCACTTCCCGATTCTTCACTTGTTCACTATGGAGTCTCCAGGCCATTGCGGGGCACTTTGTACACATGCATTACAAAAACATAGACTTATAGTTAAGAAGCCAGCTCTGAGAAAGCTTAAATTCAAGTACAGAAACATAAATAAAATCTAATGCCACTTCTTCAGATCTATCTATTTGAGAAGTTTATGGGAGATGGGCCAGGAGTGAATGAAGTGTGTTTCTGCAAGGGTCTGGATATAAGTGAGTCAAGCACCCCATTAAAATTCCAACCATATGGGCTGTTGCTGAATTAAACACCAGAGCAAGACAACTTTGTTGTGGCATTTTGCAGCCCAGTACAGGCTCCTGGTAGGTTCCTAAGGTTGAGCATTTTGTGATCCTCTGATCTTAACTCCTTGTTGAATTTTACAAGATTTTCTGTTTTGTAGGTGGAAGGGGTAGAGTAAGATAAGGGTTGAAAGTTGATCATTGGGAGTCTATATGTGCTTTGCTGAATCCTAATCCAATCCTGATTTATTTTCTGCCCTAGTTTCTCTAATATCTACATCCCCCACAATTTTTAATATATTTATATAACTAGAAAAGTGTTATTAATGCTGTTGCACAAATAAGGAAATAATACTCAGGCTGAACTACAAAGGGAAATTCCCGACTCTTGGACTAGCAACCAAGTTAGGCATCTGAACTGTAGGATTTGTGTATAAGCACTATCTGGGTAGTATCCATAGTTATGATGACAACAATATGAGAGGGGAGCTATAAAAGCTGTCCAGTATGAGGACTGTTTATATGGGAAATAAGTTGTTCCTTTTACAACTGAAGAGAGCCCTTTGGTTTCTCTGAAAAGACAAGAAGTGGCACCAACCCAAACCTCATACAAGTAAAGGTTAATAAAGAAGCAAAGATCCTCTCCTGGACAAACTTCAGCATGGAGCAGCTGAATACAGTTGTATTTTCTTCTGACCTGAATTCTGGAGGTATTTCTTAGGTAAGCATTTGCTTACTATTTTGGGCCTTATATATGGAACACTGAAGGAAGTGCCTCATCAGTATATTTTAGGTTTAGGCATGAAAGAAGTGGGAATGACCTCAGTTCTGACATAACAGAAAGAATGCTTAATATTTTCAGAAACAACAGCAGTGCCCATGGGGCTTTTCTGGTTAAAAGTCCAGTGCCTGCCACACGAGTGATGGGAACTTTGATCTTTTACTACTTAACTTAGCTAAGTACATTGAGGAGAAATTTGCCTGTAGGTATGATAAATGCAAAGCAAAATCTCACCACTGGACAACCTTTCCTGTGAATTGTCTTTCACCAGCAAGTGCCTGCACTTCACAGTGCTTCAGTTTACCCATCAAATGAGGATAAGAATGTCTTTTATTTTCGTTTCAGAGGAAGTGCTGTGAGGCTTCATGAGGTTCCCAAAATGTTTTGAGAAATCCTGGGATAAGCAATAAGGACCAGTAAAGGAGATCTATAATAGTTCTGTTATAAATCTTCCTCTACAGGCTATGAATTACAATTGTCTCTTCCAACAACAAACAAGGCTTCTTATTTTTATTTCCCAGACTCAGGCTTCATCTTTAATCGCATTGATGTTTTATGTATACACTGACTTGTCTGTGAAGTTATGCCTTTTGATTTCTAAACTGAGGCAGAATCTTTTCTGCACTCTTGTGTTTTCTATAAAACATTTCCTTTTAATATCCACAAATTCAGGGAAGTACTTCTTATGAACAAATTTCTGCTTAAGGTTGAAGATCAGAAGATCTATACATCTATTTTTAGGTCTGAATTTGTCCTTATAAGTAAGTAAAACAATAATAAAAATAAATAAAGACAAGATTTCACACTGAATCAAACCTGTGATCAAGTGCTGATTTCTGATCATACCTATTCTGAACAGTAGATCATAATGGAATGAACTTTTTAGCTTCTCTCATTTCCTGTTAGATTTATGCCTTGGAACTTGAGGATTTGTATCTCTCAAAAATTATTCTATTTCACATGTACTCATTAAACCTATCAAGTTTAAAGCTTATCTGAATTCTACCAAGCTCCTCTTTCCTGCGCTATCTTAGCGCAGCTAGAACTATAGATTAAAGGTGCTCCATGTTTTAAATTAAAAATTAAAAAAAAAAAAAGCTTTTTTAAAAAATCACTTCTGAATTTAATTGAATATTGCCCTGATTGTTTTCTGTGAACAGTAAAGGTAAGTAAAAGATTATCTCTATCTTCACCGCTGTTTCAAGAAACTACAGGGAAGCTCTCCCAGTGAGAGTTGCCTAGACTGGAGGATCTCTTTTGCATTAGCAGTATATCTGCTTAATTAATGCAAATCCTTAGGTTATCTCCAAATCCCGAGCAGGTGGGCAAGAACATCCATGTGAGGGCTTTGAGTGCTCTGATCGCTCTAATGACTCTAACCAGACTCACCTGGGGCCTCTCTCCACATTCCCACCCACAGACCCAAAGGGGTGCCTTTAAATTCAGCCCTGAGTCATTGCTCCCTGCAAGTTTCAGTCCTTCAAGGAGCCATGGAAATTAAGTGAGACTCTATTAGTGAGCTTAGAATTTGACTGAAAACAAAACAAGATTGAGAAGACATTCTATCTTTGGAAACTCAGACTGTACATCAAAGCTGATTTGTAAGTAGTCTTTCAAAATAACCATTTTATTAAGAAAAAATGACCTGTCTTGTGGAACAGAATGTTCACGTAGGGTTTTTTGTGACCACCAGGCCACCAGCAGGAGACAAAGGCAGGTACTAGAGAAAAGGACAAGTATGGACTAAAGGCAGGTTATTTCTTATTGTCATGTTTTGGGCTGTTTTCTGTGTTGGATTTATTTTCTCTCTTTGACTGCCTGAAGGAATGCTTTGCTATGTAAACAGGATTTGGCTTACCATACCAGGTGTGAGAACAGCCAAGACCAAATACCATTTCCACAAGTGGCTGGTCTTGCACATGAGTATCTAGGCTGGGTAGACAGTTCTTATTCAGGTTCGGAGAATGTCATCAGGGGGTAGTTCCTTTCCCTAGTTACTGAAAAGAGTCCTGACATCATCACTACGACGTATAAGGCTTGTGTTAGCTAGTGCCAGATCTTGATGGGGATTGAGCAATGCAAATCTTGTTGGGTAATAGAAATACTAATGTTTTTTCTTACTTGTTCTCCTGGTAGAAGTATTATGAAGTTTTGGGGAAGAGTTCTTGAAAGTGTAGTCACTGGTTGGTGGAGGGACTTGATGTGATTTTCCTAATTTGGTAGGAGTGGTTCTTGTGTTAAGGCCCTTGAGTATTCTGCAGACAGGACTTACCTTGTTCTTCCTTTCTGCTGGAAGTGCTGTATATGGCGAACAACTTAGTTGAAATCTATTTGTTCCTGGTACATGGTTTGTAAGTAGGCAGTAGAGTTATCATCATTGAGAATCCTTTCTGTTTTGGTACAGTAAAGATAACTGTACATTCTGTTATATTCAATACTAAGTTTGGGAAGATACCTTGGAGGTTTTCAATATCACTAAATGCTAGGGTGTGATGTCTCCTGAAGCTGAAAGCTTTGTAGAAGAGGTTCTCTTAAGACTGAATGATGTGTCAGTTCAGTATGTTTTGGCTTTTTAAATGATCTTAAATTCTTTTCCCACCTTTTTTTCTCTTTAAAAAAATTTCTCCTAACTTGCTTCTGAACCTCCTCTGATGCAGCCAGTACCAAAGCGTAACAGTCTTAAAATACTCAGTGACACAAACAGCGAAACATTTTGTTGGAAGCTAAAGGCTAAGTAAAGCAGATACTCTGATCTTCATTAGGCAGTTAAATATTTTAGTAATTAAAATAAACACCACATCTGAAAGCAGCTTGGGCATGCGATCCAGCATGGATTATTTGTTTATTCATTACTCAAGTATTGGTTTGCTCACCAGGGTGGTATCATGACGATGCTGTGTTTGAGAGAGCAGGTACTGTAAGCCAATTAGAGCATATTGTATAACACAGTAGCTGAAATTGTTGACTGCATGGTTCTAGGCAATAAAATTCCAAAGCTCAAGGGTGTAATTTTCTCAGTTTATTAAACTTCTGTTTATTACATTTATTTTTAGTAGCTGGGATGTTCCCTTAGGCAATATCATCAGAAGACAAATGAGAACGTTAAGATTAGAACATAAGTTGTAAAATGATGCAGCACATTTTGGGATTTGCGTTTCTAGTTTCTGATCTACAGAACCACTTATCTTCTTGGCTTATAGTCCATGATGTTGGATATTGTGAATACTTTCTTTTTTTTTCCCTCCCTTGCACAGTAAAGGAGATTAGAGAATGCATTCATGTCTGCTTTTTACAGATCAAAAAGCAAAAGAAAAACCAAAAAAAACAAAGGCAGCATCAGCTTTTCATTGTCTCTTACACGCAAAATGAAGCTTCTACAAGTCTCATGTGGAAAAAACAGTAATGAATTTCCAGTTAGCACAAAAACCTACTTCAAATTGCGTGGAAGGAAAAAGGCCCTTAAAAAATGGTTTGGTAACAATAAAAAGTCTTCTGAAGTGAGTTGCTGGAATGAAGGACAGATCTAGATGAGGCTTTAAAATTTATTTGAAACAGAAGGAAGTTTTGTGAAGTGTAGCTGAAAAGCACATTGTCTGCAGAAATGCCTCTAAAAGAAGTTTCCATTTGTAAACAAGCATCTTCACTCCTGAAGTGCCTATTTCCAAAGCAAAACCAGATATTTTAACACAGGATTTAGACCCACCTGACACCTGCATCAAAGGCCACTCAACTTTCTTTATCTGTGAAGCAAAGAATTGTGTTGTTAGTAGAGCGTTAGCAGCCACTTCTTGTTCCGCTTCATTTTTGGTCTCTGCCTTTGCGTGATAATGTTGTGGAGGTATGCACAGGTGCAGGAGATAGTTGGAATATTACTGAAATATAGCATTTTCCAAATAAAATCAATGTCAAACTATGATAAACTTTAGTGTGAAACATTAATGGCCAATTTAAAAGTCTGGGCATCATTCGGGAAAGCTGTTGTGCTATATTGTATGAAGTACTCTGTATACACTGAGTATGCAGAACAGTATTCAGTCAAGTTGAGCCTATAGCTCAGCAGCTGAGGCCAAATCTGAGACAAAATAAATTAGCTTTATGGTTTTCCTGGTTTTTGTGATCTTCTCCCCAGTATAATTCCAGAACAATCTGTAAACTTGAAAATCATCACTATTTTCTTGGTGTTCAGATTTCATTCTGTGTAGCTTAGCATTTTGGCTTCCCTGTCATTGAGGATTTGGAGGAATTTCTTCCACGTTTCTGCCAGCAGAAAGTTCAGTCTGTATTTAGACTCACTTGGCTGCAATAGCTTGAAATTCCAATTTTTTATAAGTAATATGCCCACAGGAGCTATCCTCTGGTAGTCTGGATATTGTCTTGAGTGTGCAGGTAGCTCTGATTCATAGTTACTGTAGTGCTCTGATTCCTAGCCTGGAAACAGTCTTCAAGGGCTACAGATCAAGTCCATGAGTACTAATGGGTTCCTTCACTGCAGCAAACCCTACAGTTGATATGAGTTCTAGGTTGCACAAAATTTATGAAAACTAGCTACTCATGTGTTGGAATAAAAAAAGCAGAGATAAACCAACAGTTTATATGACAAAGTGAAAGAAAACAGCTTCCGTTAAGAAAAGATTTGGAGCAGGTCCAGAGGAGGCCACAAAAATAATCCAAGGGCTGGAGCACCTCTGCTACGAGAACACTCTGAAAGAGTTGGGGTTGTTTAGCCTAGAGAAGGCTCCAGGGAGACCTTACTGCAACCTTTCAGTACTTAAAGGAGGTCTGCAAGAAAGATGGGAGCAGACTTTTCGGTAAGGGCCTGTTGGGATAGCTACAAAACAACTAGTGAGAGAAGAGTATCTGGAAAAAAAAACCCCAAACCAAATAAAAAAACAAAACCCAACCCCCAAACCACCTCACCAAATGAAAACAGAAATACCCCATAATTGTCAGGTTTTCATTTCCTCTAGTGAGTGGGGACAGACTTCTTCACTCAGGTGGAGCACAGACACTTAATGTCATCCAGGGTCCTGGCTCAGCTCTTGGTAGAAGCAAGTGTGCAGGCTGGATGTGTGGGCTGTAACCTTGGCATGCACAGGGCTGTTTAATTTTCTGTTGGTAGGCAACACAAGTAGGTGTTTCATCTATTCAACTCCTACAAAGCACAAATATTTTTTTTCCTGCATTTTCTTTCCCTATCCATAGGTAGTCGCGCAAACAAGTCAACCGTGAAGGGTGTACCAGTTCAGTGAACAAGCAAAATGCTTGAGCTAGTAAATGCACAGCCTCAAGCAAAGCTCCTGATGCCTTTTTCTTCAGTCATCTGAGAAAGCTTTGTAGATCTATGATGGATGATGTGATACAGGCTACTGACAAAACTGGGAGTGTGAGATGTTCAGGCATCTCCAAGTCTGCAAAAGAAGCTGTGTGTGTTTGTGAGTACACCTGTGCTAAAACTCATGTTGCCCAGTGATTGCAATTAAAGAAATTTTTAATTTAATCAGTACTGAGGAAAAATACTGTGGTTGGATGCACTTGGAGTTGTTCAGAATTGTTACCAAAAAAGATCCTTGTTGACCATCTTCATTCCCCAAATAGTCACAAAAAGATGAGTGTAGCGTTCAGATTGCAGCAGTTTACGCAGAAAGCATTTATCATGTAAAGAAAGTATAAAGCACCTGTCATCATGATCTTTTGAGGTTTTATTGAGCTTACCTAAACAATACGGTTCATGCTGTCATGTAAGCTTTGTGCAAGTTGGTTTGGTTGAGCAGTGGCTTGTCTGCGTGTTTCTGATCTATAGGAAAGTGGAAAATTCTTGCCGTGGTTTTAGGCTTAAAATATTTTTGTATATTCAGGTTGTGTATGTTCCACTTGAAAGCATACTTGCCAAAATGGATACATGATTTCTGAAGAAGTTTACAAGGAAATTCTGGCTAAATCAATGCTAAAGCTGATTGCAAAGACACATGAGTTTGGCAGAGCTGCTGTTTTCGCCTACATCTGTCTTGTGCCTCTGGCACAGAGGAAATGAAATGTAAACTGTAAACACTCTCCAAATGGACCTGTAAGATCTCTGGCATTTTTTGTAATCCAGTCTCTGCATTTGGAAAGTCACTGCTCTCAACATAAATCATAATTTTGAACAGTTGACTGAATTTATGTAAAGGCAGTTGTTTGTACATGCCTGGCCTTTTCATGGATGAAATCTGAGTGTTCTACTGAGTCAGTGTATCCTTCTGTATCTGATCCATCACCAAATAAAGCAGGATAAACTGTCAGAGACCACTTCTGTGCAGGATTAGTAGTGGTTTGTAAATATACTGAGTTAAGGTGAAAAACCCAACAGAAATTAAAGCGCTTCAGTCTAGTTCAGGCAAATAAATCCAGATGTGTTTGGTTCCTTCTTTAATCATCTTGAATGAGTTCTCCTATTGGCAGCTCAAAGCCAACAGAATAAGTTAAAACTGAAATGATAGGATGGTGGATTTGACAAGGGAGAATGGATGAAAGTGTGCAAAAGGGGTGATTTATAGTTCTGAGGCCTTTGGTTTTTTCCACTTCATTTTATTCATGGGTTCAGCAGCCATTGATTCATCATGCAAAATTATTTTGTTTACTTGTTCTTAGGGTTGCTAAATTCATAAACTGCAATCAGCCTTGGCATAGACAGTGTCTTTATACTAGGTACTGTTAGACTTGCAAGATGTGAGTGATGCCAAAACCTTTTTTTATCATTTTTTTCCTATTTTGCCTTCATCAGGTGTAATAGATTCTACATTTCTGAGAGGATTTGGAACTCAAACTCAGGCTCAAGCTCAACTAGTTGTCCAACCTAACCAGTGAGATATCAGGACTGCATGTAAATACTGTCATTACTGGATTAGTCACAGCTACATGTCTTCAAGTTCATGATATCCACTGTGTGTGGTAGAAACGATTTGCAGAACACAGTTGTGTTTCAGCTTAGATCATTGAGCATGTTTGGTTTGGGCCTAGGCTCTACTGTTCCCCTCCCCCTTGAATTATCACCATGATAGTCTATGATCAAATCAAGACAAAGCTAGTTTTGATTAATGCTCAAGTATTTTTGAAGAGAGTGTGTCATAAACAGTTACATCTTTTCCAAGTCCTCATTTGCCTATAGGTACCTGACCATTTACATGGAGGGCCTTAATCCAGCCTTCCATAAAGACACTTCCAGGCTTCCCTCTCTCTCTACTTCTCTTCCTGGTAGAACTCACTGGTATCACAGCTCACAGACCCTGACAAATCTTACTGGGAATGAAGTAACTTTTTAAGTATTTTTTGTGCTGTTCTCTGCTCTGATAAAAGGCATTTTTCATTTTATGACTTAATGACTATAAACCTTAATGAAAATTTAAATCTTAATAGCTTTCTCATTTTTTTTAAATACCTCTAAGGTTGGGTGTTCTTGTGTAGGAAGTCATTATGTGCCTCTTCTGTCCTCCAAACCCTAGTAAAACTAAGGTGCAAAGACACAAAAGAAACTAATGTACATAATTTTACATCATCTTCTACTCTACTTTCCCTCTTGGGATGAAGGAGTGAAACAGTAGTTAATGCTCCCATTGACCATGTTGTCACTGACTACTGAAGCAGACAGTCTAGATTCAAGCAGCTTGTTGATCTAATTGCTTAAGGTTGTATTCATTAGTGAGTATTTCACCAACTGGGAGTTTACACGGAGTGAAGCGGGGTAATTCATTTTCATAAAACTTAAAGTTGTTTATCCTACCTCCACCCCTCAGAACTCGGATAAAAGGCAGACTCATGCACAAAACTTTAATGCTTCCAGCAGTTCCATGCTTCATGAGAAGATGAATCTAGTAAGGGATCCTGCTCTGTTTAGGTGGAATCCTGCTGTGAGATACCTATTATTATGGTATTCTGAATGCTATCAATGTCTCAGGGATTTCAAAAAGGGATATGGGGATGTAAATATTTTTAGTCACAGAAGCAAATCCATTCCAGTTGAATAACTAACAGAATATATGCTGGCAGGTTGATTCAGTCAATTGACTCAGTACACACAGACATTGTGGATATAGACATTCACCAGTTGTTCTTGGTGGCCACATCATCTGGAAGTCACAAGAGGGTAAAAGAAACAATTTAGTGTTTTATAAAGACTAAACTGTGCTTTAATTTCTAAAAATAGGTTCTGTTCTTCTGTAAATGTACGGAGCGATTTTGCAGATGCAGCACTATTTCTGTGGCTAAGCACGATGTCTCTACTCTCAAATGCTAAAAATTCCTTCCAAATGTTGTGTCTATGCATTCTAAGTTTCAAATTCACTTAGTCCAAACTGAGAACTATTTTAATTATCTGCAATATGACCTAGTGTGAGATGTTGATCTTGGTACTTCATACAGCGTGTGTTGATTTCTAAGGTAATATTTAAGTTGAGAGGGTCCCTTAGGAGAGAGTCCTGAAGGGCATAGGTGCCCAGAAAGGTTGGTCATGCTTCAAGGAGGACCTCTTAAAAGCACAGGAGAAGGCCATCCCCAGGCCCCAACAAATGAATTGATTAGGAGGAAGACCAGCCTGGCTAAATAGAGAGCTTTGACTGGACCTCAGGAATAAAAAGAAAGTTTATGATCTCTGGAAAAGGGAGACAGTAACTTATGAGGAGTACCAAGATGTAACAAAGCTATGCAGGGGGAAAATTAAAGGGCCAAAGTTCAAACAGAGCTGAACTTGACCACTACAATTGAAGATAAGAGGAAGAAGATTTTCAGATTATCAATATAAAAAGGAAGACTAGGGAAAATGTAGGCCCACTGAGGAATGAGGTGAACATCTTAGTAGTGAAAGACACAGAGAAGATGGAGCTACTGAATGTCTTCTTTACTTCGGTCTTCACTGCTATAACTGTCCCCCATGAATCCCAGACCTTGGAGACAAGGGGGAAGATCGGGAGAGAAGACTTTTCCTCTGTAGAGGAGGACTGGATTAGAGACCTCTTGGCCAAACTGGACAGATAAAAGTACCCAGCTCTTTTCATGGGTGTCCTCTTTCCTTTTCTTTATGTGAATGTGCTGCAGTATTTTAAGTTACTGGTTATAACTCCCCCCCAAAAAAGTAGTTTATATAGGATATTATTTTTCTGAGAGAGTCAATATTCACTTCCCGTAATTAATATAACGGACATGTTTTTGTGTTGATTGACCCCATAGCAAGATACTTCTGCCTCCTGGTGAAAAACATTGGTATGGGTGTTTGAAGTAAGCAGAAATCATTCTCCAATAAGTTGGACATCTAATTATGGCATTTAAGTGAAAGGCTTTGAAGTAGGTGGAAAATATTTCCTTGTCAGATCATTTTTTGATGTTGGCTTAAAATATCTTTCCTGAAATACAGACTTATCTGGGAAGGACTTTTTTTAGGAGGCTAGAAATGTAATGTTTAATGCTCGGTGTAACAGAGTGGGATCAAACCCCCTTAAACACCTTATTATCAGCTGTTCTGACATTTTAATAGAACTTCGTATGTCCAATTGGCTCCAACTGCAGCAAATTAATCTTTTCTTTGACTTAAGTTTGGGTCATACATTCGTCAAGAACTGAATTCACTTGTAAACAAGAAACATTTTGTGTACCACGTTTTCTGTGGTACAAAGTTCTTACCAGAAGTTTCTTAGTTGCAAATGAGACAACCACAGTGAGATGTCCCAGTTGCACGAGGAGCTTTGACAACATATTTCTTTGGACAGCAGGACAAGAATGTGCTATTAACATAAACACTGTCAGATGCTGCATCAAATCTGTACTGGTTCTGTTGATTGCTGACATTTCGTTTTCTCCATCTCTCAGAGGGTGGAGGGGAGGTGGCGGTGTCTTGAGTGTTGAGCCCACTTAAAAATAGCTTATGAAATGATCATTTTGCAGTCTAACTTTTCTGGCGGGTGTCACAGTTTTCCTGTTACTAAGTTCCAGTGCCACAACTTATTCTAATACTGTATTTCATATGCTAACATACCGAAATCACTTATACCACAGTTATGCACTGATGTTTTACTTAGTTACTCCCTAAAACAACCTGGTAGTACTTCTTTTTCCATATGTAATGCAAATATTCCTTGCTTCTCAGGCACCTGAAAATGTTGGAGGGAACGGTAACTAATCTGATAGTCCTTAAAACCTAGGCAATGCCTTACTTCCTATACTAGAAAGGTGTGTTTTCACACCAGCAACACAGGTTTTAAATATTCTTTTGATGAGGTTTGAGTCTATTTTTTTGTGAAAAGCTAAGAACAGGCATTTTAAATGTTCCATGTGTAGCTTTGTAGTGTCTTAGCACTTAGGAAATCAAGATTTATCTGGGAAAAAAAAAAAGGTAATGCTCGTTTGGAGAATGTTTCATGAAACAAAGCTTGAACCATAAATGCAGTACCCTTAGTGGAAACATGTCAGTGCTATTGACTTATACAAAATTCCAGTTGTTTAGATCATAGAAGAACCTGATTGTATTTTTTTATATACATAGGAAATCTATACTTTCGAAGGTAGATGCCTCCCTCACCTGGAGAGAGAGGAGTCCAGGGGCAGTGGCTAAAAGCTGCTGTCTAGTGGAGATAGTGCTGGGTGGTGGCTTGTTGAAGGCTTAAGTATGTACTTACTCTCTTGCTTTCCCCCACTTCCCCCAGTATTAACAAGGATGTGAAGACTCCTGGCCTTTAAGAGGAAATATGCAGGAATCAATGGCATGATGGCATTGCTTGGTATGTTTGATTTGGTGTTTTGACTGACTGCAGTGCTGGTAATAATTGACCTAGGGGAAATATCTAGTCTAATCGTAGAGTGGCCTTGGTAGAGTTACCATGGTTGAAAGCCTTTCCCTAATTTCGTTCTAAGATCCTCCACACTACCTGCCATTTTCAAGGTTTATATTTGGAATAACTTGATGTACCATATATTCCTTCAGGGAGAAATTTTCAATAGTTTGTTTCACTACTTTAGTCTTATTTAAAAAAATAATTAAAATGTGTGTTGTACTATAAAACATCTCTGTTTGTTCAAATAATCCCCCCTTGCTACAGTTAAATGGATACCTAGATTTTAACATCCTTTTTTTCATCAGATCATTTGTTTTGCTTGCTCAGCATAGTTTCTAATTAGCTTACAAAGAACACACTGTGACTTTTAAGTTGTACATAACATTTTATTCAGTGATTACTATGTACATTACTGTAGTTATGTAGTAATTGTCTCTTTAAGCAGTTCTATCACTTAATACAGAAAGCTGTCACTGCTTTGTGTATGTACACATATACACAAATTATTATTGGACTTGTAAAGAAAATAATATTATAAAGCACTTTGAGGCCATTATAAAAAAAGACTCAGTTTCAGAATTCATGCATACGGGTAGTATGTTTAACAGTGATTTTAGGATTGTAGGGAAGGGATTTAAGTAAAAGGAAGTTCTTTTAAAAACACACTGACTTGAGAATTAGGGAAAGTGGTAACAGAATTACTTCAAAAAAGTGGCCTTCAGGAATATGCTCTAGTTCACTGAACTGGACCAAATTATTCAATGAATATATTCAATAGCTTGTCGTGACTAAGGGCAAAACAGAATGTTTACAAGAAGTGAGCTTCTTGAAGAATAACAGTTGGCTTAAATTGAAGAAGCAAGGAAGATGCTGGCAAAAACAGAAAACACAAATAAGAGGACAGGTTGTTGTCCCGAGCTCTCACAAAAGTCCGAGTCCCATTAATCAAAGGTATTGAAGTTTAAGCTTCCCGCTTGATTCTTTGGTAAACTTTGAAGTAAGCTTTGGTGCACCATTGAACATAGTAACTTTTATACTTTATTTCAGCCTTTTAAGAGTTTTTGACCTTTCCTCCAGGGTAAGATCGAGACTCCACTAAGCCACATCCATCATATTGTTCCCTCGCCAAAGTGTAGCTCTGGGATTTGCTGCTTACTTCATTGTCATAAGAAGGGAACTAGACTGTTGTAAAGGATATGGTTCCTGGCCCTGCTGTAGAGATTGGGTACAACTGTTGGAAGGAAGATAAATAAGAGTAAACTCAAATTGCAGTGAATAGAATATGTGTAATTTCATTTCTAAGGTCTGATTAAAGAAGATCCAATTTTGTGGCATAGCTTTGGGCAAAGAATGAATCTGTTTAAATGAAAGGTGCTTATGACCACACTTGTAATGTCAAGTAGGATGTTGAAGTCATGAACCAAACAGCAATCTCAAGAGATCTCTAAATTGTAAGACCCAGACTGGTGTCCTACACCAGCAAGTTCTTTGATTCTTATTTGTAAATACTAAAACTTTCTCTCTCTGTTCTGTATCTTCCCTGCCTGGTACCTGTTCCTAAATAATGAGATTTTCAGTTTGAAGTTATTATAAATGTGGAAAAAAAAAAAACCAAAAAAAAAAAACCAAGTTTGATGGACAATTCGGTTTAAGGACCAGAATAAATGCACCTGGTTAAGATAGAAAATGACAGAAACAACAGAAACAACAACAATAACAAAAAAGATGACTCTCTAAACTGTTCAGAAAATATATTTTCTCTTCACATCTGTAACTGTCAAATTCCATTTCTTGTTGCTGGAAATTCTATGTAGAACATCTCTTTATCTCAGCAGACATTAGGTTTGACATTTAATAATTTTAACCTGCTGAGGTTCAATATTCCTCTCTGCTTTTGTAGATTCTTTGTGATTAAGTTATTAATGACAACTGACTTCATTTCATGAAATTCTTAACATAGAAGGAAGTACTGGAATGGGTAAATTTTTTGCTAAACAAAAATACAGTCCAGATATGACTTGTCCTTTATTTTAAAATCATGTAATCAAGAAAGAAAAGGACCCCCAAACATACAAAAGTTTCTATGAGGATTCCAGATAAATTATATTCCTTATTATTTGTGGTTGTGGTTTAACAGCCTCTTGTTTGGAAGCCTTCTCACTTTTACACTGAATGACACTGTATCAGGGACCCTGACTGCCTGGGCCAAATTTTCAGTGCTCCTACTCAGCCCCACTCTTAGATGGGTGTCTGGAGTAGCCGAAAAGTCAGGCTCTTCAGGTCCCTTCCCTTCCACCTGTTCCTGACTCCTTTCTGTCTAACAAAATCTCTCAGCGCTTTCCTTAGTTCCAAAGAAAAGAAAGAAATCCACAGAAGGAGTAAATTCCAAAGGTCTTTTCCCTCTTCTCCCACCTCCACCAAAGTAATTTAGTCAGGGAGTGGTGTGTACACAACCCAAGAGAAAGTCCACCTGTATCTAAAGAATAGCATCTATTTAAAAAAAAAAGCATGATAAAAATTATAAAAACTGCATTATTTTAAGGTTCTGCATTTAAAAAAAGTAAATATATTCTAGCCAAGAGTCAGTTTTTCCACACTTCACATTTTCAAGTAGGTGACAGAAAACAAAACCCTCTTGTGATCTCTTAAATGAATCTGAGTGTCTCAAGAATAGCAGTAAACAAAGAAAACCACTTTCCCCCAAGAAAACATTTCAAAATTACATAATCAGCGCTATGCCAATCAAAGATTGTGGAAAGAATTTGCAGTGACCTAATGTTATGGAAGTAAAGCCATAATTATTTGAATAATAAATACGTTAATGAAATCTGGGGTTTCGTTCTAAGTAGTGTTTTCTTTTCATCGTATTTCTCTATCTCATTTCTACTTAGAAATTTTGATTGATGGAAACATCAGTGTTATTTTTGTCAGAATTGCATACTCTGATTTGCAGCTCTGAATTGGTACCAAGAGTGAAAATATTCCCATTATTGCTGTTTTGAACCTAAGCTAAAATAATCTAAAATACTTTAGAGATGTTGACAGATTTATAGTAATGATAAACTTCCAATTTCTACAGCCATTGCAACACTTAAAATCAAATCTATGTGGCATATCGTGGGCAGAGAAAAGTAGCCTTTTGTATTAATTGGAAACCACATGAACTTAGTGTGGTGTTGAGCCCATATTGGCACATCATAACTTGACTGTCAGCAGGGTTCACTGCCTCAAAATCCACATCGCATCAATTGCATTTTCAGAGCTCCTGTGTGGGAAGAATAAGACACTTTTTTATAGTCGTTGGTGTCTCTAGAAAGAGTTTTGTAATGCTGCTGACATTCATGTGTGAAAAACAATGCCCAGAACAGGGCTGTGAAGTGGGAGGATGGGAGTTGAAGTGAAAGACAGGATTGTGAACATAGCGCTGTGCTCTTGGGTCTGATGTCTCAGACAGTATTGCCTCTGGATGAAGATACTGCAGGGCAGACAGGAACACATGGTTGAACCTTCTACAGAGTTCCCTCAGGAACAATGAAGGATTGTTTGGCTATTCAGTGAGTTCACATGGTCATACTCAGAACAGCAACTTTTGTTTCTTTTGTTGGTGGTGTTGGTTATTTGTTTCATGGTTTCTTGGTGGTTTTATTATTATTTTTTGTTTGGGTTTTGGTTCTTTTTTTCTTTTAAAATGGAAGAGTTATGATCAATTGCTGCCCGCTGATCTAATTCATGTTCTGGATAAATATGAGAAGAACCTCTTTAGCCCACAGCTATACTTGTGAATCATTCATATCTGATGGTATAAACAATGTCTTTCATTGTAGTTCTTCCTAAAATTGTAAGACTTGGCAATGTTTTTTTGACTGTAGCACTCTGGAAAATGAGAATCCTCCTGACTCTTCTAGTATCTTTTATGTAGTCTGAGATTCTTACCTACCACCATGTCAGCCTCCAGCTGAGTCACTAAAAAGAATGATCTAAGATTCCATGACTTTTATCCCATGCAAGTTTCCAGTCACTTACATTTACATCATGCTTTATAGTGATGAATAGAATCCCCAGATGTCTTGATTTAAATTTTAAGTTCTCTTTACTGAACTGTCATCATTTAAATGAAAAACAAGGCTGAATAGCTCTGGAAATTGCATGATGTAGATGTAGATACCAGAATGTCTAGTTAAAGTCTAAAGCCCAGAGAAACTGGCTGCCCCATGCCTGGAGATGTTCAAGGCCTGGCTGGACAGGGCTTTGAGCAACCTGTTCTAGTGGGAGGTGTCCCTGCCCATGGTTCAAACTCCATGATCATTAAGATCCCTTCCAGCTCTAACCATTCTATGATTCTATGAATTCCAGGTAGGGGTGGGACAATTTTTTTTATCTGTGGTGATAAACAACATTGGGGTGTGGTGATTCCTAATCATGTCTTTAAAGAAGAGCTAATAACTAATTTCCACTTCATGTGTGAATAGAAGAGGTCAGATGTATGTAAAAAGATAGGAGTATCAATAAGTATCCTACCAGTATCTAAAGGGGGCCTGCAGGGATCCTACAGAAGAGCTGGAGAGGGACTCTTTGTCAGGAAGTGGAGCAATAGGACAAGAAATAATGGTTTTAAATTGGAGGAAGGGAGATTTAGATTAGATATTAGGAAGAGAATTCTTTCCTGTGAGGGTGGTGAGGCACTGGAACAGGTTGCCCTGAGAAGCTGTTGATGTCCCATCCCTGGAGGTGTTCAAGACCAGGCTGGATGGGGCTTGGAGCAACCTGCTGTATTGGAAGGTGTCCCTGCGCAGGGCAGGGTGGTTGGAGCTTGATGATCTTTAAGGTCCCTTTGAACTCTAACCATTCCATGATACTATGAATACTTAACCCAAATATATCCATAGGCTGAAGTCCCAGCCAAGTCAGAACTATCTTTGAATCCTTCGGGCTTAGATATGAGATTTTTGCATTCTGTGTGTGAGCAATGTTTGTGCTTTGTGTAGCAAGCGTTCCAGGGTAAGATCCTTTTTCAGAATGAAACACCTTGCTCGAGTACTTCAGAATGTTAGTTATCCTATTTATCTTGTGCTGTGTATCCATTGCAAGGCACTTTTGAAGTTATATTTAGAAAAAGATACCAGGATATATATATTCAAAACCCCAGCTGATAAATTCTATAGCCACAGACTGTGGGAGGTAAATAGAACAACAAGAAATTAACTGCTGCTTTTGCCTAAATGCATGGGGGTAGGGTTAGTTGGTAGCCTGTGTTGTGTAGTGCCTACTATTTATGGTTCTCAGTTCCTTCAGTGTGTGACTTGCAAATGGAGAGTCTCCATAAACTGCAAATAATGTCCATGCTATGTGCACTGTAGCAAAAAGTATGTTTTTCTCTTTTGGCTGTCCAAAAGGATATTTGTTAGTGTCAGCTTTAGCATATGTGGTTGATAGATAACGATGGCCCGAATGCTGCAGGGTTAAAGGATTACTTGTTTTTCACAGGATATAATTAGCTATTACACAGAAGTGTTTAGCTTGGAACGACAAGCTATTGACAGGAAAATGCATGTATAAAGAAAAAAAGCAGTAGTATTTACCTACCATATTCTGTTTTTATAATTAAACCATCTGTTGTATCTGGTAAAACTATATAAATAGCATTGTATAGCTGTCCTAGAAATACATAATTACAAAATACCTGTGGTACTTCTTAGCAGAAGGATCTCAGGAAATGAAGATCTAGTAGGAAGAGTCTTGCAGAAATGATTTCCAGCTCTTTGAAATTGATAGGTGGCAAAAAGTGTCTATGCAGTGGGGTATCTACAGGTAGTCTGGCTATTGGTAACCTCATCAAAAACCAGTCACGGGAGCAAACCAGGGTAGGTTTCTCCCCTACAGGAAAGGTTTCTGATGTTGTGACCCAGAAGTTCTGGTATCTTTGGGAGCTGGATCTGGGTTTCTCACTTAGCAGTAAGTCTTAGCTCACACCTAATCCAACTTTGCTTTCCACAGAATCTTGTGTTGGAATGCATACGAAGCAAAATGAATGTGAAATGAGTATATAATGCTGCCAGAATTACTTTACTACCTTGTGTTTGCTCCCACTTTTCATTCTGAATCTGGTAGTTAAAACAGGTTAAAAAAAAAAAGGCATAAAATTGCTATGGTGGTGAAGAATCTGAACTTATTTATTCATTGGTATAGCTAGTTTGAAGATGAGCTTCAAAACTGCAAGGCTATTGTGTGGTGCAAACAAAGTTCTTTGTATCCATGATATTTAATTAGGTGTGCTAATTCTGCCTATATTCTGTATAAGAACATACAGCGTTGGGGAATTTATGTGGGTGTTAGATTCCTGACATTCTACAAAAGCTAATTACTTGAATGAACTTTCTGAACAGGAGATGTGAACAATGCCCACTGTGCTCCCACAATAGACGTTGTAACTAACACTGAGCTTAGAAGCTGTTTTAATAAGAAATAATAAGAAACAGTTGAAGATAAATTGCTTTTATTATAATCCAGCATTTAAGAAACATAGCATTTCACTTTTCATCCTAGAAATGTGATATTATCTTAAAAAAAGAGCTCAATTGAATAAAGCAATTTTCATAGAATCGTTAGAGTTGGAAGGGACCTTAAAGATCATTGAGTTCCAGCAGGATGTAGTGGTGATGAATGTCAAATGTTTTTAGTAAGTTCCAGTAGGTGAAGTCAGTTAAAGTATTAAATATGAGGTCCTGCTAACAACTCCCTCCGTCAAGAATACTATAATGCTACAAATGGTTTCATAGTTATGAGAGATTATTTTCCTATTATGATGGTATTTGTTGAAGTGAACCAGACATTAGGTCACGAAGCAGAAGTCATGTGTCTCTGTCTTTTGGACGTGTTTTGCTCTTTGAAGTGCCATCATTTACCTCAAATCACAATATGAAGACCGCTCTGAACTTTTGTTTTGAAGAAGTTTGTTATAGTTTCAGATCTAGAGTTTGTTTTCTGAGCTGATACACAGATGTGCCTGTTATCAGGGAAGCATTGTCCCAAGCACTTTTAGCAAAAATGTAAATGCAATAACAATTTCACAAACTCTGGAGGGATTTTTCCCTGGGATGGAATAAAAAAAAACCCAACCCACAATGATTGCCTAAAAGGAAAAATTAAAAAGCATGAAGGGGCAAATCAACTTCTTCCCTTCTTTTAAATTAATCTTGTATTCTTCTGTTAAAGACTTTTTCCAGCTGCTCCAGTTATATTGCCAGTGTAGTCTTCTCTGTAAGATTTTCTTCCCGAAATCAGTTTAAAATTTTAATTTGCTTAACAAAAAACAAATGAAACCTAACAACCAACTCTACAAGGCAAGTTTCTGGATTTCTGCATACAAAAACAAGCATCAGATTGCCATCTGGTTGGGAAAAGAACTGCTGTATTTATTGCTTTCAACTTGTGATGTCCCTGCACTTCTTAGAGGAGACTTAAGTGATTATTTTTTTTACTTTTTAATGTTTAGGGCAAAAGATACAAAATGGAAAGGAAGCTCCTTTTGCTAAAACTTGCTGGTATCTTAGGACATAGAAACACCTGAGTCAATGCTGACTGTGCTCAAGTGTGTGCAGCTGTGTGGGCATTGTTCTGTACCTAAACTTACCTTCCCAGCTGAGATTTTGGGGAGCATCTGTAGGCTTTACCAGTAAACTCTACTTTACCGGCTGTTTAAAACTTGATCAAAAGTTTTGGCACTTGGATTATGCACTTAAAAGCTCAATTCTCCACTGGAGTGCATGGGTCGTAAAATCCAGCACCTGCAGTTGTAAGCAGTCAAATCTTTATAATTCCTTTCATTCATATTGTTCATATGGGGAAGGGCAGATTTATGAAGAGTTGATGCATGAGTGGAACGATTAATGGTAGCTGCAGCCAATTGTCCTATGGAGCTAGCAAGAAAATTGGGGGTCAAATCCAAAAAATTGGATATTTTCCTTTAGTTGTCATATAAATGTGTTGGAGATGTCTAGCAAGGTCATTGCTGCCTGGGAGACAATTATTATAGTGTTTTGTAATGGCAATCTAGATGTGTTTTCTGAGGTATTTTTATGAGTTTCTGCTCTTTTATGAATTTCTATTTTGGTATGCTATCAACAGTTCATTTAAGGCCTGACTACAAAGCAAACACTCGAGTCCACTGTTGTATCTGGCAGGAATCTGACTAAAATCAGATCCGACTATCTGATTATAATTAGGATACACATAAGCAGAGAGATCCTGTATGGAGTCACTTTACAACAGCCTTTTAGACCCTGTTCCTGTGCCTGATAATTAAGAAATGTAGTTATTCTCTCCCTGGGTGACTGCAAAAATAATTAACTTTACATTCTGTAAAATGAAAAGGATTTTGAAAAGCCACAGGAGTTTATTAGGCGTTGTTATTTTAAAATTATTTTCTATTTCAGTAGGGGAGGAAGGTTCTATTTGTAATGTCCCTTAATAAGGCAAACTTAAAGGAGTATGGAAAGTTGAACAAGACTGGCAGGTCCCTGAGAAAACGCGATGGGGATTTGTGTAAATGAAGATTATTATGCTGCAAACTTGTATCAGTCAAAACAAGACATATTTAAAATCAGTTTACAAGTTTTTCAGTCTGAGAAAGATCTCATTTTTGGATGGAAGATCAGCTTGCAATAAAAATATATGTTAAATTACAGGTTGAAGAATTTGATCAAATTACTGGTTATGTTCTTTTAAAGATCAATGTAGAGTAGCCATTTCTGGTTTCACGTGTAAAGTGTTCCTAATATTCAGATCCTGGATATCACTTTAAACTTATTCAACACATCATAACTGAAATTTTCCATCCTCTTTGTGTCCATCTATGTGTACATTGAGAGACTTAGTTATTAGACATTCTAGGTATCTTCTAAGATTGTATGGATTTGATCTCCAGCTGTAAAGTGTGGACATCAATGACGTCAAAAGTTCACTGTTGTCTTTGAGTCTTCTAATATTTATTTCATATATTGCAGACAAGTCACACTTGTGTTGCCTGTGCTTTAGTAAAAAGATGATTTGTCCCTATGATGACCTTTGAAAGTATTTGTTGCTGGAGGAGTGTAAGAAAATGTCTGATACAGCTAGCAAGGAAATGCCAAAATGAACCACCTATTTCGCATCAAATGATAGAAACATAGATTGGTTCAGGTTGGAAGAGACCTTAAAGCTCATTCAGTTCCAGCCCCCCTGCCCTGGGCAGGGATACCTCCCACCACACCAGGTTGCTCCAAGCCCCATCCAGCCTGGCCTTGAACACCTCCAGGGATGGGCCAGCCACAACTTCTCTGGGCAACCTCATCATTGTCTCACCACCCACACAGCAAAGAATTTCTTCCTAATATCTGATGTAAATCTCCTCTCTTTCAGTTTACAACCGTTCCCCCTCATCCTATTGCTCCACCCCCTGATCAAGAGTCTCTCCTTATCTCTCTTGGAGTCCCTTAAGGGACTGGAAGACCATTAGAAGTTCTCCCCAGAGTCTTCTTTTTTCTGTGCTGAACACCTGCAAACCCCCAACTCTCTCAGCCTGTCCTCACAGGAGAGGTGCTCCATCCTTCTGATCATCTTTGTGGCCATCCACTGGACCTGTTCCAACAGGTCCATGTCCTTCCTGTGCTGAGGACTCCAAAACTAGACACCATACTCCAGGTGTGGTCTCGTGAGAGTAGAGGGGCAAAATTTCTGTACCTGGAGACTTTCCATCAATTAAAAATCAGTTTAATCCACTGTAATGGGTGTGGGATGTAGACAAATAACATTAAGGAGCTGCTCAACAAGAAGTTAAGGCACTCTGGTGGTTTTGTTCCACTGGCATGAGTGATTAGCTAGGGGGTTCCTGTTCACTTACATTTCCACTGAAGAATCTGAAAATGCAGACTTCTTACATCTTTTCATTTTAATCTAGTGACATGTAAGAGAATGCTACTGCTGAACTTGCAATTGTTTCTGCATCGTTCTTGAATCACATGTTTTTGCAGTGCCAAAGAAGCATATACTGGATTGTCTGTCCAGGCAAAATATACATTTCTGTGGAAATAACAGTGGTCAGAAAATTTGAGATTAGTTAATAATGAGGTAATATGACTGTAAAGCCAGATTGTTAAGTACTGTGTTTCGTCTTATCGCAAGACAAAGGAAAAGATCTTTCTTTTCATGAAGGGAGATGTCTTAGACACTCCTTTAATTACCGAGGGCTAATGAGAAAATGAGGACTTAAAATTTTCATCCCTTTCTCCTTTTATTCCTCATAACAGATGAAGAAATGTAACAACAAATGTTTAGGCTCAGTTTCTAGAAAACTGATGAACTTATTCTTTGGGATGTCCTGTGGCTTTTCTTGGAGGGTGGCTTAATGCACACATGGATCATTGGATCCAGCTCAGCTTGCACCACGTGTGTAATGGCATGAGGGTGGTAGCAGTTGGGTGACAGATCCTACTCTTCTCCTACATGCTTACACTGAACATGCCCGTTAAAGCCATGCGTAAATAATGCTCTATAGTAATTGATGGCACTGGACATTTTCTTATAATATATTATACAAATTTCCAGGCATTCTGATGATAATTTGCTGGGGTTTTATATACAGCTGAGAAAATTATTCTAATTCTGATTCAGTTTATCCTGTTACCATAGGAGAAGCTGTGAAAGATTCATAACCTTATGGCTAAATCATGTTATACCTGAGATACTGGATAATCGAGAAAATACCTGTCTGGTGTTTTCCTGAAATTGCTTTTAAAAGTGACAAAGTATTATGTGAATTCTAAATGAGATTTAAAGTCAAGACTTTAAAAGGAGTAGGAATTGCTTGTATGCGTTAATGTTTCTAAGCAATTTTTGTAGTGTTTTGATTATTATAAATTATGGTATCAATTTTGTCCAAATTACAATTTGGCTAATAACCATACCTTATTTCCTAATTACTTTTCCCTGTATTTTTCCAAAAGAGAGATATTCTTCTTTTTTTTTTTTTTACTTTTAATCATACTGCAATATTGCTGAGTACTTTACTAAACTTCTGCCTGTATTTCAGGCTCAGTACAACAACTTTAGATGTTTTGCTCTGCACTTTATGAAGTCCTGTGCAGTGAGATGAAGGGAAAACTGTATTGAAAAAAAATCTCAAAGAGATCTATAGTAATATACTATAATTTGGCAGTGTTTTATATCTACTCTGATTAATTTAACTGCCATTTTTTCGTTGAATGATAGCACTGTCTCATTTTGAACTGCTCAGTTTACTCCCAGAGTCTGAGTGCACAATTAAATTGTAGGGGTTCCAGAAATGGGAGGACATGATATGTACCCTGACAGGTTCTAGCTCTGGCAGTGTAAATGGATTTTCAGCTTCTCCTCTTTACCAGTCTATAGAACTGTACAAATCATGGAGGGGCTAGTGCACAATAAGGAGCCTAGGGGTAAAGTGTGCAGTCAGCTGTGACCAAAACCACTCTAGTTAAATTGTAAAATGTCATCTGAATGAGTGGAAATTCATGCCTTGGCTGTAACTAAAGTTGGTCCCGCTGCCTGCAGTTTATGCTGATTAGAAGCTCTTAACGACCATTTCTTTTAAATTAATGATCATCTGGAAGATTGGTGGTTCTGTGTCTGATAGGGACAAAACTAGTCTGCCCAGCAATGCTTAGCCCTTTTAATAGAATATGGATTATTTTTATGGATGCTACAGTTTCAAACTGGCATCCGTAAGGCATAGCTAGAAGCCAGATTCCATTACTTTGGCTGTTTTAATTGCCTGTGTCGTCTGTCTGCATTCTCTCTTACTGATGTGGGGACTATGTCAGAGCAGCCCTTCATTCTGCTTCTGTAATCTGAATTTGTTTCAAAATACTCTGTAATTTAGGACTCATAGCCACGGTGAGCTTGTGCAAAGTCAGTGCACAAGTTAAGAAACTGGTCAGGATTTAAGTGGGTAGCAGTCCTGTGCCTGCTCTCAAACAGGGGTGAATTTCTCCCCGGGGAGACAAAAGTTTAAAGTTTCAGAAGTATTTACTGCCAGTATGTATCTGTACTGAAGTAATTCTGTCTCTGTTTTCAGAACTGCTGAGTATCCACACATTTCTCAGCAGATAGTAAAAGTAGTATGTATTTTGTACTGGGTGGAAGATATGTCAAATTGAAATATTGCTGTGCCACCAAATAACTATTTTGATATGATCTATAAAGATCATCTTAGAAACATCCTTTACTTGCCTCCTTTAAAGCAGTGTTTAAATGAGGAAAAACTTGTTCACAGTTAACATGAGAGTACTTTTTTCCTCTGATGAAAAGGTATCACTACTCCTTCTATTACCTGCAGGACAATACACCTCCATTTGGTAATGGGAATGCTGTTGTTACACTTGGTACATTGGATTAAAGGGAGATGTTTCTCTCATAAAATTGATTCTTTGCATTTATTTTAAAGTGAAATTCTGAGGAGACACTGCTATTGAGACAACCAGTGTAATTTCAACTGTTTAAAATATAAATTTGTCTTTAACAGACAGGAAAAAATATTTACTACAGTGTATTACAATACAGAGTAGAGTTGTCTCTTGTTTTCATAGCACTTTGTAGTTTGAAACAGGTCATCTTGTCCTGTCTGGCTCTTTTCTGAGGGGGGAAAATTAACACTCAAAATACATCCAAGAGCTAGACTATACTGTCATAATGGAATATTCATAGTCTCATAGAATCACTTGGGGAGGAAAAGACCTTGAAAATCATTGAGTCCAACTGTAAACCAAACACTGACAATTGGACCTCTTATCCCTGGTGCTAAGTGCCACATTCACACATCTTACTACTACCTCTAGAGATGATTACCTCTACTCAACCGCCTCCCTGGGCATCCTATTCCAATGTTTCATAACCCTTTCAGTGGAGAAAGTTTTTCTAATATTCAGTCTAAGCCTCCCCTGGCACAACTTGATGTGCTTTCCTTTCTTTCAGATGTTGTTTGGGAAAATAGACTGACATCTGCCACAAGTGTAAAGCATCTGATATCCCACACAATTCATTCCCATGTGGGTGGTGAAGCACTAGAACAGGTGATTTGGAAAACAAAAAAAAAAAAAAAAAAATTTTATGTTACAATTTTACAAATTATTGGAAAAAAAGTTAATCAAATGTCATTTTATGGAGATGTTTTACCATCCCAATGCTTGATTCTATCTGCACCACGCTTCCACTACATTTATGCGTTTATATTCCTTACACTTCTCTTTTATTTATTTTTAAAGTTTCAAATAAAAATAAAATCACGGTTGTCTTGTAGACTATCTATACCCCTGCTAGATACCTGCTAAGTCTCTTTGAAGTCAGTAGGTTCAGTGAAGCATCTCTTTGGACATTCTGAAAAGTCTTGCCTTTCTGATCAAAGACAGCATCCTCAAAGCTGAGGGGTAAATGCTGGTGCAGCAACAATTAGCTCATTTGTATCAAGTCTTGTGGAGTTCTTTCTTCCTTCTAACACTCCAAGACAATTATAATTTCTGCCCTTTCCCCCTCTCCTCCCTCCCGCAGTAAAGCACTTTTTGATACAGATCAATGCATCTGAATGTCCCGTTATTTTTAATGGTTCAGCAGCGTTAGATACTGACAGCTGGAAACTTTAATTGGGTTGATGACAGGGAAGTAATGGCCATTGGCAATCACCTATCCTGTCTGACCTTGTGTATAATATCAAAGGGTAAATGTTCGTTTCTTAATGGAAACCTTGAAGAAATGGAAAGAATGTGATCTTTCTTAGGGATACTGTTACAAGAGACATTGTTGTTGTCTCTCATTTCCTCTTGCTTTTTAAAAATCAAAGGATGCTACTTTGTGGTGATTATTCATAACGTTGGTAATGTATGCCCATCCGTAATTCTTTTAACCCTATAAAATACTGTAACAAGACTGAAGACAAAATAAGGGAAGATCATGATATTTTCCTGAATGGAAATAGGTGGTGTAACTATTAAACCTGCAATATTACATCGTTAGATTTCCGACCAATCAGGTGACCACCATCATGTCTTAAAAACTAAAGTTTCAGACTCTTAGAGCATTTTGGCATTTTCTTGTTTGTTGGGTTTTGGTTTGAGGTTGTAGGTATATTTGAGGGGAGGGGTTGTTGGCTGCTTGGTTGGGGTTTTTCAGATGAAGGTAAGATTTAAATATTCTAGCATCTATTAATTCACTGTGAACTGTGGTGCTTCTTATTCCCACTGCTGCTCTAAAGAAGCCTCTTTACAACCAGTAGAGATCAGCTGCTTGTATTCCTGAAGCATGAGAGAGCATGACTGCAACTTGTATGGCTACAGCACCCCTGCTTTGAAAATCACCTTCCGTAATTAGGTTATATAGGTTGACTAGACATTGTATATTTAAGTATTTTTTTCCTTCTTATAGTTCATGTAGTGCAGTGTATGCAGTAAAATCAATAAAGCCGAACTTGCATTTTCAGATCTTAAACAGATCTTTTAGATTCTGGTTCTATGATGATAGTTTCATACTTAGTTTATGTTTTCATTGACTAAATATGGATTTATTCTAATGAGAGCCAACTCCCAGTGTGTATTATTGCTGATGCATCTTCTCTCTGTTCAGAGTCACACGGAAGTTTAATTGAGGACAAGTTTTCATTATCTTTTCTTTGGGTGAAAGCACCAGTTGTTCAGTCTAGTATTCAAATGCACATATTACCCCCTTTCATTCAGTAAGAGTAGAGTTAAGAACTTGTTTCGTGCAGAAGTTTTCTGAATGACCTCTTTGCCAAAAGAAAACACTGGAACTGTGCAAGAAAATTAAGGAGTTTGGTATGATCTTGGCAAATGTTCTTACTGCGAACTCGAGAGTTTTCTTGCTTGAAATTAGAGACAATACCAATAATCTCTATCATATGTTGGGCGAACCAGAGATGACATAGGTCTATGTAACTTGGTGTAGAGGCCAGTCTATAAAATAGTAAAAAAATACCTTCATGGTTGATACAAATTTTACTGGGTTGGCTACAATAATTTCTCTCCTAAAGAATGGCCTAATGAGAATGTGAAGCTGAACTGGAAGACTCCAGAAAACAGTTGAAAAGATGCAAAGGGGGTGTGGGTAGAAACCCAGACTTCTGGAAATGGCAAGTATATTTCTAAGGATATTTCTGGAATATTTCCAGGAAATTTTATTCTGACCTTCTAGAGATACAGATAATCTTGACTGAGCTCAATTTTAAAGGCCTAAAATAAGACTCTGATGCTGTTGGTTGATAATCTTTATGTCATGGCCAAATACACCATGATTAATTATTTTTTGCCTCTGTAATTTTATTCTGCTCTTTCCATTGGCCTCTTTTTTTCCTTATACAGTCTGTTTGACCAATGCAAAATGAGTTTAAAAGATTCCCAGATCAGGGCAGTAGCTTTTAACTCATTTTGCTCTGGTTGAAATGCCTGTGTAGTCTAGAAGCTATTGAAAAACTGCTATAGCCAGAAATAGCTGAAGCAGTCATGAAAATTAAAGGGTTTTACATACCTGTGCCATTTCTAGACTCTTAGTTGGAAAAAGGATACCTTTTGATAGCTTGTTCTCATCAATGTCTATGACCACAACTGAGGCCCACCATGTGTTGTCTTATGCCACCCCTAGGGTGTAGACCACACCTTGAGGTGTAGAAAGAGAGTTTCATATCTTCCTAAAGCAGTGGCAGGGGACAAAACACCCTTACAGTAGCATTTTTACATTTTTCTGTAGAAACTTAAAGATGTACAGTTCTATCAACTATAATAATCCTGTGCCCAGTTCCACAGCATCGCTCCCAGCCACTGCCTCGCTGGGACAACTGAGCTTTTAGAAACTTAAGTACCACCCTCACAGTTCCCTAAAAGTTCTTCTTATTCAGGAAGTGTCTCAAACGGGTACTTCATATTTTTCCATTTTTAGTATTTCATGCAACCTCAACCTAGGAAGAAGAATTTGGCCAATGGTCTGACAATCTTAGGGAAACCTGTGAGAGATGCATAGCTCTGTAATTGTGAGATGTCATTATTATTACAGCAGCTCAGCTCATCTTCCCGTGGAAATGTATGTATTTATTTTACATTTCTCTCTGAAAAGGTTAAACACAACCCATTTTTTTAAAATCTAAAGGAGTGACAAATGCTCAGGGGAAGCAGAGAGAAGAACCTTCCATTGCACTTTTCTTCTGAAATCCATCACTGACATGCAGTGGAGGGAATAAGCAGTAAATTTAATAATGGATTTTCTTCACCTTTCAGCCTCTAAAAGAGAATTTTTCTCCCACTCTGTAGAGTTTTATTTTATTAGCCACACAAAGAGAAATAATGCTTCATGTAACTATGTCAAAACCAATCTAAAGTCTTTGCTATATACTTTTCTTTCGATAAATTTTAATACGTTTTTAATTCCACCCCACTGGCTAGCAAACCAGGCATTGAAGTTTTTGCTTTCCTATAATGTATTTCAGTCGTTTCTAATAAACCTGGACTTTAAGATGATTTATTATTATCTCTAGACTATGAAAATGGATTCACTCAGCCTATGCTGAGTTTCTGCCCTTTGATTCTGAGGGGTAGATATGTATAAGATTGAACAAACAAACAGATGTAACTAATTGGAATACAGACAGTCTCTAATCTTGAGTTCTTTTGTGATGAAGAACCATATTTGAAGGAGAAAATACAGATGATGGATGAGTATTTTGTGCATTTAAAAGAACATTGTCTTGACATTAGAGCAACAAATACATTAAAAGTTATTTTAATATGATTTTTTTTTATTTTAAAAGCCTTTTTTTTCCCCCTGCTTAAAATTAAACACAAAATAGTCTGTAGCTTCTTTCTTAAGATTTTATGGAATTCTATAAATTCATTTTGCAAAAGTGTGTATCTAAAAAATTTAATTTAAGGTTTTAGCAAGGGAGTTTGAAAAGGTTCAAAAGTACTGTTACTCATAATGAAAATATCCTACAAAATGCTGTATCATGAAACATCCTCTTCCTTTGAATTGGTTTGTTCACATACAATAAGAATTCACAGTTCTCGATTTCTGGAAGCCATATCAAAATTACCTTGTTCATCGCATTTATTACAGAAAAGTGATTTCTATCAAATAAAAACATGTTCCTTTTCTGTTAAGCTTTGTACAAAGTGTAACAATAGTCAGTTGAGTCCATCTTATACTCTCCCTCAATTTATTAAGAGTTTTTTTGTGTCCTTAGAAATTTATCTGCTTTTAGAATTGTTCTGCTCCTTTGTGTGGCTGTTTCTGTAACCCAAGATCTTCATACCCAATGTTCTTCATGGACAGGGAAAGACTTTCAGTGAGTGCTATGACTGGCAGCTGAGCAGGTCTATCAGTCTCTCTCCTTCAAGCTGTGGTTATTCAGAAATTGTTCAGGGAATGTCAGGTCAAAGTGAACAAACTTATCTATTCTTTCTACATTATTGCTTATGGCTAGAGACTCACAGTTTCTAGGGCAGAAAGTATTTCAAATGCCTACAAAGTTGTGTTTGTTTGTGGGTTTTTTTTATATATAATGATTAACCTTTCTTAAAAGAGCTAACGAAGTCTTTAAAATTACTTCCAGCTTATTTTGAAGGGAGGAGCTTTTCCAGTAAATGATGTCTTGCAATATTTCCCTTAAATGTGTGCTTTCTGTCTGTAGTATGCGTGTTTGTCTTCAATAACTACACTGTAAGGCTTGTGCTCTAGAATTTGGCCTGCTTCAGAGATGTCATTAGGTGAGCTTATATTGCTTCTTAAGATCACACATTAAAAAAATTAGTTATTTTGTCTTTGAAATTTTGCTTTATTTAGCAAGAAGTCACAGAGCACACAACCATGCAGTTGTCCTTTCTTCTGGCATCTCCATCCTCATTTGTGTAGGGTAAAGTACCAGTGTGGAACACTGGAAAAATCTCTTTCATTTTGGTGGTGTAAAAATACACTTGGCACTTTGTGACTCAGGGTATCTATTTTTAAAAAGTAGATGATGACAAGGTATGCAAATCATTATTTTTTGCTTTTAGTGTGAACATTATTTCAATTACTATCAATAATTGTACTATAGGTATTTAAATATATCACCTCTGGTGAGAAGTTCATGGTCTAATAGATGTTCATTTCCTGAGGTTTTTAAAGCATCTTGAAAGGTCACGGAATGTGATTAAGTTATAATATTCTGCAGCTTCTGCTCAGCTGGCAATACAGTGACAACTTAGGTTGCAAATGGAATGCAAGTATAAACTAGATCACATAGGAAAGGAATCTCAGGCAGATTTATTGATATGTCAGGTGGCTTTTTCATAGCAACCATAAAAATCAAATGACAATCCATATTTTCTACAGCCAATTAAAGACTTCATATAGGGGTAATGGCTACTTTGTGGTTTTTTTTTTTTTTTATTATACCTTCTAGTTTTTCTGCTAGGTTTTTGGTGTCTTTATTATTACGTGTCATTTTCAAAACAGATGGCAGTAGTGGCGAGAGGGAACCTCCTCCTACATAAAATCATAGAATGGTATGTGTTGGAAGAAACCTAAAAGATCATTGCGTTCCACCTACCCTGCCCTGGGCAGAGACACCTCCCACCAGCCCAGGTTGCTCCAAGCCCCATCCAGCCTGGCCTTGAACCCCTCCAGGGATGGGGCAGCCACAGCTTCTCTGGGCAACTCGTTCCAGTGTCTCATCGTCCTCACAGGAAAGAATTTCTTCCAAAGATCTCATCTAACTCTCCTCTCTTTCAGTTTCATTTTTGCAATTTTTTTAGTGTCCTACTTCACCCTGGTGACGTGTTTCTACATATGTTGAACTTGGTCAGTACCTGACCTTAAATTCTCAGAGGTGGCAGGAGTAGATAATAAAAAAAAATAAGATGTGGAGAAGAGCAATAGGAATGATTAGAGGTGAGAGGATTAATTTACAAGTAAAGGTTAAATGAGCTAAATATATAGAGTATATAGCTTATCAGAATGAATTGAGTTGGCAAAAAAGGATCAAAGGGAGAGAAATATAACCTTCTTAATATCTCTTAAGGATATAAACTGCAACTCCTGAAATGTGCTAGTTAGCCACAGACTTGACGTGGACAGTTCAGAGCTCGGGGAACAGAAGGTACAACGTTAGCCTATCTTTTAGGAAATAGAAGACAGACAAAGTGTATTTACCTT
Source organism: Thinocorus orbignyianus (assembly GCA_013400375.1). Lineage (NCBI taxonomy): Eukaryota > Metazoa > Chordata > Aves > Ciconiiformes > Thinocoridae > Thinocorus > Thinocorus orbignyianus. The sequence goes on along the minus strand of VXBW01002845.1, from coordinate 862,372 downwards.
GGCATCAATAGATAATATGGAAAAAAGCAAACAATTTTTTTGTTTTTTTTGTGAGACCTTTCACACTAACTTGAATACAGACAACTGTTTTGCTGTACTGTATTATGAGGCAGGCCAAATATCAAAACATATTAACAGTGAAACTTCAAGATAAGAAGTGCTACCAGAGAGACTGGCAATGGAAGGTGGGTGTGATGATGAACTGATATATTGCATCCTTTGGAACTGGACATAACTAAGTTAAAACCCAAGTCTGACTTCAGGACATCAGATTTTTTGTACGGAAGCTTTATGTCAAATTTCAGGTTCAAAACCTTTTCTATATCTGCTGTGTTTCTGTATATATATATGTTTTAATACCATTCCTCTAAATGTCCCACCAAAAAATTGTCAATCTTCCATCTCAAATTTGTTTACTGTTTGAGCTCAATGAATAAGCTTCCTCTTTCACATTTTCTGAAGAATTTTGAAGTCACCAAGGCCACTTTTCTTCCTCTTCCTGCCAAATAGCATCTTTCTAGCTCTGCAGAATACCACTTAAACAGGTGGAAAAAAATTTGGTACAATTAGAGTGGTCCAACAGTGGAACAGGTTGACCAGAGAGGGTGTGGAGTATCAGTCCTGGGCAGTGTGCTCTGATTGACCTTGGTTCAAGCAGGAAGATTAGGTGAGATGATCTCCAGAGGTCCTTTCCATCTTCAGGTGTCCTGTGGTTGTTTTGAGTTCAGTTCCTCTAACTAAATAATGGCTAGCAACTTATGTCAAGTTTTGCAGTATTTTATTATTTTTTCTCTGAAGAACTGTTTGCAATAAGTTCATAGCAACCTTTGCTTAAAATAATTTATTTTTTAATTCTTAATTTTTATTTCTAAGGGCTGGTAAAACTTCAGCATATCTACTTTAAATATCAATTGAACAGTCCTATCTTTTAACACCCTGTTGAACTGTAACACAACCATCATTCTTATTTTGTCTGACTAATTGACTGCTCAGTATTATTATTAAACTCTCTATTTTAATTGAGTTTGCACATTCAAATTGTTTTCTTATATTAAAGTTATGAAAGTACTACTTACTAATATTTCTATTTTAATTTTATTCTTAGAGTACATAATGCACATACCTTTAGCTGATAACTAGAGATTGAATTAATTTCTCCTGTTTCTCTAGCATTCTGCCCATTTTCTTCTCCTTTCTCTCCCCAGACCAGTGCAAGTGTGCAGAAGGACTTTTTACAGTGAATCCCCATCACTGACATTTATTTTGGTAGAAAGAGCAGAAATCTAATAAAAATGAATGACCAGTTTTCATTAAATTGATGAGTTGTAGAGGCTTCCTTTGATCCAAAACATTGAAATAGTTCATTTCTGAAGAATGAATTTAGCTGTAAGGAAGCCAGAAATGAATGCTGCACACCTCAATAAATCAAAGCAATTTAAATCCCTCAAGGGCAAATTGGAATGAAAATAGATGGGCTGCTTCCAAGTGTTGACAACCAGGAAAACCAATACGACAGGCTTGGGGTTTGCCCCCCTAAAATCCTCAAGTTTATTTTGGGTTGCATTGTCTTTGACAATCTCTCTAATTATCTAATTGTGTGGATTATGCAGTTTAGTTTTGTTGGTGGTTACTCTTCGTTGATGTATACAGTTGATCTTAGCATCTTCATAGCATCAGATAAATCTGGGAGGATGTCTGTATCTATAGAAGATGTTTTTGTTTTGAAAGTAGCTGTATCAAAGATGTACACAAATCATTAGATCATATCCCACCAGCCATCTGAGATAGTACATATAACCCTTTGAAAAAGGTGGCAAAAGGATAAATCTATCCAACATCCGTCATCTTCAGTGTGTCTCTTATTCCACATACACACTTTGCCAGGAATAAGGAGGAAACAACTAATATTGATCCCTTCATCTCTCTGGGTGCAGGAATCTAAAATCTATCATTTGCAATATTTAATGTCTCAGTGTTGCTGGCATAAGGACCACACCTGGATTAATTAATACAACGTAGTTGTCTTCTAGGTAATAGTGATGGTTCCCATCCAAAGAGGGGGGAAAAAAAATGGAATTTATTAAGTCCTATAGACTACTGCCTGGACAAAGATTATTTTTTTCCCATAAATTTTTATTTTCTGTGTGCTTTGTGAAATATTTCAGGTTTGAAAAGTCTCATACACAGAATTTCCCTGATATCTGATAAACCACATGACCCTGCATGTTATAATCCTGTTGTAGCCTTGTATACATTTAAACTGGTTTTCAGTGTTACAGGTGTTACAGGAAGCTGCTTTATACACTAGTTTGAAGACTCTTTCCTCGTGTCTCATAGTCTTCTTTCCTGTTATCGTTGGAAAAGTGGGAACATTCTTCCCAAATGTCTGAAGTCTAGGGATGCCGACAACAGAAAATTTGCATTGTTCTACATTCACCTTGCGTATGTGTTTCCCACAAGAGCACATACTCCGAGAACAGGAGTAATTCCTGTTTATTTACAGAGTAGTTGTAATCCTCAAACACTATAAAATTTTGGAGTGAACTGGGATAATTTCTAAGGCACTAATATTTGATTAACATTATTATTAGTATTATGTTGTATTATGTGCCAAATGAATACAAGGATATGCTTTTTTCCCCTCAAACACCTTTGTACTAAAGAACAGTATAAAGCTGCACAGTTTACCTGGCTCACTGTGCTAAAAAAACATTTGCAGTCTCCTGTACAGTGGAAAAAAACATTTCAAAGACCAAGGTTCAAGTCCTTCCTTGTGTTTAGATCATAGAGAGCTGCCTTCATCTCTTCCTGTCTTACGCAGAAGAAACAAGGTGAAAAGTGTTGCTCAAAAAGCCTGCCTGTCTTGAGGGGAAGGAGCCATCTGTCAAAGACTGAGTTTGCTGAGCTTAGTTTCCATGACTGTTATACACAGTTGGAATGGGATGCCCATATTCATTCTGATTTTAGGCTGAATATTTGTGATAGTTTCATTTTTATACTATTACTGTGCAAACAAAATGAATTGACAGAGAAAGCGATCAGTACATAATGCACCTCCTGGAACTGCTAATGTAAAATGTTGTCTGACTCTAAACGTTGCCAATTACCCAAGGTTCTCAAAAGGGGAGAAATACTCTTCTACAAAATAAGCAACCAGCATTACTGACCATACTCCTCATATCTATTACTGTGTCTGGAATAAGGATAACTTGTTGGAATACATTGGAAATTATTGAAGGCGTAAGCTACATTTGTCTGCACAGTATCAGAAATATATGCTGATGACCACACTGCATCAGAGCTTCCAGCACTTACTCTAGAGATAGAAGCAACCCTATTTCTCTTTATGGATTGGTTCCTCCACTTCATCCTCCTGCGCCTGTGTTCTGATCTCTTTCCTGAGCAGTTGCTGGTGATTTTAGTGCCTTGTCTTGCCGCTGAGTGTAGAATAAAATCAAGAAAAATGCTGATGATGGACAGAGAATGTAAAACCTGACTAATTAAGAAGTTACATAATTTGATCTTGCTTAAAATGTCTAAACATTAAATAGTCTTTTTTTAAGAATATCAGCAAATTAATTTCTGTGGTCTCACCAACTCCCATCAGGACATACATCCTCAAAACAAATTCTAGTTTCAGATGGTACACAAGAGTGTGATGGATGTAACTTAGGAGCTTCTTAGAAATGTCTTTTCAATATATGATAGTTATTTGCATAGATGAAATACACATACATATTTGAAGATATTTTTTCATATATAATACTCCCAAAAATTTTAGAGTATGAGTTCTGAACTAAACAAAGCTGCAATTTCTCACCTAACAGCCCTGACATTTATTTTTTTTATACTGAAGATATGCAGTTAATCAACATACACAGTAAGTCCCTGATAAAAAAAAATTTCTTCTGAGGATGTTAAGATTGCACATCCATTATTATCAGTTTTCCTAAGGAGAAAAAAGCCTTGAGTTTTCTGTTACTAAGGAAGGTTGCAATACAAATGTCTAGTTTCCTATGCAACTTTCATTCTTGTAGTGTCTTAGCATTCTCAAAACAGATGGGGAGATGAAGTATGGTGAAATTAAATTCAAAATTACACAGGAAGTCTATACCAGCCCTAGAAACTTAAATGAGTCTCCCAGTTTATTTAATATAACATTGTCCTTTCATTGTAAGAAAGATGCACTATCTTTTCAGAAATCATAACCTTTTCAGAAATCATAACAAGCTGTTGATACATGAGAAAATGAAGCATGGTTTCATATAATTATCAGGATTCGCTACTTGAGGTCATTAGAGTTGTCTTCAAGGTACCTCAAGCTAGTTCTTCAAATTCTTTTAATAAGCTCTATATTAACTAAGAAAAACTTCATTAGCTGATATCTTTATTCACAAATACCCTGAAATGACCCTGAAATTTGCCATCTGTTAAGTCCTTGGTATCTCAGCATTGATTCTGCTAGACATACAGTGTATTTAAATCCAGGTTGTAGTTCTGTCTGCTATTTTGCTATTACTGGAAGATTCTTGTGCTTTTCAGCATTGTTATATTTCTCCCCCTGTGGTCAGGGTTAATGTAGGTTTTGATTTGTAATAACAGAGGGAAAATTACAATTTTAATAACCCATCTCTATCCACATTGTCATCTCCCATTTCTGCTTTACCTTTAGATCATACTGTTTGATAGAATATAGATATGATGTTTTTATGGAGGCTTTTATCTTCAGAGGCTCCTGCAAAGCTTTGCATACATATGGACTGGAGATATACTAGAGATGAAATGGGGATCCCTCTGCATCTTTGAGAAATATGGCAACACATCCCAATAATTGGATTTTAGGGATCAAATTTAGTACAAGAAGATAGTTATATTCAGCAGCCAAAATGCTTTTAGGACCAACACAGATTTGGTACCTTAAATTCAGAAGTAATCACATAAAATATTACCCCCTCAGGTTGCAACTAATTATAACTATTTATCATTTGCTTAGCAGTTAAATGAACTATTTCTGTACTGGAAATATTACAGCTAGTTCTTAGCACTAAACTAAAATGTTTTAAAATATTTCATGTGAGGAAATAGAAAAGAAGCTGCTGAAAATGTAGTTAGTTTTCTCAGACTATAACATTGTGAACACTCTAAAGCTAATAACAGCTGTATTTTCTCAAAAGGTATTTGAATAATTCCATGTGGCTAGAGAGGAATCTGAGATGAAAGGGTTGTGTCCATCAAAGGTCTTAAATGCCAAGTTTAGAAGCTAAGACAGTTTTTCTATAAAAATTACTCCACCCTGACTACGTTGTTGCTGACACTGTGTTCAGAAATACTTCATGGCTTTTGGAAATTTTCTGTTCAGGTACAGCTAAGCTTCCTCTAGCTTAGATTGTTTTACAGTCAGCCTGAGACTGTGTTGCAGTGTGATGACAGCAGTCTGTGTAAAGGTACCTTATTATTTTCATAAAATTACTTAGATTTTCAGTCATATTGCAAGCTAAAGATATTATTACAGGATATCTAATTATGATAGAATTATAGAGTCGTAGAATCACTAGCATTGGAGGGGACCTTAAAGATCATCCAGTACCAACCCCCTGCCCTGGGCAGGGACACTTCCCACCAGACCAGGTTGCTCAAATCCCCATCCAGCCTGGCCTTGAACCCCTCCAGGGATGGGGCAGCCACAGCTTCTGTGGGCAACCTGTTCCAGTGCCTCACCACCCTCACAGCAAAGAATTTCTTCCTCATATCTCATGTCAGTCTCTCCTCTTCCAGTTTAAAACGGTTCCCCTTCATCCTATGGCTCCACTCGCCAATAAAGAGTCCCTTTCCATCTCTCTTGTAGCCCCCTTTAGGTACTGGAAGGGACTCTAAGGTCTCCCTGGAGACCTTTTCTTCTCCAGGCTGAACAACCCACACTCTCTTAGCCTGTCCTCATAAGAGGGGATCTCCAGTCCTCTGAATCTTTTGGTTTACTCTTCCTTTTATGACATTGGCTTAATTTCGTTAATATGCATGCCAGTTATATTTTCAGTGGCATAATTTTTTGTTTCCTAGACTTTTAGCCTGGTAGGTATGCTGGAACAGTAGTATTTCCTGAATTAAGTTTTGGCACCAAGGTTTCATCCTATCTCCAGTTCTGATGTTTAATCCAACATGGTAGTGTATTTTTACAAAGTGTGGAGACGTGTGTGTGTCAGTGGGCAGCACCAGGCACTTCAGGATTTGGAAGCTGTGTCTAGAATCTCCACCTTATGTTGTCTAAAATGGAACTGAATTCATTTAAAATAACTTGGTTCACCTCATTGCACCTGTTTCCATGCAACAGCAAAGGCACCTGTGTCCTATTCATAGTTACATTATGCAGCACATTTCAAAATGTATATATCAGATCATTAAATGATCTTTGTAAGGATCTGAAGGATCTGAATCCTTACAAACACATTACTTGGGCAAGTAAGAAGGAGTTGATTCCAGTTGGCTGGCCCCAGGTCTCCATATTTTTCTGTATTCTAGTTACCGAGTATCTTTGAATCAATCCATTCTTTTGCACTTCCATTTAAAAGAAAAATGATGCATAGCTGGTAGGTTGTCTGCATTTGCTTGTCACTAGATTTATCTGTTGTTCAACTAGAAATAATAATGTCTTTCATGCTGCTTCTTGTCTAGGACAATTATTTTTAGTATAATATCAGAGACAGTGGAAATATTTTTAATAGGATTAGGTATTTTGTGACTATAGCAATGTTAATTTAATATTCACATTAACATATGGCAATTAGATCTCAAGCTTCAGTCGACTCCCACGGAAAAGATGATCAAGAAATTGTACTTCTTTTGATTAGAATCTTAGTCAATTTACCCTAAAATCAATAGTGTAAGCAAGTGATTGTTAGGAAACAAAAACTGTGTAAATAAGAGAACTTCTGTAAAAGATGTTATAACTCGTGCAATAAATATCCTGTTAATATAATGTTCTTACCAACATTTTCAGGGCCTTTTGAATTAATGACTGTCCTGTCGTGTTTGTAAATGGTTCTTACATGCTTTAGTTCATTGGAAAGCTTGTGAGACACTGCTTGCACTCTGGCTGAAGAAAATCGTATTAGGCTCCAGGGCTGCCAGGTTAGATGGCATTAAATACGCTAACCACCACTGCTTTGCTTTAGAAGTCAAGCTTATGAACTGTTTTATTTTTCTTTTCTTACTTTTTAAACATGCATTTTCACCTCCTTACTCTTTGCTCGGTGTAAAATGGAAACTGGCATTATCTCTGTACTGCAGATTCCTTCATTTTTTCATGGCCATGTTTCAGTTGAGCTCCGGATGCCAAGTGCTTACATAGAGCAAAGAATTTTTTGTTTTCTGATGCTTTCTTAGATGAGTCCCTTGTCAAATCCTGACAACTTGTGAAGTTTGTAGATTTTGGCACAGAAGGTATAGGCCTGATCTCATGAAAGTGAAAATTTGTATGACAACTAGAGCATATGATTTATTAGACGGTCATGTTACCATTGCATAGTATCTGCTTGTACCATGTTTCTGATAATACTTATTTTTCTGCTAGAAGTAGAGAAATTACACACATAACTCAAAGGTATGAAGTCAGTTTTGACTAAATATTTCTTTGGAAATTAAAAATATTTAAGGAAGCTATATGACTTGTTTCGAGAAAAAGCCTCTTTAAAGGACTGCGGGAGTATTCTTGTAATTGTTCATGTACAAATATCCAGTGTTTTAGAAAACAGGATGTATAAATGGACTAAGACAGTACTTACGAGTATAGGATTTTAAAATCTCAGCAATATGGTCTTATTACTAGTCTTTTGGAATTTGTTTTGAGCCCCATTCCTATCATGTGTGCGATTATTTAAATCAAGAGGTATTTTTATTGATAGTACAGACACATAGTTTGCCCCGCAAGATAGTATTTTGAGCTAAGTTCATTCTTGTGCTGTAGTTTAGGAGGAGTTTAGTAGCAATTTGGCCAAAAGGCAGTTGTGTTCTGGCATTTGCCAGATGAAAGTTCAGAAGGGTGGTTTTGGCATTAATTGTACCAAGAAGCTACGAGGTTTTATCTAGGAGATTAAAAGACTAGGACACAAATATGTGAGCTAAAAGCGAGGGTTTGGGCCTAGCTTGTTGTTCGCTATCAGTGTTGCATTTATTTAGCCAATGATACTTTATTATGCCATTAAGGCTATTTGTGTACACTTGGAGTCTAATAAAGTCAGGCCAGGGAATTAGAATATAATTCCTCAAGAAAAATTAGGAGGCTAGCAGTGCCTGTGGCTCCATTATTTCACAGAACACAACAAAGTGGTTTTCAACAGATGCATTGCTGGCCAGAGATTAAGGGAGCTGATAGCTACAACAGACAGAATGATGTTGTGGAGAGAATCTGTTTTCACATGTTCTTACACGTTTTTAGATGTTTTTCTTTTCTTTCATATTGAAAAAAAAATTAAATACAGTTGAAGGGGGCTAGTTGGGAACTGGGTATGTGAAAAGAACATTGCTGGGTTGCAGTCATTTGTCCATTCAATCATGCTGTGCAAAACACTAGTCATAAGAGCTCAAATAAGGTGGAAAATTTCTAAGGCAAAAAGAAATGACTCCGTGGAAATGAGGTTGATTTTGCATATATTTGTCTGGACGTTGGTTGTTCACTTTGTTGTGCTGCTGCATTGCCTGCAATAAGTCGTAACAACAACAAAAATGAAAACTTGCAAATACCAAACCAAAAGTATTTGCCTGGAAACCAATTTACCTTGAAAATGAGGTATAAATGCATAGAAGTGAGGGATACATAAAAAGGGAAGAATTTTGATTTCTGTAATTATTATTGTCACCTTTAGTAAAGCTATGAATAATTTGTTTCTCCTGCACCTTTAATTTGTTCTTTGCATAGAGCAATATTCCAGTTGAATGCTGTGGACTTTGGAGAGTTCAGTGTTTCTTTAGAACAACATAGTTAAGAAATTTTTCTTTCCGTCTTGTCTCTGTTTTCCAGTTAATGTAACCCTCTAAAATGTACATATGTACACATTCTGTGAAATGAACTATAAAGAAGGAAGTTTTGCAAATACCATGCGAGTATATTTTCCCATTAACTGTTGCAGGAGCCTGAATTCTTAACATAATAGGTTCTATTCTTTCTCTTACCAATTTGTCACTGGAAACTTAATCTAAAGCCAGTGTAGTCAGCTGAAAGGATCTGCTACTGCAGAGTTTAGCTTAGTAATGGATGTTAACGAAAAAAAAAGGAAACTGCAAATCTGCAGAACTGCTGCTTTTTTCCCTTTTATCTCACTTCCCTGGTTAAGTATACGGGTCACTTGAGTAACAGAAGCTACTGAGATTTTTTTATGTATGTGCTATAAATCTAGTGACTAAAGGATTTCACCTATTGATAGCTGTTCTCGCTGTATATTTTGATCTGAATGGATCTTAGCAGATGTTAAATTTCTAGCCTCTTTCATTGAAACTTGGAACTTCCTTTCACTTTATTGAAATCGTCATGATAACTGATATCCTATATCCTCTTTCTCCCCTCTGTCCTGGTTTGAGGTGAAACAGAACTTTTTGTTCACTAATTTTACATCTCAGCTAGGCCTCCTCTAACACTGAAATTAACAGCATATTGTGGAGAAAACTGTTCATTCTCTTGGTGATAAGACTAATGTTTGTACTTCACACCAAGGAAGAGTGTACAGAGAGGCCCTTGCTTATAGTTATTGCTGTAACAACCAAGGTCAGCAAATTTCCTTATTTGCCCATTAGAGGGGCAGAAATGGCAAAGTGTAGGGTCCCACTTGTGATGAGAAGGTGACCCCAAACCGACCAGCAGGGTGTTCCATCCCATCTTCCCCATGCTCACTATCTAAGCAGAGGGATCAAAGGGTCAGGATCCAAGGAGGATCCTGTCTGTTCATGTACCTTTCATCCTGATCTGCGTGTTCCTGACGCTAGATCTGGAATCCAGTTCCCATCTGTCATTGAGTCCAGTCTGGGAATTTCCCACCTGCTGGTGAGATCACCATGGGAGCTTGTTATGGTTTTGTATATATGTTATCTATTTCATTATTTCCTTTTAAATTTTAATATTAAAATTTCATTAGTTTAGTTCATTCCAAACTCATAAATCTCTTTTCATAAATCTCTTTATCTCTTCCTTCATTTCTTCTGGAGCATGAAAGCAGGGGGAGAGCATCTGCTGCTGTCATAGGTGTATATGGCCCAAACCTCAACGCTCTCCAAGAAAAGCCCTGTCAATAACATCAAGAAGAGATAGTCTTAAATTCCATTGATATGATAAAATCGTATTTTTTTCCTAGAAAGGTTAATACTTGGGAATATTTTGTATGGAAGTGTTGGTCCATAGAGCATAATGGAGCTGTATGAGCAGACAAGTTGAAGCCATAGTAGTTATTATTGCTAATAACCTTGCATTCCTTGATGTAGCTATCGTGTAATTGTTAATTTAATCTTTGTGAATTTAATTATTCAAGAGTCTTTAATTGAAACTTGCTAGTGGTTCTTATGTGACTTAGAACCCAAGTCTCATAATCACAAATTAATTATATAAGTAGAAACCAGATGATCAATTAGTTTTAGGTGTGTAAATGCCACTGTCAGTTTGGAAAACAGAATTTAAGCTTATAAATCATTTCAGTACTTGAATATTTTTATGCTATTTTTTTGCTGCAAAATGGGCATAAAATTTTCTGGTATCAGCTATTGAATCTGACATAAAGATATATACATACATATTAAAAGAAACCCAAACAACTGTACGTTAATGAAAGTAACAATCGTTCTACTCCGTGAAGTTTAGGTTCAACAGGAGTAAACAGGTGAGTAAATGCCTGTGCTCATTTGAAGATACTTGATCACAAAACCCCTCTAATTTTGAAGAGATCTCCCCAGCTCAAAAGCTTTGCTCACCCTTAGAGGTTTCACTTTCCTAAACTGAGCCTGATGCTATAGGTTAGTTCTGAGTTTGATTTAGAAGTGAGGAAAGGGGATGTACCAAAAGGCAATAGATGGCCAAAGAAGCTCTTAGACTTGACTGAACATAAATTCCTACTCGTTTCTTCTAATAATGACCTCATTAATAGTGTCTGCAGGAAGTTTGCATGCTGCTTTTGTAGCTTCTTCTATTCTTAGATCTCTTAGTGGTAAAGTTTCAGATGTCACCAACATCAAACAGCAGGACTGAGCATCTGCTGCCTTCATAAACTGCCAGTGGATGTCTTCCCTTGTGTCTCTGAGCACACGCATAAGTATGGCCTTGGAGATGGATTGTGCTGAAGGATTTTCTAGGGCAGATGGTCAAATAAAAATTATTTACTTGTATAGCAGAGACACTATTAAATCTACCTTAATTAGTCCAATGAAGTACATAATACAACGGAGGGGGAAGAGAACTCTGGTTTAATTTATAAAAATATGTTATTGAAATAACTTATTTTTAAAGAAATCTGCTTAAGAGGGAAAAATCTGAGAATAGTAAACTCTTTAATATTAGTGTACTAACATCCATAGTCATATCTGCTACTGTTATATAAATGGAAGACTGATGTATTATGCTGGTAAGTCTCTACGCATCGCAGTATATAATGAATATACATGCACACACATACAGCCTCTGTGGGAATTACAACACGTGAGCTGGGGCTGTTCAGCCTGGAGAAGAGAAGGCTCCGGGGAGACCTGAGAGCAGCCTTCCAGGATCTGAAGGGAGCTCCAGGAGAGCTGGAGAGGGACTCTTGGTCAGGAAGTGGAGTGACAGGACGAGGGGGAATGGTTTTAAATTGGAAGAGGGGAGATTTAGATGAGATCTTAGGAAGAAGTCCTTTGCTGTGAGGGTGGTGAGGCACTGGAACAGGTTGCCCAGAGAAGCTGTGGCTGCCCCATCCCTGGAAGTGTTCAAGGCCAGGCTGGATGGGGCTTGGAGCAACCTGCTCTAGGGAGAGGTGTCCCTGCCCATGGCAGGGGGGGTGGAACTTGATGATCTTTAAGGTCCCTTCCCATTCTAACCATTCTATGATTCTATCTGTAACCATGGAGCTATATGTAACCATATGAATTTCGCAAGTGTGTATTTTTGAATGTTTTGTTCTGGAGGACTTTTACTTTCTGAAGTGAATCTTCCCTCAGTCACGAATATAACTGAAGTATTGTTATATAATTTAAAATATCAGTTAGACTGTCAAGCTGACATATAGCCCATCATGAAAAACAGAAATGAAAATACATTATAAGTAATAGTCCTGATTATCTCTGGGTACAAAAATGATATAGGTAGAGATGAAATAAATAGCTATGTATTTCTTTAATTATTTGCACAGTGTGTTCAGCCGATAACAGGAATTACTATAAATTTCAGCAAAATAATATTCTCAGAGAGGGTTCTGCACAAAACCAATCTGAATAGCTGCTTTTTGGTGTTTTGATTCTTTTTCTTTTCTTTTTTTCTTTTTTCTTTTTTTTTTTCCACCCTAGAACCTAAATAGGAGATTTTGATCTCTTTCTACATCTCAGAAGTTAAGATATCAACGGATGGGCAGGGGGGATTGCCATTGATTTTCGAGTTTAAATCAATTTCGTGTAAGAAGGGGGAAATAGCAAAGCATCCAATGTAGCACTTATCATCCTTATTCTGTAGAATGTAGCTTCTCATTGTGTTGTTTGCAAAGGTTACAGAGTGGCAGTATATTTAACAAAAAGATTATTGCAAATAATGGTATAGCTTGGTATAGCTTCTTTCTGAACCTCTTGTCTAGTGAGCAGAAAGTGGGGTCAGGCAGCCCCCTGTGACAGGCTGCTGAAGGATCCTACTGGGTGTGCATGGAGTAGGGCAGCATCTCCAATGGATGCATTCGGAGAGCTCAGCAGTTTCAACCTATTTGAAATTATAGATTTGGGACCTGCAGCTATAATAGATTTCAGAGCTTATCCAACTCGATCTGAATGAGACAGAGCACAGCATAGAGATACTCCAAGACCTGATCTGTGCTTCTCTGGCTAATTAATCAAATACTCTCTTTTGCAGAGAGTATAAAACAGGCCTTCAGAGAAATGCTGCTTTTTGTTTTAAGCAGTGCTTCCCCTGATACCACATGAAGCTCTATATGAAACTGTTTAACGTTCATAGCTACTGATCACTCTGCTTAAAGAGAGAATTCTCTAGATCTTATACAAAAAAAATCTCCCTGCTCCAGAGCATTTCAGAAATCTATCTGTAGTCGATGTGTTTGAATGTCAACAGATTATGCTTCTGGGTTTAATTCCTGAATTTTTTGGTAAATACGGAATTGATCAGTTGACCATCCAATAGATTCAGTCAAATTGCCTGTCAGACTTGTCCAGTTGCTGACTCCGTCTGACATGATGTCAGGAGAGCTGACTGAAAGCAAATCCTAATTTTTGACTCCTTAACCTTTTTGGTGAGTTCCACCCATGAATTCAAACTGGCCTGAAGAAAGGCCAGGTAATTACTTTGTGATAAGGAAGGCAGCACTGAAGGGTTTGCTGGAGGCTCAGAATACTGGTGAGCATATAAAATTCAACAGTTTGGTGGCCCCAGAAGGGCTGCTGAGGCTGGATCTGCTGAGGGCTAATACACTTAAAGGAAAGGTCAGGCAGTTGTGGAAGCCAGACCAGCAGATGGCCTTTTGGCTCTGGGCTTGGATTTTTTTCAAAAAAAAAAAAAAAAGTTATACATTTACATTAGAATGAGTGTTCGGAGCAGAAAGGAATTCTTTCTTTCTTCTCCTCTTGATGCCAGCATATTTGAAGGAAAAAGAATATTTTTGGTAGCATCCTATTACATACTAGCCACCCACCTTGATAGGAGTGGCTGATTGTTTCTCTTGGCAACCACTGAAAAATCAGGGAAGCTTTTTCTAATTTTGTGACAGAAATTAGAATAAACACCGAGGAAGAACATAGTAGTGGTTTCACTTTCAGTAATTCCCAGCCCTGCTTTGTTTCATCTGAGCACTGCTAGGATCACATCCAAGTGTCTTCAGCATTGCCACGGCCTTCAGCAGTCACTTCCACAAGTATTGACTACCTCTGTAATGGGTAATATATATAATAATAAATAATAGTACCCATGCTGGGATTCTTCTTGAACCTGTTATAAATACATTCGCTTTCATTTGGTTGAACATCCTACTTCTAAAGTTGTTAACTAAAGAGGAAGGATAGACTAATTAGAAAGATTGCCAAAAGACAGTTATCTTTTAGACTTGTCTCTATTTAATAACCTTACTTTGATAGCAGCCTGCATTGGTTGGTGTTTTTCCAAGTAATAAGGTGGAATTAACTTAAAACTACTGCAAGAGGTAAACGCTTTTCACCTGGGGACAAATTTGTCTTCCAAAACAAAATTAATCTATTGACTGGGATGCTCTTATAGTCTGAATTTGCATGTATCTTCTTAATCCTCTTAAAAATGCTTTTATATGTGAATTATGCAGTTACTCATTGCAGAAAAAATAGTTGGAAGATATTTGGCTGATTGTCAGAGCAATTCTGTAAGATTTCTCAATATGCTACTTGAATATGGCAGTTGGTTAGAATTTTCTATTAGAACCTTATTAAATTCCACTTTGACCATAAAGCAATTTTTCTTGAAAGATGAACAAATAAAGGGGGTTTATGTACTACTATTTTCCCTTTCAATAATCTTTATGTTTTCAAGCAATTCTACATCTCCCATTGTTCTCTGTGTCCTCTTTCTATATATGAATCATAGGAGATATGTTAAAACCTATTGGACTGGCAAATTGGCAACTGAAGAAAGCTTCTTCCTCTACAGAAATATCTGAATCGGAAGGAATCCCTTTCAGTAGGTGAACTGGAAGCCAACCTGTTGTGGCTTTTTTCTGAATCAGCTAAATAGCAGATACCTCTCAAAAATATTTAGAAATTATGAAGTTGAGGTCACCACCTGTTTTCATGTAAGCTATTAAGTAGCCACCAACAGGACAGTATTTTATGTTTCATAATTTCCTGACTAAGTCTAATGAATGTGACTGGGAAAGCACCTTCAAATGGATTGACTAAATGGATGTTTATATTTTTCACATCTACCATCCAGTCCCATTATGGCTTTACTCTTTGGTTAGGTTTTGTGGGACAAAGTGTTTAGGGTAGGTTTTGTTACTTCTTTGTGTTTAAGACTGAATTGTAGCTTCTGTAACCAATTAAAATAACAATTTCAAGATGAAATA
The DNA here is from genome assembly GCA_013400375.1 of Thinocorus orbignyianus. Taxonomy (NCBI): domain Eukaryota; kingdom Metazoa; phylum Chordata; class Aves; order Ciconiiformes; family Thinocoridae; genus Thinocorus; species Thinocorus orbignyianus. Next base: position 847,127 of record VXBW01002845.1, on the reverse strand, counting down.
TAAATAGTTTTAGTTTCTATGAAACTCTCTCAATGCAAATGAAGGTAGAATTTGGATAAATCATATAAAGCTTCCATTTATACATCAGAATCACAGCTTTACTACCAGCATCTTGAGAGCTCTGACAAAAGCTGGACCTGGTGGAAGGATATTGTTTGTGCGCAAATTAGGAGAGGAATCACACTGTTTTCACATAAGAATAATTCAGTGAAAAGACAACAGTATGCAGCAAAATAAAATTTGCACTTCCTTGGAATCTTGTAATTTGCGTCTGGAAAATATACTAATTATTTTCTCAAGGTAAAGAAGATCTTCAGCTAAATTTCAACCCTTTGTTCTCATTGCCTTACTTTGACTTAGAAAACCATTGTAATTAACTTGTATGAGGAATGTATAGGTGACCTAAAATGCTATTTTCTTCTGGGTAAATAAGGCATAGCAGATACGTGGGGAAGGAGAACGACCCTGTTGTGCTTCAGTGACTGGATGTCTTTGCTGTATCAGAAAAAGACAGGTTGGTGTGGCCATGAATTTGCTTATGTGTCAGTAGATGAAGTGATAATGTGGGTCCTGGTAATTGAAATGACATCTCAGATAGGTGTTAGTTGTATGTTCATGGGAGATCTCACTGGCCAGAGTGGGACATGTGGCTCCGCTGGTTTCTTTTGATCTACTATAGTATACATGGGGAAAACCCCAAAACTTAGAGGGAAAAGTGTCTCTTGTGTAAAGGGGGAACGTGGGCAGAGGTACACTGGCAAAAGAAGAGAATTGTGATGGATAGTGACTCTTTATCAGGGAATGTAGTGACAGGACGAGGGGTAATGGTTTTAAATTGGAAGAGGGGAGATTTAGATTAGATCTTAGGAAGAAATTCTTTGCTGTGAGGGTGGTGAGGCACTGGAACAGGTTGCCCAGAGAAGCTGTGGATGCCCCATCCCTGGAAGTGTTCAAGACCAGGCTGGATGGGGCTTGGAGCAACCTGGTCTGGTGGGAGGTGTCTCTGCCCGTGGCAGGGGGGTTTTGGAACTCCATGATTTTTAAGGTCCCTTTCAACCCTAACCATTCCATGTTTCTATGTTATTAAAAGTATCTGTGGCTGTTGGTTCAGTTCTATTGTCACCTGTAGGTCTGCACATGGAGAGCATTAGTGACTTTTTTCTGGTAGTTCAAGTGTATGGTGTTCATGTATACACAACCAAGGTTTTAAAAGCACTCTGGTGCCTTGAAATGACTTCTTCTCGGAATGAGTGTCTGTGGCAGTGCTAAATGTTTCCTAGCAGAGAAGTGCCATAGGCACTTTTAATTGAATTCAGGAGCTGATAGAAGGAAGCAAACTGGATACTGAAACCCTGCTGTCTATCTGCAGCCTGGGTCTAGCAGACAGAAGTGGCAAAAACTTCTGACATTCTGTAAACCTCCTGAGAGGTCTCCAGAAGGACTGCTTCTAGGAGGAGAGCAGCAACCTTTTCTCTGTGGGTGTCACAGTCTCTGTCTCATTGTGCAAGATGCTAGCCACGGCTCTAAACTTGGCATTGCCCATGCCAGTGGCATCTTTCCCTTGAGAGGTAAGATAAACGCGCTAATTTATTTGATATAGGTGATAATGCTATCTTCTTGCTGGGATAGACAGAGCATTTCTCTCTCTGGCTTACTGGTAAAGGGGTTTCTATACCGTTACCACCGCAGCGAGTCATCTAATGTACCCTCATCTATCAAACCATAATTGTGGGCCTGACAGTCCATACTGTAAATTGTCTGGGAGAAAAGCTCTGGTGTTGTTGCAATGACAAGGGTAAGAATGGGTGCTGTCCTGCAGGTGGCTTGTAAGAAAATAACAGAATAATGTCTAAGTCTTTCCCTACACATTGTTTTCAGTTACCTGAAATTTTGTTAAAGGGATTGGGGATGTTAAAGGGATTCTCCCAATGATATTTTTTTTGTGGATTGGTTTTAAATTAAATTCTGCTCAGCTAAACGAAATAGTCACCAGAATTTACCAGGTACTACAAGTGAGACTTTTTTCAATTGCAGACTTTAGAAATTTTGAAAATATACCTGGCATTGTTTTGCTGAAACTTTCTGCTCCTGAGGATGAGGAAGGCTGTATTTTTACAGGCTGTACTGCTGAGTGGCAAATGAGGTATTTTGATGAAGGAGGTCAGGACATTATTCATGTCACTTTTCCATGACAGAGATGCATGCAGAAAGCTTCTTTGCAATGAAAACCAAAATATTTTTGTGTTATCTGCAAAATCAATGTGATAGTGCATGAGAAGTAATTTACTGTTCATGTCCTGCAGCCACTGACCCTGAAAATCTGGGGGGATTCTTCCCTCTGAGGCATTGTGTCAGGCAGAGCTCATTAGAATTCATAAAAATTGAATGTTTTCCATTAGATGTTATAATTATGAAAAATTTATTTTACCACCAGTAATAATTTGGGCCATCTTTTTGGCCCTCTTTGAATCATCAGGCTATGAGAATAGAAGAATCAGCTTCCTATACTTGTCAAAAAAACAAATTGAAAGCTTTGTTATTAGCTCATCTAGAGAGCTCTCAAGATTTCTAGAGAAAGAAGAAATAAGGAATCTTCGTAAGCAGACTGGAGAAGTCTGTTTTTCAGACTACACTGGTATAATTCTGATTAATTGGAGTAGATTAACTGGATGTCAGATTAACCCATATAGTCTAAAAGTCCATGCACCAGTTGGTATTTACTTGTGCTTTAAGCCACACACTGCTAAACTAAAATTTTTTACCTATACATTCTGCTGCTTTGATTGTCATGATCGGGAACATTTGCTGTCTCTCATGTTCACTTTAAAGTTGGTAACTTTATCAACTCTACATATGGCAGATACTGTGCTGCAGCATCTGGTTGTTAAGCTATTTAATCACTTTTTTTTTTTAATTTTTTTTCCCCTGAAACTTAGCTGGAAATAAGCGAGTGGTTTAAATATGTTAAAAATTTAGTTGACTTTTTGACACCACTGGCCTTGGCCCATCAATCCAGCCTGTACAGATTCCTCTTCAAAGCTTTTTACCTTCGAGCAGGTCAACACTCCCACCCAAGTTGGTGTTGTCTGCAACCTTATTGAGGATGCACTTGGTCCCCTCATTCAGATCAGTGATAAAGATATTAAAGAGAACTGAGCCCTGGGCAACACCACTGTGACCAGCCATCAACTGGATTTAACTCCATTCACCACCACTCTCTGGGACCAACCTCCAGCTGGTTTTTCAGCCACTGAAGAGTGCTTCTGTGCAAGCCATGGGGCAGGCAGTTTTACCAAAAAGAGAGTGAAGGTGAGGGGAAAGGATGGACAAGGACCTCTTACTCTTTTACACCAGCAGCTTTTTGGTGGATTGTTTGCTACTTTTGTTGAGTGTGTGATCTACCAAAAGCTTTAGAGACAATAAGCCTTTCGAATGCTTTTGTAAAATATTGTTACTCTGTTCTCACTGTGAGGCAATGTTTTTTCTCATTTTGTATGTGATAAGAGACAAACACACTTTTTCTTCCAGCCACCAGCATTTGATATGAAAGATATGACCTCAAAATGAACATCAAATCAGTTATTTTTGACCATATTAGAAATCATATTATTTACTGGGTACGCTGTGAACACTTTTAATTTATTAGATACCAGTTAAAGCAATTTTTTTTCTAGTTTTACATATATCTATGATATTTTCATGGGTTTTTTTCTATTCTTATATTTGTTACAAGTCATGACAGGTGTTACAGATTGATTTGGTGAGTTTTAGTACAAGATTTACAGTGCACATGCTAATGCTGTCTAGACAGTTTCTATTTAAAATTGAGAATGTGACCTACTTTCATCTCTGTCACTAGATCTGCAGATTCTTTTATTCACGTCATATTAATTCAGCCAAGTTTAATGATTGTCCTACCTCATTAGCTGGACTTGCAGGACACATACGGGAGACCTCAGCCAGGCCAAAACTAATTTCTCAGTCAGGCCAAGACTGTGTCACCATATTTATCCAGCCCTTTTGGGATGCATTGATCTCGAGTAAATGTTTCTTCTAGTTATTCTTAATGGTTGCAGAGATTTATTTTATAAACTTTTAACAAAGCTACTTAAAGATGATCTGTTCATCTATGTGCTTAAAGATGAGGGGCTAATATCCATTCTAATGCGTGCAGATGCAGAAACAAGAATTTCATTTCAGTGTTGACTCATTTTTTTTCTGAGAATTCAATAGAAGAAAATAATTCATTTTTGAGACCTGATACTACATTTGATTGGAGCTCTTGCAAGAGTTTGGTACCTTTTGTTCCTTTGTGAATGCAGAAGTGTCTTCAGCCTTGTTTGTTGCTACTTGCTGTTTTTCTTTACCTACTATCTATTAGTTAGGTAGTTAGTGAAATAGAAAACACATCAACATATTTCACTAAAGAAAACTGAAGTGGATGTAATGTCTCAGATAGCTGTACATGAAGGCAACTAGATTTATCTATTCAGTATTTAGATCCTCTGCAATATCTCAACAACTTCATAGTGAAATTCCCTCAAACTCTTCTTAAAATAATGCAGTATTATCAGCTTCAATTTTCCTATTATTTTCATAGTGGTACTGCTTTAATTATTTCATTATTGATAGCTGCATTGTATGGAACATAATATTTCTTAATTATAACTAAAGAAGAAGATAAAATGATGCCTGAAGTCACACAGTTAATAGGTTAAGTTAATAATCAAGTTTTATGGGTAACTCCTTATTTGATCTCCCAGGATGTTCTAGGTGTATCACTGATAAGTAGACTATAAGTACTTTTACAGGGGTATCATTCAGATATAGGAGTTACTCAATGTGTTGCCTTCTACAAACTTATCAATAAGAAGCCTTCTTTATCTCAGCTGATGAAGTAGTCCTCGGTACAAGAGTTTGATCCAAGAACTATAGACTATTTAAATCCTCAGGTGGAACTGAAGTGGTTTTTAAAGGGTTGCTGTGCATTCTGTATGGTTTCTGCACTGTGGTGTGTTGTACTGAAGGGATAAATTGGGAACATCGATAGTAGGAGTCTATTTTCAGCTTGATTTTATTGTATAGCTACTGAAATACATACTGTATTCAGTACACAGCATCCATTACTTTGTTGTTCAAATTAAAGCGGAGGATCCTAAAATTAGAAAATCAGCACATTCTGATACAAATTCTTTTAGTAGGTTCTTTCAGAGTCTCAGTGCTTTTCAATGAGGTTATTAATTCTGCTTCTGAGATTTTTTTATTTTATTTTTGTGAGGAAGAACATCTAATTTGAATATTTTCCATAGAAATCTTTTTGAATGTGAAATAGAACTACTAGGAACATCAGTTAGTATCTCATTGTGTGAGGGCTGTATTTGGACTAGATCTTCCAAAAGTGAATGTACATTTGCAATTAGCTATGACTCACAGAACATTAAAACTCTGCTGTGAATTAGTTTAATTGTATATAATACCCAAGAAAATTTAAAACTTTGAATAACTTTTCTAATAGCAGTAGAAAAGCTTTCCTCCTCCTTTGTTAAAAGGCCTCTGTCATGATGCCGCTACCACGTTAACCAACCAAACAGAAATATTTACAGCCTTTATTTGCAAAACTGCACTTGAAAGTCTCCCATCAGCAGGAGATGAAACCTACAGGTGATTCATTAAGGTAGTTCAAGAAATCTGGGATTTCTTTCTAGGATGCTAAGCTGTGTTTGTTGAAGAGCACAGCTCTCAACACCCTAATTGACCTCTGATTTGTGAGTTGACTTTTACAAAGTTTTCATTTCTAGTTTGAAATTAGTATTCAAAAGGAGTCGTTGGCATTAACTTGATGATTTTGCAGTGAGTTTATTGTTTGGAATTGCAGGTACTACAAGTAATGATTTAAATACTGGCGCTTTTGAAAATTGCATAAAACATGAGATATTCTGAATCCTTTTTCTCTGTGCTTTTTTTGGTGAAACAGTTCTTCGTTCCTCTTTATATCAAGCACTCAGCAAGTGCCAGTATCAGAAGCTTTTTATAAGTGCCCAGAGCAGTCTACAATGGTGGAGTTTACAAGATTATATCTGTTTTCAAGAATTAATTTTTAAAATAAATCTAAGAAATGGATAATGGTTTAGCCTTCAGTCCTGTATAGGTAGAGATATGGCTTCCTCAACTGATACTGTAATAATTTAAATGTGGTGCCAATTGAATGTGATACATCATTTTTCTACACATGCCCATTCAGATAGCATGACCTAAATGACATGCTCGTATTTTCTAGTTATTTTATGCTCAATGATGATGTCATGAGTTGGTTGTAACAGTAGGTTGAGGCCATTTGTATTTTCCAATTTCTCTCCACAGACACTTTAGGTATTAAAATTCAGTTTTAGACAGTACATGCTTGTCATTCTACTTAGGATTAAGAGATTCATGTATTGTAAGTACTGAAAAAGCTTGCACTGTGGGATGATACTCAGCACTAATGCTTTTATTAAACCCAGCAACATACTTGAAGAGATTTTAAACCAGCTTTTTCTTTTTCTTTTTTTTTTCTCCTAATAAAACCCACACAGGGTTTTATTTTCAAGGGGATGGCAAAGACATCATTGCAAGTAATGCTTATTTGTACATTGTCATGCATAAATGTTGTCACTTTTCAAATGTAGAATGAAGAGTTGAAAATCATCACTGTGAGTCATACATAGTGACTTTTTTCTCTCCCATCTTCACTTTTTTGCTATAACATGGTGTTATGATCATTTCTCTCTTTCCTAAATTGGTAATCCAAATTGCAAATACTACAGAGATCTGGGTATCTGGAATGCATTGGTCAGGAGACTTATATGAGTAAGGATGTGAATTTAAGCAAGTATGATTAAAGGGATGGTATGTGTTCTTTCATTTTTGGAAGACCAAATACTGTGTTTAATACAATCACTTCAAGTGAATAAAAAAGGAATGGAAGCCAAAAAAAAAGAAGTTAGGTGGAAAATCATAATGTTAAGTACAGACAGAACCACCTGAAAAATGAAATAAAATAATAGCTGTGTCACTAGAATGACTTCAGTTACTTAACACTGAATCTGAGAAAGCACTGCAGAATATGATGTAGGAAATACAAAACAGTTATAATCTGATTGACATTTTCCAAAAGTAGTGGCAATCATGGCTAACCAATTTTTTCTAATAAGTTAAATTGTAAGTGCAGATTGTGTATCTGTTAATAATTAGGATATTGAGGCTATTGAAACGGTTTATGTTTTCACCTTTGACTTTGTGCAGAGCTGCCTCATTTTGAAAGACACAAAACTTGAGTCCATGCATTTTGTATGGAGAGATACAAAAATAATTGATCTGCCAGCTCATCCTTTTAACTACAAAATTAAAAAGTGGACTGTAGTCAGGTCAAAATATTCTCCTCTCCTCTTCTCTCCCCTCCCCTTCCTTCCCCTGAGTTTACCTGGAATGGGGCACATGCAAGTTCATTTATTTCTCTTGGGTGATTTGGATATTTTTGAACTTGAATTACAATCAAGGCTTCTCTGCAGCAAGCAGAAGTTTGTGGTTACATATTCTTAAAGCTAGGAAGTTTTCTCAGTCCCCATCCTCCTCCTCAGTTTTGTTTTGTTGCTGTGCATTAAGCTAATTTTTTGCTTTAACTCATACAGGTGCCAAGAGCAATTAACGGAGGTCACTTTATAATTCTATGCATACAAGTTAGTCTTGCTTATTTTCTCTTTCCAGCTGTGTTCTGGAGGAGGTACAGAACTGTATTTTAAAGATTTTCTTATTTTTTTTTTTCCTGTTGGGAATAATTATATATAATCAGTCCTGCTTTTTTGTAAGACTTCATGTGAAAATTGTGATTTTTATTAAGGGCTTTTTATTGACTGTTATTTTGAGAGCTGAAGACAACACATCCTAACACTTTAAATAAGCCACATAGTATAAATCATGGACAATCCAGTAGGCCAAAGCCAAAACATCGTTCTGCAATCTCACAACTGGTTTTCCACAAGTCTGTGGTCGTCTCTTACGTGGAAAGAAAGGCATCCACAGTCAGAAGCGTATTTTGATGCATTTTCCATCAGGATCACTTTTCTAGAAGCCTGTACAGAGGTGACATCATTAGATAGAAGATCCTTTTGGAGGTCTTCACAATACGCAGTTGTTTTCATAAACAGGTAATAAGAAATGAAAACATTGGGCCTCCTTTTTGTTCTAGTTTTCTAATCAGTTGGTTCTCTTTCAGTTTTCTTTATGCCATGACAGTGCTGGCAGGCAGCTGGAAAAGATTTTGGCAGAGGGAGACAGCTCTATTCCTTGTCTGAACTTTGGCACGAGGACAATTTATATGATGATGTGTAATACAGTTTTCATGTCTTCTGATAATTTCATTTTCTCATTCTTCAGATGAAACCTGTTCAATTTTATCAGTATCTCTAAGTTATTGTATCTAGGTTAATATTCAGAGCCATATTTGCACACAAAAGTATTCTTACTCTGCTTGTAAGGGACAGACATAGTAAGCATGTGTGAAATGTCACATATAGATGTCTATAACAAGGAGGAATTATAGCTGACATCATTTTATGTAGGTGAACAAGTAATTCAGATTTTCTACTGAAGGGAATTCTGACAAAGTCACTGTGTCTACTTACTTGAGCAAGCCAAATAGGAACTGACCAGTAATGGTTAGAAGTATCTGAAAAATAATCTTTAGGACACAAGAACACATTTGGCTTCCCACTTCAATAGATGTGTTTGGCCACAGACCATCTTGCACTTCTTCAAGCATCATTTGAAAGCATCTCAGTCATTCCATTTCTTAGTGTATTCATATTCTAAAGTTACCTATGACTAAATCTCTTAATTTCTATCATTTTAATTTAAAATCTCTTACTTTCTCTGAGAAACATAGTTTATCTTACATGTTAGTATATTAGAGGAACCTTTTACTTGTTTTTTATCAAGATTTAAAAAAAAATAAATAAGTTCCTGCATTTTATCTTTCACAGAACTTCTTACCCCAAGTTCTAATCATTCAGAAACATGTGTCATATTTAATAACTGCATAAATTTATGTGGGCAGTTTCGTCTGGAATGATCCAATGGATTTGAAATAGAAAATGCAGCTACTTGTGGCACACTTAAGCAATAGTTACACAGTGCCCGTTATACTTTATGTGTATTTTAAAGACTAGAATTTGAGATGAACTTTCCTATATTGGGTAATTTCATTCCTTTGGACTTGATTTCCAATATTGAGAGTGTACAGGACACCAAAGAATCACAAATTACAGTAGAATAGCAATAAAATTCACAGAAAATAGCCAGATATCCCACAATGCTCGGCTGATAATTTTGCATGATGGTCATCATTAATTAAATATAATGACCCCTTACAAATACTGTAGACAGGGCATCACAAACTGAAATAGTATATTTCTTTCTCCTTTATTTGTCTTTAACTTGCTTGGTTGTTCCATAAAAAGAGTAAAATTTGTTAGATGTCATTAGATAACAATTCCGAATATTATGAAAAATTAATCATAGATGGGCTTACTGAAAGAAATGGATTTGTTAATGAAGATATGAATATATAAATGCTTTCTAATTTTCAGTTTTATATTTCTCCTGACTTTTCCATACCACCTCTTCCAGCAGCTGCATTTTTTTTTTCTGAATTTTTTCTCTGAATTGTTGCTGAAGTTTGACTTTGAGTTTCTTTTATTGTGGACTCTCAATCAGAAATTTATTTTTAAAAATAAAATTAAAAAAAAAAAAAGAAAGCAAAGACAGAAAGCAACTGACAAACTCCAGACTAAACAGAGTATTGTTGTATGTGGGGAAAGAAGACAGAGGAACAGAAAAATTGAAGAACTTATCTCAATATTGCAATCATTTTAAAGATAGGGATGTGATTTCATTTTCTTCAAGTGTTTGAGGAAGCAAATTTTAGTGGAAATCAAATATAACTTTTCATTAATATAAACTAATTTTCAAAGATATAAAACCTAGTTTTAATTATTTATCACCATAATTTGGGATTTTCTTATTAAAAACATCAGATGGCTTACTTTGTCTAATTCAATTTTATGTGAGTGTGTTTAAACCTGATGCCTCTATCTCACCTCCTTAGTTTGCTGCCTTATTTCTTTATGGCCTTCCTGGCTGATTTGAATTTTTTATATTTGTGCCTTCTCTGACCCTGCAGATTCTACCTTCTCGTATTAACCTTCTTCCTCCCATACAACTACTTGCACATTTAACCCTTTCTTTGTTCAGATAATTTTCCCCAGGTGGGACAGATCTAATTGAATAATATTTAGTGAGTAATTTACCTACAGAATTCTAACTCCTCCTCAGGAAGCCTTTACAAATACGTTTTGATTTGTAATGCGTGATGTTTGGTGGCGGTTAGTACCCAGTGGATGATCCCCTAACTTGTGCTTGCCGGATGCATTCCACAAAGCCCAGCAAGCTCCCACCTGGATTGTGACAGAGGTATTTCCTCAAAATAACCGGTGCCTCTGCAGTCTCTCTCAGTGCTGCTCCGCACTGAAAATGGGCATGTTCTCAGCTGTGCATGATGACAGTCTGAGTGACACACCATGCAATGAATAATAATGTGTCAGAGCTGCAAGCAGTTCGAGCTTCCTTCTCATTTCTAGCACCTTGCCTAACAAACTCCTCTACTCCCACACGCTTTTGTGACAAAGAACTGAGATATATTTACATAATTGCTCTCATTTAACCACAGTAGAAATCCTTGCCATTCTAGAGCTCTAGCGTACAAGGTCTTCATCAGCGTGGTTGCCCTATAAATATCCCACCTACATACTTTAGAGAATCAAATCCCAAAAGTGGGCATGGATATGCTCAGGGGAAACTGGGCAAGTTGCTAAAGAAGGAATACAGGCACCTGAGGTTTTCTGCAGCAGGGTAGGGTAGGTGAATCAAACGTTTTCTCTGTCTTAATATTAGCACATTCTGGAAATAAATTAGAAGCCGTGAGTATATTGTCGAATGTATTTTTCTCTCTGCATACAATTGCCCCTGTAGTTATGACAAGTTTCCAGTTGTTTTGGTGTTTGTTTTTATTTTATTTTTTTTCCCCACTGACCAGCAGGTTTAGTGGCTGACTCATAATCCTGCCATACACTGCCTTCCACCTAGTATCGTAGTAACAAGCTGCTGGTTTTCTTCTGTTCAAAGGAAGCACGAAATAGAAATTAAGTCTTTTGGAAAATGGGATAGCCACCCAAATCTTGGTGTGATGAAGCTGACTTCAATAGTGCTGGCTACCTGTAAAAAGTATTCCTTAGCCCTGAGAGGTTGTACATGGACCATAAACATTTAGCGTATCTTATTTTCTGTTATATTAGCCAACACTGTTCTTGTTCAAGAGACATTTGGGAGTTAGGTGATTAATGCACTCAGACAATACCTGTAACTTACAGAGCATTCCATAGCACATGTTTAAGCACCTGAATACCTTTTAAACTCAGGTTTAGTGATGTTTTGATGTTGTTCAGAAAAGTTTAGTGTGAAGAACTTCAGCAAGCTCAGTTCTGATGTGAACGGTAGGAACTTCTTATCTTAAACACATTAATTTAATGGGAACATGTTAGTCATGGAAAAAAAAAATGAAACAGCTAATTCAATGTAATTCTATGATTTTTACTAACTTTTGAATTCTTAGGAGACTGAGAAATAATTACTTTGGAAGAATATATTTATATCAGTAAGTATCAATTGGTATATTAACATTTTGTTTGGTTTTATTTTCACCAAAACCAGGAGAGAGGGACATTAACATTAAAACAAAAACAAAAAACCCCAAAAGAACCCCCCAAACCCCCCAAATAAACAAAAAAACCCAAACAACAACCCCCCCAAAATTATCAAAATAGCAGTAGTTTGATATGACTAGTATTTTTGTTTAAAACTAATTCGTCTTTAATTCTCATATTTCTGAGGGAAGTTTGTAAATTTGAAACAGTTTTATAGCCTTATTTTTGGAAGAGATTACATAAAAATGGGGCTTTGGGCCTAAGTATCTTTTTTTTTCTTCTAAATTTCTCTTCCAGGAAAGGAATTCTTGCAAAATGTACTGTATGTACTTTAGGACAACAGAGAGTTAATTCCTGCTTCAGGATCTATGCCTTCAAATATAGAATTAGTAAATGTGTTTTCTGAAAGCAATGATTCATTTTAGTTGGCTCATCTTTGGAGAATGCATTTTGAATGAACCTGGATTTAGCAAACATTGCCGTGTCTGTTTTTGAAACTAAGGCCTACTTGCAACATTTTAAAAGAAAGCTCATATCCCTTGACCTCCTGATTTTCATCAAATGTATTTCTGAGCAATTTTTGGAAAATTTGAAAACTTCAGCCTAGTACTCAAGTTTTTTTAAAGATTACCCTTACTTATTTTTCAAAGACTTATCAGTAAGATGAACTTATGGTAGTACTACTATGATACGTGTTTTTATTAGAGCATTGAAGGTAAGTTCCACCTGCATGTATAAAGCAGTGTAAAGCAAATATAATTGTAAGGAAATGCATTTTCAATTAAAGCTACTGGAAAACTGCAAGGAGAGAGAAATGGGTCTGATAAAAACCCCAAAAAGCAATTGGTACAAGTGTTGCCCAAATTCAGACTCCTCTGTATCACCTCTCAGCTTGTTCTTCCTGCTACCAAACAATCCTATAATTATGATGTTTGGCTTCTTAAAACAGTATTTCTTTCCTTGCAGGTTTTTTATCTTCTTCATCACCAGAAATAATCCTCTTAATAAGAGCTCTTCCCCAGATCTGGAAGTTCCGATCAGATTCAGTAAGGTGAGTTTCAATTTAAAACTGTATCATACTTACTGGGAATGAGTTTTAGAGAGAAGGTAGAAAAACTGAGTCTACAGTATCATTGATTAAAAAAAAAAAAAAATACATAAAGGCTTTAGATAATCATTATTCTCGCCATTGTTTTCACCAGTTGTGACTGACAGGATTTCTAATCTTCTTATCAGGATTTCTAATACATAATCAATAATGAGAACTGTTCTTAACCACAAGTTCCTTTAAGAACTTCTCAAAGGAACGTACCCTAATGGGGACAACAATGTCCATCCATATAAAACCAGTTTCCTTTTACTGTCTACAAAATACCCAAGGGTAAGTGAAAATCCGATGCAAATGGGTCTGGGCTGTTCTTCTACTTAAGCTGCTTTATCAAATGAAAGTTGTGGAACTACCTGTTGTGGAATAATCCTGAATTCTCTTTTGAATTGACATCACATTGGACTAGACAGACCATCGGTCTGTTCTGGAATGGTAGTAGCCAAGTAAATTCCCAAAGAATTTTAGGAAGCTCGTTGTTGTCTTAAAGGTTTTTGTTTACCTCTTTAAGATGATACTGAAAGGCAATTAGATATTTCACGCTTCATATGCTCCTTGAACAATATACAACTTTAATGGGAATGTAGAGAGAGAAGAGAGAGTTGAGCATTGAGTGAGAAAATCCAGAGAACTCAAGGTGAAGATTGGTCTTTTAACTAGCTTACACCGTATTTCAGAACACTTGTGAGTATAAATGTGACGTTTCCTTTCTTCATTCATTGCTAGGTCCTAAACCATTCTCTGAGTTTTCCAACCATCTTGTTTGAGTCAACATCTGTCAAAGTACAAATTAAAAAAATGATATAACAATTCATTCGGAGTTCTTAAATTATTTAACATCAGGTATTGACTGCTAGGGTACAGAAAAGAAGGATAATTATTTAGAAGGGTGGGTATTTACTCTCTCTGGTACCTTATATTTTTCCTATTTGCCTCACCTGGTGTAGGACACATCACAGTGGTTATGGTGTCACATCACGGACTGACACAGCTGTGAGATTTTATATTCCATAGTCCGATTAATGGTGAATCCATCCTGTTTAACACATCCAGACTTTCCATTTTACAGGCTGGGTGACAGTTGTGCAGAGATATCAAATCGTCTATCTTGAGGTCAAGCAAAGACTCTGGAAATACAATCCCAGGGAGTCCTGGCTGTAACACTTTTGATGTCTTTTTCACTGGCCACAGTCTTGCAAGCTTTGGCGGTAAGAAAATATGTTCTTATGTATATTATATGCATTATAGTATTTAAATCCTCTTGAATTTGGACAAATCTGAAACCAAAAAGTTTCTGTTGCTTTCCAATGACCAAGGATAAGCCAGTAAATAGAATAATTAAAAAATTCCCAATATATGGTGGTGTTTTTTGTTAATAATGACCAAAAAGACCTAAGTGGAAATTTGACATCTAAAAATGGTATCCAGATTTTTGATATAGAGGATGCTGAAGATACTTGGTTTAAGTAATTTATTTAGAAAGTTATGAGTAGAAATTGATTTTTAGATCTTCAAATAGAATTTTTATAATGAAATTGATCTTTAAAATGGAAGTTCTTTTCCTCAACTAATGTTATTTGTACCGTGAACTCTTTTTTTTTCTTTTCATTTTGGCAATTAACTCTATCAAACGTTTATTTCTGTCTCAAATTTATTTGAAAGCTCTAACTTTCTTTGGGATCTTGCGTGGTTAAAGCAAACCATTATATTTTTTGCAATGGAAACTTAGAAATCTGCTATTTCCTTGGCTCAGAGGTTAAACTGAAGGTCTTTTCCCCATACTGGAATTTCACTGTGAACATACGCTAAACATGGGGACAGGGTAAAAAAATATGGTTAGTAGGTTGTTTCTCAGTAAAGGTTTGAAATATATGTAGTCAAGATTTTACTCTCAATAAACGCAAATTGTATTTTTCAGTCACAATCATGCCACAGAAGAAACTAAGTTGTCTGACGCATTAGTCTCTATGTCACAGTATCCTACTCTTGATATTTAAAATTCACTGAAGAAAAAAAAAAATGCTGTCACACTGTAAAGATTTTATTTCCAAAGTGATGCATCATTCATGTCCAAGTCTAGTTGTCCGTATTCATAAATTTTACATTCTTAAAAATTCAATTTAAAAGAAACAATCCTATGTCACTCTACTGAGATTTTCTGCCCTAAATGATTCTACGATTCTACGAAACAGAATACATATTAGATGGGGTATGAGTATAAAATGAGGAACCATGCTCTGGTCTCATCTACACCTGCATTAATCTGGAGACACTCTTGGAATCAAAGGAGTTATTCCTCCCTGTGGACTGATTTTATTTTTTTTTTTTTAGCAGTTTTATGTCAGTAGCACTCAGTTCTGGAAAGGAAAGAATTTGTCTAGGTTTTAATTAGCCTGAAATTTGTGCCATGGGAAAATGGCAGGATTTGGGCCTTTTTCTAAGGATTGTTTTAGAGGAAAAACATTTGAAATTTTGACTAAGCCTTTTTGTGAGTCTGTTTTTTTTAATGTTGAACACAATAGTTGATTTCAGTCAAAGATGTTTATATTTTATAGGAAGAGGCGAAGTGTGATCATTGCCATGAACTCAAAATCAGAACAAAAAAACCCCCAAAATTTTCTATATTATTGTTAATAACAACAATAATAGCATTGCACAGCTTTTTTTGTTTGCTAGGGTTACTACCTGTGGAAATCACACTTTGCAATTTGATTTTATCATAGAACAGGGGTTTTGACATGCACTTTTTCCTAATCTAAACTGAATTAGTTTAAGTAAAAACTGGAATAGGATGTGAAAAAAATAATAGTAAAGGGCTACACGGCTAATGTTACAGGAAAGATTGTGCACCTTGTATTTCAGGGAACATATCTACAGTATAATTCTGACCACATGAAGGTGAATTAACAGCATTTTTGAATGAATTAATTGGTGTCTGTGCATGTTGGGACTCAGAAAAAGTTTGTCCTTCCTTGTTTTGGAAATATAGCAAAAAAAGTCAGAGTGAAGATTAATTTTGATCTTTGAGATGCTGAGTTCGCAGACAGAGTTTGGAATGGAAGGTAAAATTTAAAATCACATGAAAAAAAGGGTGCTCTGTAAAATTGTCATATTTAAGATAGCAGAAATTTTGTTACTGACCTCAGTGGAACAAGAACTCCTCTGCTGCAAAAGGAAGCTTTTGCTTTTGTTTTTGTGTATATGTGTTTACTATTACGGTTCAACACTCTGAATCTATGAAACGTCAGTCCTAACAGTCTCTATTAAGCTAAATAACTCTATAGAATGTTAGTCCTAGAGTTCTACTACAATAAACATAAGTGATTACCAATCCCAAAGAGCAATAGGGACATTATTTCATAAATGTCCTAACACTAGTGCTGTGTGTGTATATATATGTATGTAGGGGCTAGTCAGAATGGTAGCAAAACAGTCCCAAGTGCAAAGTTAGGAAGAGTTTAACTCCTTTTGTTAGTGGTTTGTCCTTTTCATATGTTTTTTTTTTTTCTTCAAAGCAGCATTTCTTTTTAAAAAAATCTTCTCTGCTACTTCTGAGTTGAATGCTGGGCACGCAGTTCTCCTTGGCACACAGGTGAATAAGGGAATCTGAGAGCAGATTACAAAAAAAAAAAAAAAAAAACAAAAAACAAAAAACCAACATTTTTACCAATGAAGTGTAAGGTTTCTTACTTTCCTTCTAGGTAAATACTGTTAGGAACTCTTAACTTATAGAATAAGTTAGGAGGAAGTTAGGGAGGGATAGTTAGGGAGGAAGAGAGCTCTGAAGGCCAGCTGGTCCAACCCCACTGCTCAAGCAGGGATGCCTAGAGCCAGTTGCCCAGGACCATGTCAGGATGGTTTCTGAGTACCTTCAAGGGGAAAGACTCCACAACCTCCCCAGGCAACTTGTGCCAGTGCTTGGTCACTCTCACATTAAAAAACTCTTTCATGATTTTCAGAGGGAACCTCCCATGTCCCCCTTCATGTATTTTTAGACATTAATAAATTTCCCTCTGAGCCTTCTCTGCTCCAGGCTTCCCCATGGGAGAGAAGCTTCAGGCCATCACCTTTGTGGCCCTTTGTTGAACTCTCTTGAGTCTGCCACATCTTTCTTGTACTGGGGAGCTCAGATTTGGACACAATAGTCCAGGTATGGCCTCATCAGTGCTGAGTAGAGGGGAGGGATCCCTCAACCTGCTAGCAATGCTGCTGTGACTAGTGCAGCCCAGGAGACCATCAACCTTCTGTGCAGCAAGGGCATGTCGCTGTTTTTTGTTCCATTTGGTGAATTGGTTGTCTCTGCTGTAATGGAAACACCAACAATACAGGATTCCATTCATAAACAGACATTCTAGGTGGTCTTTCTAGACAGCAGGTTGATTTTCCATGATGGACATCAAAGGTGAAAATTTGTAGAAAAAACGTAGAAGAATTCTAAATTTGTCCTGTCAACCCAACTGGACCATGAACATACAGAAGTTCTGATAATGTCATTCCTTTCAAATGTAGACAACTAAATGAAAACCACTATTCATTTCCATCTTTAGCCAGAAGCAACAGATATTATTTTATTGTGGAGAGATGAGTTTATTGAACTTAAACTTCCATGAGCCAACGGCACACATGCTATAGTTTTATCCACTTTCTCCTGACAGAGTATCTTTTCTTTTACTTCCTTCAAGCCTGTGTGAACCAATAGAAATTACCTACAAATTTCTCACTAGAACTGTAAATATTGGAACATAATTATGTGCAAAATAACAAAAGAGGCAGTATTATATACAGCTGCTAATTTTGATGGTCATGCGCACATGATTTTATTGGTTTTTTGTATTAAGAGTTGAACAATAATCACTGAAATCATATACAGGAAAATACATACCGTTGAGCTTTGATTATGTTACAAAAATTATAGTCTGCCTGCAAGAATGTGTATTAGGTATTTTATATAGTCTGAGATTTTTAGGATCTCACTTGAATCCCTTAATTAATTAGTGAGCTTGATCCTAGATCCCTGCAGTCAAAAGTATGATAGCATTTTTTTGTTCACTTTCAGAAGTAGTAGGCTATAAAAGGATCCAAGTACTGGCTCTACATGCAAGCAGCTTCCTGTCAGCAATGCATAATAAAATACAAAGAATTATATGTTCCACAGCTTCCTTTATGATTTCTTCTCATTTACTTAAAAGGAAGGCAGAGCTATTGTTGACTTACAACAACTTGAAACTGTGCTTTTCACTTTACTTTTTATAACCAAAATGGTCTGGTTTCACTCTTTTCCTTAAACTTTGTTTATGCTTATTCAATTTCAAAGTTTTACTCCTTTATCTACAGGTCAGAATTCTCTTTTCTTAGATTTTAGTCGTGTTTCTCCTCTACCAAATGACAGACAATTGTGAATATCTAATCTTTTCCACTAGTCTTTTTCCAGTGCGAATTACACACAGAACTACATTTCTTTAACTTGCATCATTTGTCAAGAAGGAAAAGTTGTTGTATTTTAATAATCTGTTTAATTCTGTGCTTGTTATGTGAAGATACAAAATGTGCGAATTTCCATCAAAACTGAAATACTATCTTTTATCCACAGAGATCCTGTAGTTATTGCAGATGCTTGTGTCTTAGATTCTGATTAGATGCCCCCTGTGTGTCTTCTGGTTTTGACACCCATGTATTTGTTCCCCTTGTTCCCCGGGGACCGGTACTGCGTCCAGTCCTCTCCAAAATATTTATCAATGACTTGGATGAAGGGATGAAATGTACCCTCAACAAGTTTGCTGATGATACAAAACCAGGAGGGGTAGCTGACACACCAGAAGGCTGTGCTACCATACAACGAGACCTGGATAGGCTGGAGGGTTTCACAGAGAGGCACCTGATGGAATTCAACAAGGGCCTGTGTAGAGTGCTGCACCTGGGGAGGAATAACCCCATGCACCAGTACAGGTTGGGGGCTGACCTGCTGGAGAGCAGCTCTGAGGAGAAAGACCTGGGAGTCTTGATGGACAACAGGGTGACCATGAGCCAACAATGTGCCCTTGTGGTCAAGAAGGCCAATGGCATCCTGGGGTGCACCAAGGAGAATGTGACCAGCAGGTTCAGGTTATCCTGACCCTCTGCTCTGTCTTGGTGACGCCTTGTCTGGAACACTGTGTCAAGTTCTGGGCTCCCCAGTTCAGGAAGGACAGGGAACTGCTGGAGAGGGTACAGCAGAGGACCAGCAAGATGTTGAGGGTCCTGGAACATCTCTCTTATGAGGAAAGGCTGAGGGACTTGAGTCTTTTTAGTCTGTAGAAGAGAAGGCTGAGGGGGGATCTGATCAATGCTTGTAAATAGTTAAAGGATGGGTATCAAGAGGAAGGATCCATTCTTTTTTCAGGACAAGAGAAAATGTGAACATAAGAATTTCCACCTAAACACAAGGAGGAACTTCTTTCCTTTGAGGGTGTCAGAACACTGGAACAGGCTACCCAGACAGGTGGTGGAGTCTCCTTCTCTGGAGACATTCTAAACCTGCTTGGACATGTTCCTGTGCTACCTGTTCTAGGTGGACCTGTTTTGCTAAGGGGGTTGGACTAGATGAACTCCAGAGGTCCCTTCCAAACCCATATCCTTCTGTGATTCTGTGAGTTACAGAATCCTTCATTTTGCTCACAGGCTCTTCAACGTTAGCAGGAATTTGTTCAGAAACTTTTTAAAGAAGCGGTGGTGCAAATACATATTAGGTTGTGATTGGTTTTATTCTTCTGGGGAAAGGAACAACTATTTTTTCAGCTTTTAACTAGTAAAAGGAAAAAGAGTCTCATAAGACACTTGCAGGCCCAAAATACACTAACAGCATCAATGAATCAGAGAGGAACAAAATAAACTCACGAACTGAGTAAAAAGATTATTACTTGTCAGCAACTTCGTCTCCTGTCACATTTACAGTTTTCTCCAAAAATCCCCAGTGTCTTTTTTTAGCATTCTTGAAAGGCTATTATTTTTGGGTTATTCATTATTACTACAAACTTGGTCTTTCACCCATTGTAGGTAATTTGTGTTTGTCATTTATTACAGTGGCAGTAAGATCAGTTGCTAAATGATCTAACAGTGATTAAGGAGTTGGTTCCAGCTGCTTAACTTCTATCTGGTAGAACTTCCTCACCAGAAAGCCCACTGAGTCAGTAGAATAAATCTGAAAGTCAATGGTAATGATTCAGTAAGTGTTATATGACTGAAGTCCACTAACTTATGGATTTTATAATTCTAGAAAAACTTGTAATATGACAGATAACTTAATATTTTCTTTTCTTTGGAATTATGCTAATTCCACACCAAAGGTGAAGGCTAAGTAAGGGTACCAAATATAACCTGGCTATTTGAGAGAGGATCTAGCAAAGACCTGGTGATATTGTTATATGCATGCAATAACTCGGAGTTACTGCTTAAGATATGAAGTTTGCTATAATTACCAAGAAAATGCCTGACTAATTCCTTCTTTGGGGTTGTGTGGAGGAGTGTGATCTATAAATAATTCCTTTCCGATTTTGAGACACAAATGCTGGCACATACATCATCCCTACTCTGTTTCCCTTGATGTTGGAGAGGACAGCATGTCTAACTATATGATGTGAAGTTTTCTGTAAAATTTCTATTGAATTTAGGCCCCTGAAAAGCAAAACGTGAGTATTTTAGGTAGCACACCTAACATACCTTGGTAAATAGGTGGAAGACCTCTCAGTACTTTACTAGCCCAAATTAGGGAGCCAGTTTAGAAACCTCAGAAACCCTGGTCAAAGTCTTTCTAACAAAACTGTGACAGACTTGATGAGTGAGTCTAGACATTGTGTTGGTGCATTGCCGGCACTTGACAGCTCACCAGAGCTATCACTCAAACCCACTAATACCTTGTAGCATTTTTTGCTGGAACATCTGCTGTTTAGTTTGGAGAAGGAAAGGCTCTGCAAAGACCTTTGAGCAGCCTTGGAGTATCTGAAGGGAGCCTACAGGAGAGCTGGAGAGGGAAGTATAGTGATAGGACGAGGGGTAATGGTTTTAAATTGGGAGAGGGGAGATTTAAATTAGATATTAGGAAAAGAAGTTCTTTTCTGTGAAGGTGGTGAGGCACAGGTTCCCCAGGGAAGTTGTGGCTGCCCCATCCCTGGAAGCATTTACAACCAGACTGGATGGGGTTTTGCGCAACCTGGTCTAGTGGGAGGTGTCCCTGTCCATGGCAAATAGGTTGGAATTGACTGATCTTTAAGGTCCCTTCCAACTCTAATCATTCTATAATTCTATGATTCATTTCTGTAATTATAAAACAGATTGTCTTCCCATCTGAATTACACTTTTTTTTGCAAAGGTAACTTTATAGCTCATTTCGTTTTATTGTCATTCCTCTGCATCTGAGGCCAGAGCTGATACCTTTGAATACTGGTTGTTCTGTAGTTCTTTTGGAAAGACAACTTCATACCTCATCTCATTTTCTGTCATTCCTCCTCCTCCACCAGCTGGGCCAGTACCTGTTAATACCGGTTGAACTGCCAGAACCAGGCAGGCTTTTAAGAAAATGAATTTTGACGTTCCTTTCCTTAAGAGGATCCCTCGTTTATTCAATCACTGCTTTCTGACTTGGAGATTTTTTTAAGGTAAACCCGAGTTTGTTCCCAGATTGTCAACCAGGTGGCGGCAGAGCCGCGTTGGAGCAGCTCCAGTAGCTTTCCCTGACATCAAGTGTTAATGCCATTGACCAATCAGTGCTAAGATGATGGGAGGTAATTGGGTAATTGTATTTTACTGATCAGAAGCAGAGGAAAAAAAAAGG